>VZRF01007435.1:135088-161389 GCA_013396875.1 Vireo altiloquus
GTTGAGTTCCAGGACACAACCACAACCACCCAAGAAATGACAATATGACATGAGTTCAGGCATGATTTTGCTTTACTTGTGAACATCATTTCTTTTTGTCCATTCATGCTCTTTGCAGAGCTTTCTAGAACTCCTCAAAGAAAGAATGCTTCTAAAAAGAGAAAATTAATATTGTAAAAGTAGTGTATTGGGATTTACAGGTGTGAAGAAGATACCACCAGATTAATAAAATCAAACCTAGCAAACCAAGACAGAAGAATTCATTGGTGAAAGCTCACTTGAATTTTCATCACTTCATCAGCACTGATAATCGATGAAGAACTGTTTTAGGATGGCACTCATGGTAGAGGGGAAGAAAACACAAATTGTGAAGAGGATGTGTGGATGTGTGTGTGCTGTGATACTGCCTGGCCTGATGCAGCAGCAGGAGAAGGTTCCCAGCAGGAATTCACAGAATATACTCAAAAAACAAAGGCTTTGGACTAAATGTCCTGCCTTAACCTACTGCTCCTCATTCCAGGCTCTACAAAAAACAACACCCAGGGGTTAAAAAGCAGTTTCCAGAAACTCAACAAGCTAAAATACGAGGAATGACCCAACTGAAGCTGAAAATAGGGAATTCATCTCCTGTCTGAATATGGCAGTGAATCAAGATCACAGAAATAGGCAACTTTCTAAGCATGACCATCCTCTTTCTTGTCCTTTTCTTCTGGGACTGTGGTAAAATTCTCAAATCATTCATTTGTTTTCTGGTACAAAGAGATGTGGTTGCATTTATTTTACTTCCCTATACTGTTTAATTAATCTATCCTGTCCCCAAATTCTTAGCAGCATTATTTTTTCCTGCTCAGTATAGAAGCTTCAGGGATGAATGGAAAAGAGTGAGTGTTTGTTATGGTTTTGGGGGCTGCTATCAATTTTAGTTCTTCAGTAACAAACAAAGCAGCACTCAGGAAAATTAGCAAAAAAAACATCCCAGAAATAAATTAGTTTAAATGAGGTTGACACTGTCAGTATGCTTAAACAAATTACAGCAGTTAATCCTAGAAAATCAGTTGTTTTCCATGGGCAGCACATGAGCACAATGAAGAGCACACAGAACATGCTGCTGAAGACTGTTCCCTTGACAATGCACTCCAAAATCATATATCAGAGATAATACTGTTATTATGAAATTTTTTATCAACAACTAAAAATCAATAATCTGTGATCACTCAAGCTTGCTGTAAGTCATACAGTATATCAGAGGAAAAAAAATCTATAGTAAACTTTTCAGTATTATGATTATTTTTGGAAGGAGAAAAGGATATAAAAGATAACTGAAATAGTTTCCAACTCTAAAGCACAAAATGATGCACAGTTTGCTGATAAAATTACCAAAAAAATTGTCCTTGGTGCCTGATGAAATACATCAAATAATGTAGGGCTGCAAATACATAAAATAATGAGTTAACCTATTCCTTTCTGTGTGCGCTCAGTGCTGTAGGTCTGCTCCTGTGGGGCTGTTGAAAGGATCCATCTCAGATCAAACAGGATTAACTTTGACCCGGATTGAACACTGTGGATTTTCTCTGCCAGCAGCACCCAGACCCACTCAGATCTGCTGCCCTGAGTGGAGCTGCTCCCTGCAAAGCCCCCAGCTCCTTCCTGCCCCCGAGAGCAAGGTCTGGATCCATGCTGGAGTCCTGGAAAGCTGGAAAACTTTTCCTGACCCTCTGGGGATTCATTTTATCCCTAGAGCCCCCCAAAATAGCTTAGCCTTCGACCTAAGTCCGTGGGAGAAGCTCCCCTCACTTCTGGATGAGCTGAAAGCATCAAAGAAATGAAAAGAATTTTGTTTAGTGTACCACAGAGTGTGCATTTGTAGTTTTAGATTTTGCTCTATATATTATATAGAGACAACATGGAGGAACCAGGGCGTTGGCNCTTCCTTCTTCTTCCTTCTTCTTCTTCCTTCTTCTTCCTTCTTCCTTCCCTGTGATTCATTGATTGGTAGAAAAAACTCAGTGTAGTAGAGACATATCAATAAAATTTGTAGCTTTTGGTATTAAAGAGAAAATACAAACATGTAGAAGTAGATAATTGGGTAACTAAGCCTTATAAGCTGCTGGCACACAGAGGCTGCAGCCATGGCGCTTCTGGGAGCAGCAGCAGAGGTTGTGCTTTATATATAAAGGAATAAAGGAATAAATAAGGAATAATAAACAATCCTTGAAGCAGCAGAACGAAAGAAAAGAAAGCCTGGTCTTTTCCTGACGTGGGACATTGAAGAAAAAAGGAAGATAGCAGGGCCAGAGGCCAGCAGGGCCCACAGGGCCATGACACCAACCCTCCTCCCCTGCAGCTGGGTTTTGCCATTCACACAAACATCATATCACAGCTTTCTCTATTTGCAGAAACATTGAATGTCCACAGTGGTCAAACACACACAGCCAGCAGTGGGGCAGTGGACAGCTCTGAATAAGGTGGGACATATTCCAGATTTCCTGGTACCAAAAGGATGAAGGCTCAGCTCCACAGGCCATGTATGTTTGATGGAGTTAGTCACATCCCCAAAAGAAATGGGGAATTCCACCTGATGATTTAGATCCCGAATGACATTGGATGCCTTTTTGTTCTCTCCCAAGAAAAAAAGCCCTCCTTTGCATTTTTTTTTTCCAAGAGGAATCATTAACTTCATCTGTTTTCCTGGAAAAAACTGAGTATAAAAGAGTGGGAAAAAAAATCATTAAGCAGCACTATTAATTTTGAAAATTCAAGTCTGTTCTCAGAGCAATACACTACATATAGGAAGTCTCATGACTCATAAATATTCATCTCACCATAACATTAAAACACAATATAAGCTCTTATTGAAAGAAACAAAACCAAGACATTTTCCAGGCTGAATATTGTTTGGAGTTCAAGGTAAAGTAACACAAGTTGAAAACCACTTATACTGTCATGACTAAAACTTGTATTCTGCACTGGCTTTGTTCTTAAAATTTCGTACAGGCCCTTATTCTACCTTTTTAAATCTTTTTAAATCTGTATTTTTCTGCTGAGGGTTCTGAGACCATGATTGGTCTTGTAAAGAGAAGAAGACAAAGGCTCAGGATGTCTCGGAGCACCCAGAGTCAGTGAGGATGCCTGGCACAGGTGTGATGCCTTAAATGGCTCCCTAGAAACAGAGAGCAGACAGGAATAAAGGAATAAAGGAGGGATTGATTGGAAAGGCCTTCAGAGGTCACACTCTGGGCTCCAGAGGCTCCTGCCTCAGTGCATCCCAAAATGGACAATGACAGCTCCCGAGTTCTTCCCACTTTGATCTCAGCATCAATTGCCCAAGCAGAAGCCAGGCAAGGATGGAATTTGCCCAAGCTTGCCCCCCTCTCCCCAAGATGAAGGTTTGCAGTTGTTGGGCCCAGGAGGGTCTGGGTGTCCTTGGAGAGCGAGCTGGAGAGGCTTTGTTATGTCAGTGTGAGCATGAGAGAACAGCACTGAACGAGCTCCAGGGAACTGCAGAGTTACACTGGGCAGGGCAGGGCTGGGAACAGAGAAAAGTTCAAACCTAAGGCATCAGGTGAGCTCCTGAGCTGTGTTGGGTGCAGGGGCACAGCATCCCTCGTGCCCAATCTCAGGCAGAAGCATTTCTGCTCAACTCCTCACCAGGCACTCAGCAGAACATTCAGAGTGCAGAGCTCTCAGCAAAGGAAGATTTCCAGGTTAAAAAAAAAAAAAAAGCTGGCAGCTAAGAGCTGCTTTTTAAGCTTTAATGAGTATGTTAATGACCCAAACCAAAATGAAGAAACCCATAACCCCAGACACTCATTAATTCTGTACAAAATATACTGGCCAGAAATCATTAATGTTGCGAGAAGCTTCTGCAACTGGAGCGGTTTTAATCAACTCTCAAATCTTCTGTAATTATACACTTATGGCACAGGTTACTTTATTTATTTGGATTTCAACTTCATAACAGAAATACCCATCTCAGATGCTGGATTATTAATAGAACAAAAAATTATTACAGACCTGATCTATTACTTCACTTACAAGGTAAGCAGAACTTCTTATGGAAACAAAGTCTAATTTCATGCATCTGTAATACTCAGTTCTCTTCCCACAGCACAGTCCTCTCAAGCACTCTGACAAAGACCTGAAAAGGCCCCAAAATTAGGCTCTGGGTGTTAAACAAGTTCTGTTATCCCTTGCACCCTCTGTGCTCACAAGAAGCTGCTCAGGTTTAAAAATCAGTATAACAAATCTTTGCTTCTCCATTTACTCCCTCTGACCATTCCAATTCACAGCTGGGTATGTGAAACAAGAATGTTTTCCTTGGGATTTGCCTGACCCATTCCCTGTCCCTTCCCCATTCCTGGCCTCTTAGAGCCCATAAAGCTCTGAGTTAAAGGCAGACTGATCTCAGTGACACACTAACAGAGCTGTTAGACAAAAATCAAACTGGAAAGCAAAATCAGTGCAACTTTTAGTTCTTGGTGCAGATTCAGAAGTCTAACCAAGGATAGATTTGGCTGGCAGGGCTCTGGCTCACTTTCCCGATCTCAACACAGGCTTTTGAGACATTTTAACTTAAAAGAAAAAAAAAAAAAAAATCGTCTCTGAAACTGTGAAGTAAACGGAATTTTCTCTGAAGTCACCAAGTCAATGTGAGATGTTGAAAGACAGCAGCTTCTCTTTCACAATTTCAAACATGGAACTCACTTAAAAAAGGGGCACATTTAGAAAAGTAAATCGTTACTATTAACATGCAAATCTGCAGCTTCAGAATTCCCAGGAAGGTAATGAAATCTCCCCTCTGATCGTGCACAGCAACCCCAGTTCAAGGGAAGTCAACGAGAGAATCTTATTATCTCATCCTTGCGTGCTGCAGATGAGGTTCCACTCCCTGGCAGCCACCAGGAACCAGCAGCCTCTTCACAGGAGGGAAGAGTTTTGACAAATGATGACTGACAGCTCCAGTTCTTGTCCAAACAATGAGCAAGCTCTGGGCCCTCGTGGAAGAGAATGGCTTTTCTTCCAAGAGGATGGCTCTTTGAGTGGGAAGGGGATGGCTCCTTGTGTGAGACCTCTGCCTCTGCCTTTTCTTTTAGCTTCTTCTTTTAGCTCCATGTGTGACAAACCAGGATCAGGGATTTCTTTTTTTAAACGACTGATCCTAAGGACGGCTTCAGGAAAACGAAATCATGAAATTTAAATTCAGTTGATACAGTAAATACATGCTTTGGGGAGATACCCGTCATTTTTGTCAGTTTTTTCCTCTAGGATAAATGCTAAATATTAGCTTTAAGAGAGACAGAAACAAACCCCAAGACATAGCCAGAGTTTTCTTGCACAGCATTTCCCTAAGGAAAAAGTCAGGCTCTTTCATAATTGCTGTAATTGTTTTTGATGTTGGGTAAGTTAAGTGATATAAACAGGACACAAAAATGTTGCATTTCAGTAGAGAAACTTCTCAGTGTGTGCCCTCCAGAAACACAGCCCTGCTTCCACCATTTAGTCCTTCAAAAAGTGATTACTTCCTTTTGCCTCCAAAGGAGCATTTTCACCTAATGAGGCTGGCAAGGCTGAAGCAGAACTGGGCTGCAGAACAGGCTGGGGTCACATCTCCCCTCCACAGGGACAGAGTGGTCCCAAGGCACTGCCAGGACTGGGATTAGGTAGGATTATGTCCCACTTTGGAAACCTGGGAGCCAGACCTGGAGAAAACAGAAGGATGTGTAGAGCACGAAGGAAGAATCATCCTAAAAATGCTTGACAACATCTCAATGAACACTGATTAATCTAATAAATACATGCACTTTTCAGGATCTGGCTGACATTTGACATTTATTTCTAGAAACATCCTGAGGTAGGTGAGATTTTTTGTTCTGTGTCTAAAATTCTTGCCCTCAGACGGCAAAAAGGGGATAAATTCAAGGCAATGAGGAGAATGTGCAGCAAAAAAACCTAAAACATAACACTTAAAAGTAATAAAGTTTGGGAAAAGAGACCAGGCTGACAAAATATTCATATTTTACAAAAAAGCCATTCACAGTTGGGTGATGAGGACTGAGCAGATCCAGGCACAGCCTTGGTGTCACTGTTGAGCCTGGGGACAGCAAGAAATGCAACATAAACTGCAGATGAGAAAAGCCATTTATCGAGAAAATCTTGCCCTTTATATCAGGATCTCTAGAGCAGGACACAATCAGTTCTTAGGCGAACACTCCTTTAGCATCACTGGCTAATTACAGACTAACAAATTGGAATAACAAAATGTAAAAGACACAGCCTGTGAAATAGAGTTTACAAAAACACGTGAGATAGTTTACATAAATTTCTCCTGGTTCTCAGCTCTGTTTGTGAGAAACCAACTTCTTCTCACAAGCAGGACCAAGAGCTGGAACATTTCTCCCTGACCAAACTTGTCAGCATCCCCACCCTGGTGCAGCTCATCCCAGCCAGGGCTCAGCACTGCACATCAGCTTCTCCTGCAGAGCTCTCACTCCTCTTCTCCAGCCCTCTCCTCCCTTCCTCCCCACAGCCCTGCCCCTCTCCTCTCGCCTCCAGGATTAATTCCCCCACGGTTTGCCATGCAGCAAGTTCTGCACAGTGAAATAAATTGTTTTCCCTTTATTTCACCCCACGAGCTGCTGGCCAAGGCAGGAACAGCTTTGTGTCTCTGCTGGGCAGCACCCACTGGGATCTCTGTGCCGAAATCCCACACTCCCAAGCACAACCTCTGATGGTGACACAGCCCCAGGATTTATGGAGGCCACTCCCCACTGATGCACTGAACTCACTTGGCTCAGAGGGCAACACTCATGGCAGAGCTCATCTGCAATTTCAGTGTTTTAACAGCAGCCAGCCACCCTCAGAAGCACAGACAGGAGCCCTGAGCTGTCTATTTACCACTGCCAGCAGCACCAGCACGGGAAGGGAGCACAGGCTCCATGTGAGAGTGTTTTCTCCATCTCTGCCATTTGTTTTCGCTGGGTGACCTGCTGTGCATTATTTGTGCCTTGTTTCTTCCACAACATTTCCTCTTCCTGACACGCTGTCCCAGCATTTACCAGGCTGTCAGTTCTGACATCCCAACTTTTTATAATAAGAGGAAGGGCAGGGAATGGGTTTCCTTGCCGACAAAGCTCAGGAATAACCAGCAAACCCTCTGTACTCTTACAGCTTTTGAGAGCTTCTATCAAATCCAGCACAGAGAACAGCTGAAGCTACTTGTCTTTTTCAGGAGACAACCTCTTGACCCACTGAGGCTTCTGTGTTCCAGAGAAACTCAAGAACTGTGCTAAAAAGAAGTTTTACCTCTGTAGGGCTTCGCTCAAAGAGAACAGTGATGGTGTGCAAAGCAGGCTGCTGCACACCCAGGCGTGGGTTTGGCTCCATGCCTGCCCAGAAATACAGAACTAAAACCCCTCAAAAATAACAATAACAATAATAAAAAAAAAAATTGTAAGAAGTGGCATAAGCGACAAAGGCAGTGAATATGAATGACTGAATCATCCAGGTCTTCTGTCAGTTTGCCACTATGAGTAAAAAGGCTTGGGAGAAAAACAAATAAATTCATTTCCAGGATATGTTATGGCACCGAGGCTGAAAATGCTGAAAATACACATTACTACCTATTGAATATTTAAAGTTTCTGTATCAATTGGATGTAAAAATTGATGTGGCAGAATGCTATTTTAACCTCAGAATCCTGAAAGGCAAAAATAAATGGGAAGATCCTACCAAGGTTTCTATATAAGTGCCATAGCCTTGCATCACCAACACTTTTCCTTTCGCTGCAAATCAAAAAACCTCCCAAGCAAACCAAAAAAACCAAGGAAACAAAACCCCCCTGACGCTTCCTGTGAGCAGATCAGTTTGTTGTAGTGGCTCAGCTGTCTCTGGATGTCTCTGTCCGAGCAGAGCCTGTCTCACACTGGGGATGGTCACACTGGATGTCTCACACTGAGATGGTCACACTGGATGTCTGTCCGAGCAGAGCCTGTCTCACACTGAGATGGTCACACTGGATGTCTCTGTGCGAGCAGAGCCTGTCTCACACTGAGATGGTCACACTGGATGTCTGTCCGAGCAGAGCCTGTCTCACACTGAGATGGTCACACTGGATGTCTCACACTGAGATGGTCACACTGGATGTCTCTATGCGAGCAGAGCCTGTCTCACACTGGGATGGTCACACTGGGTGTCTCTGTCTGAGCAGAGCCTGTCTCACACTGAGATGGTCACACTGGGTGTCTCTGTCTGAGCAGAGCCTGTCTCACACTGGGATGGTCACACTGGATGTCTCTGTCCCAGCAGAGCCTCTCTCACTCTGAGATGGTCACACTGGGTGTCTCTGTCTGAGCAGAGCCTGTCTCACACTGAGATGGTCACACTGGATGTCTCACGCTGGGGATGGTCACACTGGGTGTCTCACACTGGGGATGGTCACACTGGATGTCTCACACTGGGGATGGTCAGCGCACACCCGTGGGGTCCCAGGCAGACCCTGCTGGGCAGCTGCCAATCCACAGCCCAGGATCTTCTCCCCTCGCTCCCCAGCTCACCTTCCTCCTGACTTTGAGAGCCCAGCTCGCTTTCTTCCATCCCAGCTCGCTCCCCTCGGCCAGGGTGACTTCAATTTCCACTTTAATGAACGTCTTTCCGGCGCTTCTCATTAACCTTCCTCCTCACTCTCTGCCTCTGGACCGTCTTTCACAGTCACTGCCTTGTTGATTCAGGGCCTGACCTGGTGAGCTTGTATGCTCATGAATAACTTCTCCCCTGGGAACAGCCAGGCTGGCTTTTGTACAGTTTCTCCCAGAAGTGAAATTACTTAGGTGGATGTGGTGAACAGGATGGGAGCTTTTTGTTTGTTCAGGCTTTTTCCTTCATGACCTTCCAAGTCTTACTTCTGGCATCCTCAAGTATTACTGATGTCCTCTCTTATTTTATTTGTGCCTTTCAGGCTTACTCTTTAGACCACAGTGAATAAATTATAAAGCACAATTGGAAAATATTGGAGGTATGGACATGCTATATTGCAGGTCAGGACACTCTTGTGATTTCAGAGTTATAGTAGATTCTCTGAATTTTTTAAATTCCATTTAAAAAATATTAATATTTCAAATATTTCAAAGATAAAATAACTTTTCCTCAAGTCTTTGAAATATAATATACAACCTTCCAGTGGTGTTACACAAGCAGGTCACAAAATAAGCCATGCACTGCCTCGTCCATGCCTTCCCTGCAGTAAATACTCTGGAATTGCACACACCCCTCACACAGAGCATTGCATTCCCCTCTGTGGACATTCACCCCAGAGGTTCAGCTCAGTGTTTGACAGTTTGTAGAAAGAACTGAGAGGAGAAAGGGAGTGAAACCAAGAACATTGATTCAGAAACCTGAATGTTAATTTTTCCAGTATTTTGCCAGCTTTAGTTTTGTGTTAGTTTCTGTACATTTCTGTCATAAGCAATTTTATCCCATCTTCTTGGAATTATTATCTCCTAGTTTTGCAATTTTTTATGCTTTTCCACCTCTTTAATCATGTTTCCCTAATGCCTGTACGTTCATCCATGCATTTTCACTCACTTTACCCTCACAGTGTCAGTACATTCTTTCTGATTTACTTCCCTCTCTCTTCATCTTAATAATCTACTGATTTATATTATTTAACTTACTTTTCATCTCACTTTACTTTCTTAGTTTTCATTCTTGGTCCACCATGTTTTCCTTTTCCTAAGTTGCTTCCCCCTCCATACCCAGGCAACTCAAAAAACCCAATGTCATAACTGCCAAAATGGTCCTTTAACCCTTATCCTCACTGATTTTAGTGTTAGAATTAACCCTGAATTTTTAAAAAAATGCTCTTGATATGGGTTTCAGGGCAACCCTCTAAGAGTGTCTTCAAAGAAGTTCACTTTGCTGCAGAAACAAAGTGTGATATTTAGATAATGTGTGGCTTTGTACTTACAGGCTGCAGAGGCTGCAAACCTAAATGCTCACATTTGACTCTGGGGTGTAGAAATGATGATGCTCTGTGCTCCAGGGCCCTTTCCACAAAGACTCAGAGTTCATGGATTGAAGATCAGAAATCAGAAGGCTTTATTTTTAGATAGATAGATAGATAGATAGATAGATAGATATTGAAAAAGGAGATTGAGATCCAGCTTCTCCCTCCAGCAGGTTCAGCTGCAGGAATTGTGTGTCTGTGTCTGTGTCCCAGCACCAGAACAGAATGCACAACAAGAACAAGAGAAAATTTCTCACTGGTCAAGGCAAGCACCTTACCATAAACATTTCTCATATTTATGTCCTTTTTCAAGGACTTTTGCTTGAGAAGTTACAGGACTTCTCTTAAAAATGGATTTAACTCTTTCATTCAATCCAAGTTAAAAAGAAGTCGTATTTCTTCAGCCTTTCTCTGAAATTTCTCAAAAAGCCACTGCCAAGTCGGGACCACACTGGGGGAATTAAGAAGGTACAGAGCTGTGCATGGGGCAGGAGTTAAACAGCAGCACCTGAGGAGGCTGTGAGCACAGGCAGCACCCCGAGCTGGGAAGGGAGGAGAGGAGATTATCTACAGCCTGACAAGGCAGCTGACAGCAGGAGCTGTGCCAACATCCCAGAGCAGCCTTGATCTCCTCACTTCACCCCTTTGATTCTACCATGACTACACCTTCAAAATTAAATCTGGCTCTCATCACAGATGCTGTCTAATGTGCAGACAATGTGCTGCAGCGAGGGAGAGAGGATCCAGCACTGCTCCCCTGCCTCGGGAGGAGCTGGGGAGGGAGCTCTCCACTGAGAGAAAATCAGAATCAAACAGCAGAATATTCAGATACATCCCGAGCAGTCAGCTCAATCACATAAAGAGACGCTCATGCATTATTCATTCCGTGAAATCTGGGAGTTTTTCCAGAGAATGTGCCACGGACTAGAGATAGGGTTTATCAACTGTTTTAAATCAGCATGTTTTATCTAATACAATAACAATTTATTTACTAAGGATATTTATACCATTGGAGCTTTCCAGGCTTAATTGATTCTTTTCATCAAGATCCCGTGCGCTGGGAAAATCGGCTCACAAAGGGATTTGAAAAGACACTGTGCTGAATATCTACAAAATGATTTAGATAATAATGGAGTGAAGTTATGGATCTGTTAGCATGTCAATTACCAGATTCTTTTCCTTTGGAGCTATTCCACAAGGCCATCCTCATCCAAAGGATGTCAAAAATAGTTTTTCATTTGATAAAACAGTTTGTGCGGACTTAAATAATCAATCACCAAAACTAGAGTTAGGCAAGTCTATAAATGCACTGACAAAAGTTTTAACACAAGAAGGTAACACAAAAAGAATACTTTAGCTATTATTGTATCAAGAATGTTATACAAGTATGGACCAAGCACAACCCAGTCCAGTATTTTTCCTCTAAGCCTGACATCAACCACTTGAGTGGGATGAGTTTTACCATAGCTGGAATACAGGTCAGTGTTTATCCTTGCAGTATTGCCATGCCCAGACTTCAAGTCGTGAAACATCCAACTAAAATTAAGAAGTAATTAGAAAAGTAAAGATTAATAACAGACAGTCAAGCTAATTCATCACTTGATGTTCAGCCTTAAGTCTGATTGTTGCTGTTGTGCATGATACGAAGAGAAAGGACTCTAATTTCTAAAGAATCAGAAGGTTTTTTACTCAACTTAAAAACTCCTTTTATATGTTTTTTTGCAAAAATTTACTTGATTGGCTAAATGGCACAAGGCCTCTCTACAACCATTGGATGAGATAGAGCATACTTTGAAAACATAACACAGAGAGTAACAAACTAAAGTGAAAAAACACCACCTGCTATTTTGAGAATGAGAGATGCTCACAAAACTTTTATTAATCTTTTCCTGAGAACATGAATTGCTTATAGAATTGTTCTCTTTAGAAAGTAAGAAACTTTCTCTTGGGAAGAAAAATCCTTTTGCAGGCTTTGCTGCTGAATTTTCTGTAAGACCCATCGAATGTCAGCCCCACATCCGATTATCCCAGGAGCTGGTGTTTTAAGACATGAAAACATTTACTCATGGGAGATAAGAGGTGTCACACAGTCTAACTGAACAGGACTACACCAGTCACAAAAGCTGGAGCCAGCAGCATGTGGCTCTGGCTGGATTAGAAGAGTGCCTTGTGCCAGTTTGAAGCCAGGGAAATCCGGAGGAGATAATCAGCATTCCTTTCAATCGTAACTGAGGCCAACACAAGAGAGAAACACTCACAGACTGCCTTCTGTTCCAACTGGAAAGAATAATCACTGAATAAAGTTTTCTACACAAAAGCAAGGGCACTTCCTAATTACCTATCTTCAGATAGTGCCTTGTAGCAGAGTGAAGGTTCTGTTGTAGATGCAGTTTGGATAAACGGCAGGGAAAAGGAAAGGAAACACAATCTCCTCTGACACATTCAGGTGTCCAATGGAATAAATGCAAGCAGATGTGGCTGCAGCAGGTGAAGAGCTTCCATGTGCAAAGGCTAAATATCAGAGAATATATTTTCATTTATGTGTGAAAATCTCTATATACAAAGTTTTGCTTCAGTGTGAAACCCTAGCTAGAGAAATTAGCCTCACTGATAAAGAACCTCCCCCCCCCATATTAAATGGTTAATCAACATATTCTGCTGTAGTCTGAAGAGCATTTTTGATATGATATTTCTAACAAAACTGTTTTACATCCTTTTGGGCCAGAAGGAGATGCCAGCCCTGGATGGAGCCAGGCTGGGGATGAAGGGTGGCAGGGCTCAGGGGGTGGCAGCAGGGCTGTGCTGTCCCTGCCCTGCCCTTGGCCCCCCCAGCACAGTGAATGCACTTTGCTTCTTGGCCAAACATTTCTCCTCTGCAGCTTTTTCAGCTCAACCAAAGCAGGGGTTTGTTTGGTTTATTGGCTGCTTGGTTTTTTTTTTTTTAGCGATGAGTTTGTTTATTTGCTTGTTTTGTTTAAATCCAGAAGCCCTTTTCCCTGGGAAGGCAGATGTTCTTAGGTTCCACAAAACCCAAGCTGTTGATTTTTGAGGCCATTTTTTCTAAGGCATAGTTTTCACAGCTTCTGAACCCATCCCTGAACTAATCTGTCTGCAACTAGCACCATATCCAAGCAATAATTGCCTGTTCTAGTAAGGCCCACTAGTCCCAAAGGACATGTCTTTTAAGGCAAAATAACTTGGAGAAGGGACAATATGCAAAGTGACAGCAGATTAAAGAATGATGGAAATTAAAAGTTTAAAAAGCATGAGAAAACAATTAACCAAGGAACAAATGGTGTTTCTAAGCACATAGAAGCTCAGAGTCTGTGACAGAATCAAAGTCTCCTGGATGAAAAAAAAAAAGTAAAAAAAAAAAAAAAGCAGCTAGTGAAACTACCAAAAAATGAAAGTTTTTATCTTTTTTTTTCTTTTTTTAAAGAGTGTAAGATAAGTGCTATTTCAGCTTCCAATCAATGGTACAAGGACAGAGATAGAAGTATTAAAACAAGCAGCACTAGAATAAAGCCATGTAGGAATCACCAGCAAGGCTCCAGAGCCAGACTGGGCTCCATTAACAGTGGCTTGCCTATTTCATCCAGGATACAAATAAACTGTCAAGATGCTAATAAAATATTCAAATGAACTCTGAGAACCCAAATTCAATAGCTTCCTGGTCTGAAATGGAAAACAGATCAATAGATTGATCTCAGCCTTGGTTTAGTCTCAGGGCTTTCTACATATTTTACACGGAAGAAGGAAGTGGCAGTTTTTCTCTAGATCCTGAGGGACTTTTACTCCTCTCCTCACACGAGTCTCTTTCCCTGAAACATTCCAAAAATATCTGACTTCTTTCAAAAATCTTGTAACAAAGTCCATCACAGAAGTTTGCTAAGGAAAAGTTACAGATGAGAGGTAAGACATCTCTACTCTCCTACTGGCATATAATGCCAAAGGCTGGACAAATCATAACTGCAAAGAAGACCTGGTGTGAAAAGTCTGCATCACCATTTACTTCTACAATGCTGGATAAAAAGCAAAGAGAAATAAATATGAGATAAAAAAATAATCTGGAGAAAATCTAACCATATCACAAGTGAATAGCACAGCCTCCTGTGTAATAATCCATGTTCTTTTCACCAGCAGGAAGAGAAGCTGTTAAATGGATATGATCTGCCCCCCAAAAAATTAAATACCTTTTTTTTTCTCTGAGGGTGTAGTCCATCTCCAGCTGAATGAAATATTATCACCACAGGATTGGGTTATGACTGTGTGCCAAAATAAAACATGGGCCAGCAAATTAAAGATCTGGGCTCAATGACTTTAAACAAGTTATTTAACCTTTCCTTCCCACAGTTTCCTAACCTTTTTAAAAGGGTGAAGCACTTTTTGTTCAAAAACCTCAGGCGAAACCCAAGCTGTTGTGATAGTTATTGAAAAATTAATAAACATTTAATTAGGCTAATTTGAAAAGTTATTTCTAAACCCTTAATTCTGTGTAGATGAAAACATCATTTGTAACCAGACAACCATCTGAGTAGAAACCAATATAAATCAGCAAGAGCTATTCCAGTAACAGAAACTGTAGCTACATCATTAAGAACAATTTTAAATGCTTACAGCTTTCGTAATCACTTGCATTTTATTTTCAAACTTTTTCATTAGAACATCGACTAGTCATTATCCTAGCACAGCCAAAGTGGGACAGAATCAATGCCCTGCTGACTGTCTCCTCTGCTCTTTGTGATAAACACTGTCTCACAAGTTTGAAAAAATCCATTTTGATGCTGCTTTCCAATTAGACCTGTTAAATGCTTTTTGAATGACTAAATTTTGTTTGGTTTTACACCTGGGTATGGGGCTAAGCTAATATTTTAAATGGAAGAATCCTGTATTATTTCTGGTCATTTTCTTATCAGGTTTCGAGGTAAGCAAGTTAAGTTATCATTCTTTTCTTAGGATTCACTGCGATTTATGATGTCCTTGGTAACTTTTGGAATTCTAGTCCCTGCTTTTCACAGCAGCAGCTGAATAGATGCACACTTAGGAAATGATGCCCTGAACATGGTGGTAGGAGACAGCCCTTTCACGTGTGGCACAAAGCTACCAAAATAAAACCAGCCAATCTCAGCAGGGAACAGAAATGCCAGCCTCATTTAATCACCACAGAAAGCACTTTTCTTAGAATCATGGGAAGATTTGGGTTAGAAAGGACCTTTTTAAAGCCCATCCATGGCAGGGACACCTCCCACTGTGCCAGGCTGCTCCCAGCCCCAATGTCCACCCTGGCCTTGGGCACTGCCAGGGATCCAGGGGCAGCCACAGCTGCCCTGGGCAGTGCCAGGGCCTGCCCACCCTGGCTCTAAATTTCCACCCTCCCATGGGATCTTAGCCCACCCTCTCTCAGGTTAAAGCTGTGCCCCTTCTCCTCTCCCCACAGGGCCTGGTGAAAGCCTTTCCCCATCCCTTCTCACACCAAAGGCTGCTCTGAGCTCTCCCGAGAGCCTTCTCCTCTCCAGTGAGAATGGGAAGAAGTTTCCTTCACTTTTGGGAGCACCCCCAGTGCTCTGAGCAGTGGAGCTCCCACTGAGGGCTGCAGGCACAGACCCCTCACCATGGGGAGCTTCCCTGCAAACCTTTCCAAAGTCACTCCAGACTTAATTAGCAAATTCCAATAGTGCTGTAACTGTAAAGAGTCAAAATCATGCCTACCTCAGATCAGTTAAACGGCAGATTCTGAAGTATTCTATACTCATTAAAGACTGTCTTGCACTTGAAATTGAAATATCTGGTTTTTCCTTCTGCACCAATGAACTTGGGAAACATTAATTCTTTTTTTTTTTCCCCTCAGGCTGACCTCTCCCCTTCCTTCCCTTACCCTTTCACCCTTTCTTCATGTTGTATTATTATCTGTCTGCATTAAGCTTATAGCTCTTTCCATTCGCAAATTCACTTAATCGTGGATGTAAGTTGCCTCTAAGTTATGCATACTTCAGTTAAATGAAACTGTATTTTCACATCTTAACAGTCTGGGTCACCAACTGAAATGAATATTAAAAATATAAGCAAGCATATCAAGGTCCAGCTAATGGACCCATTACAAAGAAATAGGAATAAACCAGCCAACTCTAGTGTTCTCAAAATCCTCTATTCTCTGAGGGTTATTAAGAGATAATATTAAAAAAAACCAAACTGAAATGGTTGTTTTACTAAAAAAACCCCAAACTTCTGTGCAAGTTCTTAGGCTCAGCAGAGCAGCCTACCAGGATGGTTTGTGTCTGCTCAGTGCACTCAGGATGTTTAAACCTAAAGGAGTTCAACACCATGTAAATTACTGTTCACTTACTGCCACTGCACCTCTGTGCACTGAACACATCCCAACCCCTGCACCCAGTGCTAACAATACTCCTAAACACTGCCTGAGGTGTTGGTAATGCCCAGGAGCCAAGAAATATTGTACTGGCAACCATCAGAGAAAAATGATCCAAACCTCACCAAGGCAAGGGCAAGGATGTGCTGTGCTCATTTCGGGCTTGTGCTGAGTGTCTTAAGGAAAAAATGTAAAATTTGGAACCACAGAGCACAGCACGGAACAGAGAATATATAATTAGGGCACAAAGCAGCTTTACGTGCAGGCTTACATTCAGCGTGGATAGATATTCTCTTGTTTTACATTAAATGATTATTAAAATTGCACCAAAGATTTAATTGGAAAGGACAGAAAACCCAAATTCAACTGCCCTTTACATCAGCCACTCAAGAATAAACTACCTTAAATCAGACCAAAGAGTTTCTTCCCCAGATACTTAAGAAAAAAGAACCATACAGGTTTAGTGTTCAGAAAGGGTTCTTGAAATAATTTTCCATAGTAACTAATGTCTATTTTTCTGTGGTAACTTTCTTTCTGCTGCTCATATTTACTTTTACTTTGATTCTTTCATACTACATGAATACAGTAAAAAATTCACATAAAGATTTTTGTAGATGCTGATGGATTATGAGATTTGCCATTTGTTTCAAGAAAAAAATAATAAAAGGACAAAAATTTCCAGGCAAAATGCAGAGAGGATCCTATTATTAAACCAAGAGGAGCAATGAAGGAAACTTGAGAGATTTCCCAGAGCTGTGTAGACCACAGCAGAATGCACTTGCAGCCAAAACAACTCCAGTTCACAGGAACAAAACTGAATTCTTAGTCTGAAATCAAAACAAATTTATCAGAGTAGCATTTCTTGAACAATTAACAGTGACACCGCTCAGGTTTAAAACGTTAGGAAGTAGCAATGGCATCTATCAGGAACATTTTACTCTATTATGGGAAGAAGCTCTAATTACTGAATGCAAATATTTGCATTAGAGTTTGCATTGGAAACCGTTAATTACCTTGAATTGCTAGCAGGGTTTCATATGGTTTAGGGCAAAATAAGCATAAACACCTGTAGCCAATAACAATTTTTTATTGAAAAATTTTATTGAAAAAATGTGTCATTCTCTCACCCCGGAGAAGATGAATTGTGGCTGACTCAGCCTGAGCAGAAACCAAAGTGCTCTTGCAAAGAAGCTTCAGAAAGCTCAGTTTTGGAGACCACACGTGACAAAATAAATCCATGGGACATGTTGTTTCGTGTGTTTGCCTCTTGAAAAATCAGTAACATCTAACAATAAGAAGAAAATTCCCAAGCCCAGCATGATGATGTTATTTCAGCAGCTAAGCCTCTAAATTAACTTGTAATGCAAGTGCTCCTGGCACTGGAAACAAGCCAAGTTGTGACACTTAGACTTCCAAGACCTGTTTGCTGAACTGTTCCCCCAAAACTGCAGCAACCCATCATGTGTATTTGTTTTTATTTTCTAAATCTGTTTAGGAATTTGCATTGATCTGTGTGCCAATAAAATTCCTAGAGAAAATATATGGGTACACAAAACCAGGACAGTAATATTCCAGAGCTGTTGGTTGTCTGTTTTTTGAAGAACACATATAATAATGAGATCCTTTGCCACCATAAAACCCAACACCCTGAAGGAAGTTGTTTGTCTTTCTTTCAGGAACAAATTAGGTCACAGCGATGAAGTAGACAGTGGAGCAGCCTGAGCTGGATCAGTAATTAGCAAATGGTTCATAGAATTAGTTCTGGGTTTTGTTTTCCCTTTTCCCCAGCCCTTTGGTTTATGGAAATGTGTGTCCACATGGGGATTGGATTACCAGGAACCATTTGTGTCCCAGGGCTTTCACTGATTGCCCGTGACACCCATAGGATGGCAACACCCCCAGCCTTGGGAGAGTCTCAATGCACCACCACTCTTTCCAGTTTTAGTGATCATTTGTAGCATGAGCAAAGTGAATTTAACATTCAGGACTGTTCCCCCTCTTTCACCATGCTCACTTTGCTCATGAGCAGCCAATTCACTGCACAAAACTGACAGTGAGCACATGAAAACCACCAAGTGCTGCCCTCGTGCTCGGACAGAGCATTTCCAGCCCTCTTTTCTATGGTTATTGGATTTCCAAGCAGTTTCCCCCAGTCCATTTGTGAACCCCGACCCCAAATTCAGTTCGGTACCCTTAATTTCCTCCGTTTTGTATTCTTTAGGAGCATTCTGGACTGCAGAATTTACTGCTCACTTGAAGACCTTCAATTTCTGCTCCTCAGATGAGCCCTGGCTGCAGTGCTGATTAAACAGATTGCCAATGTTTCACATATTTTCCTGGGCTCTGGAGGTGTGTGCACGTGTGTGTCTCGCTGGTGACGATTTGTGAATGCTCATGAGCTGATCCACATGCAAAGTATTGAAAAAACTGTTAAAAACATAAACAGTGAGGCATCAGTAACAATGGCTCGGCAATATTGTGGCATCAAAAAGAGGCAAAAGTAGGCAGGACAAGAACAGTCACCTCTGAAATGAAAAGTTTTGAAAACAACCAAACCATGTGCAGTGGTAAAGGCTGGGGAGGAAAGCTAGAAAACGAAAAGGGAGGGAAAACATAACCAAAATTTAAGCTAATAAGCATGATACTAATAAAATTATAACACAGAATAATAAAGACTGATGAGGAGACTCAAAGCAATTAGAACATAAGAATCTACATGTTATTAAAATAAATGCATAGAAAAAAAAATCCATCCAATCAATTTCCTAATGCAATGCAGGCAGTGGAAGGACTGAAAGAGTAACAATGATAAAAAAATAGGACTAAAGCATGAACATCTGATCAAGAACCAGTAAGTTCTAATTGAAAAGACAGGAAGAGTTTCAGAAAGTCACAGCTGGGGTAGGAGGAGAGGTCAGCAGGACAAGGGGTGGTTCCACTCCATGGCCACAAAGAGGAGACCACCTCTGAGACCCTTCAGCAGATGCACAGGAAATTATGAACTAAATGATGAACTAAACTGCTCCAACTGTGCCAGAGCAGGCATTTAGGCAACAACTCTGGAATTAATTCACCCTGGGGAAAAACAAACAAATCACACCCACACCCCCAAATCAATCAATCAATCAATCAATCGGTGCCAAAAAATAAATCAAAAAGCCTACAACACAGAGATTAAAAAAAAAAATTCTAGAATGTTTGACAGAAGTTCCAACAGAAATTTCAATGAGAGGTTTTTATCTCTAAAGACTGAAATACCCCTTTCTTTCAGAGGTGTTTGGCATATGACAAAAAACAGAATAGAAATATTCTTCTGTCACCACTTACAACTGTTAGATAACATATCTTAAATTTCCAGGGTTAGCAGGTTGTCATGAGCCCTATGTTAACAGAAGGAGTATTTTATTCTTGAAGACACTTGCTATTTCTGGTAGTTAAACAAGATATTCCAATAAAGTAGAAAAGATCAAGCAGGAAAATTAATATTCCATCTCTCTTTCTATACTGATTTTCAAGTTATGTATTGAATAAGAAGAGGCAATTAAATCACTTTTTTTTTTTTTTTTTTTGGACAGATATTTATATTCCAACTCTGCCAGGAGAATTTTGAATTTTGATTAAATAATGTTGTTAACTGTGCTTGCCACTCAGCACAATTTGTGGATGCTTAATGTCAGAACAACACTGAAATGGTCAAATTTGAGAAAAGTCACCTTTCATTACAGAATCCTTCAGTTTTTTGCAGAAAGATATTCAGGTGCTCTCCAAAGCTATTTTCTTTTTCTACTTCTATCATCTTGAAGAGTCAATAAAACCTCTGCTCAAAAAGAAACTCATCTTTTTCTCCCCATTCAAGCAGTTCTGCAGGGCTTCACAGCAGGGGCTTTTCTGCTTTTTTAAACTATGTATATTGGATTTCATCGCAGGAGCCATTCAAGGGCTCGAGCAATAATAATTTATCCATAAAATCTGAACGGGATCACAACCTCCATGGTCGTCCATGAGACAGCTTTAGAGCAGGTTTGCTTTCAGAGACACTCCTGGTGCTGGTAGGAAAAAAAAAATTCTGTGGCCAGGAACATGTCAAACAGAGCTTTTAAACGAATGATTTTTTCCAAGATTAGGCAAGTTTCTTGAAGATTTTCAACATTTTTTTGCAAACAAACAATTGTCCCCCGCTCAGTTTAAATCAGACCATTTATGTTTCTATTTTTGGTAAACTTTCCCCACTGGTTAAACCATTGCCTACTAAGGACAACAGGAACTGGCAAATTTAAACTAAAACTCTTTAGAACTCTCCCAGCATTCTGCAACATTAAATTAAGAGTAAAAATCAAATGCAAAGCTTCCGAACCAAACAAAACTCAATTAGAGACTTCTCTTTTTATACTTTACACCGAAACAACTTCTTTTGAGATTTGCTTTTGGAATGAGTGGCAATGGGATGAGTTCCTCCCAGGTTTGCTTCTTGTCAGAGCTAACAGAAAATACTGTGGGGTGCTGGGGACAGGTAATGGGGTCTGCAGAGATCAGAGATGAGCACAGCCACTGCAGAACTCAGCATTCTGGAGCATCAGCGAGGTCTGATTGTGGATCTGGTGCCTGCTCCACCCTGCCCTGCAATAAGCCAGCAATGCACAGAGTGCACCAGGCTGGGAACATTTGGAGCTGTGGGGACACCTCAGGGTGGCACAGGACATTAATTGTATTTTCTCCTCTCACACAGGGCTTAGGCAGGTACCCAAATGCCCTCAGCACCTCCTGAAGGTGCCCCAGGACAAAGTAAACTGTGACTTTCTAGAAAATATTACTCAACTGAGATTACACATATTCGGGTCTGTTGAGATTTAAGAAGATCCAGCATAAGATTCATCACGCTGCAAAGCTCTGAAAAACACTTTATCTTAATTGAATGTATGCAAGGAAATTCATATGGTGTTTTATAGTACAATTTTATGCATCATCAATTAGCAATTGAACCAGTTTCAAACTCTGAACTCCTGAAAGCTGCAAGCACAAAGAAAATGCTGTAGCCCACATTCATTTCAAGCACAAGCTGACACCTAATGCTGAACCTGTTACATCTTCTGCAAAAACTTATTCATGCTGCTTCCACGCACAAAAAAACCCAAACAAAGGAACCCCACACAATGACAACACCTAAGCAAAAATAAAACCTCTCTCATCCAAGGTTTGAGGAGAACATGAACCACACATTCTAAACAATTGACATTTCAGTTAGTGCTTTGGATTATTCATATTTTTATCCCCTAGGCTCTTCTAAAAATCCTCACCAGAGTTGTATCAAACTCGTACCACATATGCAAATTTACTGATTCAAAATCTTTATAATAATTCTGTTCTGAAGGCCCACAGGGCATCAGTCCATAATGTAACTGTGGTTTCTCTGTCACATACAGATATTTGCAACAGAACTGGCTGAGGGAATTGAAGAGAAGACAAGAATGAAACACCAGAGAGATGGGAAAAATGCACCAGTTCATAGCAGATTCTCTCAGAGGCAGCCTTTTCGAATTAAGCTAATGCAGTCTAACTCTACTTACATGGGAATAATTATGTGCTCGTTAATATTTATTCTCTGTGTATGATTTTCTCTCAAGGACAGAACAGTTAATGACTTGGTCTTGTGATCTGAGTCAGAATCACGTCTGGCAGGAACAAAAAAAAGATCACACCGCCACTTAAAGAAAATTAGTATGTACACTGATATTTTCTTCATTTTACCTTAGCACAGGAAGAAAATTGATCTCATACATCAGGAAATCCTGCACTGCATTCGCAGCTATTGGAGCTATTAACAAAACTGGCCAGTGCATCTGTTTCTGAATAAGAACAAGGAAGGAAAAAATGCAAAGTCCATTCCATTTGTAACTTGGCTTCTAATATTTTCTTTCACCTTTCCAGCATGTTTGTCAAATAACTTTTATATGCTTTGTAAACCTGTGTGAGAACAACTTCGTGTTGATACCATACTTTATTCATATGAAAATTTCAAGCCAAGTAAGGAAGTAATAAAAAGCAAAAAGAAATATGATGAGAATTTATAATATGATCTTAGTAGGCATCTTGCTTCTCTGATGTTCAGTGTTGCCTGCAAAAATACAGAGCCAGATTAATGAAAGGCATGAGAAGAAAACATTTTTCATGAATTCAGTTTTAAGCAATAAAAGTGCTCATATAGCACCAGCTCTCAGTACTCAACAAAATATCTTTAGCTTTCATTTCTATATAGACAAAATAGCAAGTGTAGCTATTGAGCACTTTTCCACATTATTTAGATGGATATTTTCCATGGGTTTGTTTTTAGGCAGTGGTCACAGGTTCTGGAGCTGTGTGGCTGTAGCAGCACTAATGCAAAGCAGCTCAGGTGAGTGCATCCACCAGGCTGGGGAGGAGGCAGTGAGAACATTGCCACCACTGCAAACTGCAGTCCCAACCTCTGCCACAGCACTCAGGGCTACCAAACAGCCACACAACAGCTCAGGGCAGCCTTCAGTGCTGCTCTCACCAGCGGCAGGGCTGCACCAGCCCTTAAAACAGCAAAGCCCAGCAGCAATCCCGAGCAGGGATATTCACCCTGCGGCAGCAGCTCTGGTTCCCCTCACCCTGAGCTGCTCTGCAGCAGTGCCACATCTCCAGCTGGGGCTCAGGGCTGGACAGGGCACCCCTGGCTGTGGTTCCTTTCAGCAGGCAGCACACTTCTTTAGCCTGAATTTCCCTTTGACATGCACTGGCTGTGGCTGTTGGTGTTGAACAGGCTGTGGCTGCTCCTTCTGCAGCACCACTGATTTATCCTCCTGCTCTGGAGAATGAGCTGCTCTCTGTCCTCCCAACATGGACAACTGCACGTGGGCTACTGATGCCCTAAATGGCTCCCTAGAAACAGAGAGCAGGCAGGAATAAAGGAATAAAGGAGGGATTGATTGGAAAGGCCTTCAGAGGTCACACTCTGGGCTCCAGAGGCTCCTGCCTCAGTGCATCCCAAAATGGACAATGACAGCTCCCGAGTTCTTCCCACTTTGATATCAGCATCAATTGCCCAAGCAGAAGCCAGGCAAGGATGGAATTTCCCCAAGCTTGCCCCCCTCTCCCCAAGATGAAGGTTTGCAGTTGTTGGGCCCAGGAGGGTCTGGGTGTCCTTGGAGAGCGAGCTGGAGAGGCTTTGTTATGTCAGTGTGAGCATGAGAGAACAGCACTGAACGAGCTCCAGGGAGCTGCAGAGTTACACTGGGCAGGGCAGGGCTGGGAACATGGAAAAGTTCAAACCTAAGGCATCACTCCAACTGAGCAGGAGCTGAGATTCATGATGTGCTGGGAGGTGACCCCAGCTCAGAGAGGTGCTGGCACCAGGGCACTGCCACTGCACATTGTCCTGCACGCAGGTGTGAGTGGCATCTGCTGTGTAATCTGTTCTTTTTTTGCTCTTAGGCTCTGCTCTTAGTTTAGAACCACAGTCTAGCATGTCTGAAAGTATCTCAGGCAAACAGCATTCTCCAAGATTCCATAAAAGTCTGCATGTCTCAGCAGCAACAGCCTCTGCCACCTGACACAGACAGTGCAAGATAGAGCACAACAGGAGGAGACAGGGAAAGCAAAGCATTTAATACCTTAACATGCACATAAAACCAAAAAAAATTGCTTCCCTTCTCACCAAAGTAGCATATTCCAAGGAATATTCACAATGATAAAGCCATTGGAGACTGAAGAACAGAAAGTGAGCATTTTTTTTTCCTTCTGTAGTCAAAGAATCACATTTATCTCCAGTGATTCCTTAATTGGACAAATGGAAGAGCACTCTGCCCCTTGAGCCTCTTTGATATTCCCCTCTCATTCTTCAGCATAATTTTGTCATTTGCAATATTACACTCTAAAAAAAAAGTCTAAATTTTCTTCTTTCAACTTCATTCGGAAAAGTTTGAAAGGATTATTTGCCCTCTGTGTTGTAGAACCTGAAGACTGGATCATGTTCTAAAGCTTTCTTTGGAAAAATCATATCCAAAAACTTTATGCACAAGCTGAAATACTTTTAAAAATTATTTCAATACTGAATGACTCCAAAAACTTAGGAAAAACCTCACCAGAACTGTAAGTAGCATCCAAGTGACTGGCATGTCTCTCGTTCTAGCAGTGCCACGTTTCTCTGAGCCTCAGCCAGTTCACTCCTGTCTGCTGCAGACTGAAAAACTCCACTTAATGTTTTCCCTCAATTTAGCCAAGACTATCACCTCCATTTGCATTTTCACTTCCACTCATTTTTCTCTCTCTTTTTTGCCTCGTACCTTCCATGCAACATTTTTGACTTCTGTCTTTGTTTATCTTCTTCTGTTCTTAAAGGTGCATTCCACATCCTATCAGTGGTTGTCCCCTTTGCACTTACAACTCAAAAAAATCCCATTTCTGCTGTAAAACCTCTGCACAATTTTTACACCACGAGGCAGCCAAATTCTCCTCTCCCACCAACACAATCCATTACTTGCAAACTATTTTTGAGATGAAGAACTGAGAGCAAGAAAGTTCAGTTCTGACATCTGTGTGCTTTCCTGCCTATTAGCACTTCACTTTTGGTTGCCAGCAGCACTAATTCGATTTTGATGAAAGACTTTCCTTTACATTGGTATGAGTTAAAGACTGAGAGACAATTTCTGCCCTCCCACCTCAGCTCCCCTTTCTGTACAATGCAGAATGTTCAGTGTGTTTATAATTGGCTCTGTTCAACAACAATAATTCTACACCTTGGCCTGAAGAGGGAAGCTGGAAGTTCACAGGATGTGATATGGAGAAATAGCTTTGTTTAATGCCTTCGTTGTGGCTGGATGGAAATGAAACTTGCAGTATATTTTATTGATTCAACTCTTAATAACTCTGGACAGTTTTACAGATCTCCCCAAGTGGCAGCAGAATATTCATCCTCAGAGCTCCAAAAAAAAAAAAGAAAAAAAGGGGCCAAAAAGACATCTGAAGCTGCAGCTTAAAACTCCTCTAAAAAGAAGACAAATAATGACCCATTTGGAAAGTCCCTGGTACAATTCATCAGGCACTGGTTGAAGATAACAGAATATCCCTTGAATCTCAAAATGGGGACAGAGTGGATCTGCTGTCTGAGGTAAAAATATTCATTTCAAAACCTGTTTCATGGGCACAGGCAGTAACCAAATAAATATTGATATTTGTTTATTCATGGTTGAAAACCAGAACAGGGATTACAAACATAATTTTTAGGAGCAGTAAAGAAAAAAGCTGAGATTTTTTTGCAACAGTGTGAATTATATTGAACTCAGTGTGCATTAATACACAGGTGTTTGAACAGATATTTTGTAATAAGAATAAAACAACATTAAATCAGTGATCTCCAAATCTCTGTTTGTTATTACTTCCATAATTCTTTTACGGTTAAGGGCTACTCCCACGACATGGAGTTCAATAAGAGCAAGATAAGGGCATACATGAACATTTTCCTCTCCTTTATGTTCTACAAAAGCTTGCTGAGCATCTTTAAAAGGGCAGTGAATACATCTCTCAAAGTTCAAATACTTCTGGAAAGCATTAGATACAATATTTGCTTAACAATCCAGGAACAGATTTCTCATATTCTGACAAAAAAAAATAAACAAACCAAAACTAATAAAACCCAAAACCCACTAACCCCCCAAAAAAACCCAACAAAACCCCTCCCAAAATAAAAAAGTATAGAAATAATCTAGTAAAAAACCCCTAAACCTGAGAATGTAATAAAATAAATTTGGTGTCAGAAATGTCTTTTACAGGCTCTCTAGTCTAGGGTACAACTTTGGCAGGTAAAACATGAAGTTTCTTCAAGCAGTGTAAATAGAAAAGAAGCATGCAGACAATCAGAGAGTGCAAGGCAGTAAGGATAAACTGGATTATGGGGTCCCTTATTGGGATATTATAATAT
>VZRF01007436.1:0-18346 GCA_013396875.1 Vireo altiloquus
GGAAAGGACCTCTGAGATCATCGCTCCAACTGCTGACCCAGTGATGCCTTAGGTATTAACTTTTATATTTTNGGGAGCTGGGATTGTCCATTTTGGGATGCACTGAGGCAGGAGCCTCTGGAGCCCAGAGTGTGACCTCTGAAGGCCTTTCCAATCAATCCCTCCTTTATTCCTTTATTCCTGTCTGGTCTCTGTTTCTAGGGAGCCATTTAAGGCATCACCAGCACTGCCGAGGTTACACTAACCCTTGTCCCTAAACACCACAACCACACATTTTAACACCTCCAGGGATGGTGACACCACCACTGCCCTGGGCAGCATGTACCAATGCCTGACCACCCTTCACATGAAGAAATTTGCCCTAACATCCAATCTAAACCTCCCCTGAGGGCAGCTTGAGGTTGTTTCCTCTTGTCCTGTCCCTGTTCCCTGGGAACAGAGCCTGACCCTCACCTGGCTGCCCCCTCCTGTCAGGAAGTTGTGGAGAACAGGAAGGTCCCCCCCGAGCCTCCTTCACTCCATATGTTTTTTTTCAAAAACAAATAAACAAGTAGAAAGATTTCAACCTTTTCCCAAATTTCAGACTTTTACCCCTGGCAAGGACATGTTTGGTGTCTGATTGCGCTCACCACGATGCATCAGTTGCCACTACTGGGGCTGGATTGTTTTTAAATGCTCTGGGATTTCAATGATAATAATAACACCTCGCTGCAGAGGAAAATCCCGGCTTGATTTTCCATCTCATCTCAGCTCCGGTGTTCCCACTCCTGCCAAGCCAGGAGGCTGGGATGAGCCTGATTGCTCATCAGCTGCAGTCTTCGAGGGCAGTGCCTGGGTTTTGCATCCCTTCCTTGCCATCAGCAGGTCCCATGGGTGGGAAAAATCCATGAGGGGCTCCTTAGAGCTCCCCAAATCACACCTGAAGATGTTCAGTGAGAGTTCAGCTCTGAGGAGAGCATTGGGGTACTGGAGGAGAGATGATCAGGGACACCCTGGGGTCAGGTCTGTGCCTCCCAAGGAACTTGAAAGAAGCGGGGTGAGGTTTCTCTCTCACAATTAAAGCCACAAGGTGACACAATTAAAGCCATGTCACCAGTCCATGCACCCACCTGGGGGGGGGGTTAATTTTTGGTGAGAAACCAATCAAAACAGTCTTTCCCTTAGCACAGTGATCGGAACAAATTGGCTGCAGAAGCGAGAGGGAGAAGTAAACAAAGCTGTTAACTTGTCAATGACTTGACTGATCAACCGTGGGGAATAGTTGGAGAGGGCTGATGAGCCGTGCAGACAATCAATGGACGCTGGGGCTGCAGCTGGTGCTGTGTGGAGCTCTGGAGAGGCCTGGAGCCCACGGGCTGGGCTTGGCCAGGGCATGGTGGGGAATAAAACATGCCCGGTGCTTGTGCAGCCCATGCTGGAGCACGTGTGGAGAGCAGGAAGGGTTATGGATACTGGATTTAGCAGCAGGGAGGGGTTGGCCAAAGCCCATCCCAGTGTGTCCCCATGGCTCCTTCCCTGCACCAGGGGCTGGGAGGGACCCTCGTGCCTGCCCTGGAAGGAAACCAGAGAGGTCCTGTTACTGTTTCAAAGGGAGAGCATCAAACTTCGTGGACTGGGTGATTCCTTCTGCAAATCGAGCTGTTTTTGTGGCAGAGCAAATCAAAATGCAGAGCTTTAGATGCTGTGCTGGTTTAATCCTGCTATTTAAAATCTTCCCTCCTCCTCCACCCCATCACATGACAGGGCTGGGCACCAAACCTGTCCCCATTAATCCTTGTTTGGCACTTCTCCTGCCACTATGGATGTTTTTCTGCTCCTGTCCTTTCACAAATTCACCTTCCTTCACAGTAACTCCTTTTCAATCTAAGGAGGGGACTTCAGATTTAAGAATCTTTGGCCCCAGAGTCATGGGGCCCATATGAAATCATACGAAAATTGTACTTTTTTCGCCCAAGTTAAATTATGAATATTAAATTCCTGATTTTAATGTATGTGGAGAAAGTTTAAAACCATTCAGACTATGACAGCCAGCTGCCAAAACTGCTTATCCTGGGGAAATACTGGGGATGTGAGTCACCCCCCAGTCCTGGATGAGCTTTGGGGATGTCACCTCTCCTCAGGGAGTTTTTACCCCTTTGGCAGTGATGCTGCATTTCATTTCTCCTGCCTACATCCCTGACTTACCCCGCTGCACAATAGACATGACTAATAGCTTAACTATTATTTTGGGTAATCCAATTTCATCACGTGGTTTGTATTTTCTCAAATCGTTTAACAGGATTAGTCCTTTCTGGGGTCTTCCTACCCCACTCCACCCCCGTAGCAGAATGTCTTTAGCCAGATTTATGGATGCTGGCATGCTGAAGAGCTAATTTTCTGCCGTGTTTATCCTCCTCCTCAGTGCAAAGTGAGTCTTAGTGCTGTGAAGCTGCTCGAACTTGCCTTTCCCTCTGCTCCAGTTCTTATTTTTCCACCTGTGCTTGAGGCCTTTGCAACTTTGCACCTTGATGTGCAATTCCTTTGGGGTTGGCAGGAAAAAGACAACAGTGAATGGAGACAGAAACTCACAGGTCTTCATCAGCATAAGAAATCTGCTGCTTGGGGATCCTGAAAGTGGTGCTGGGCTGGGACCTCATGTTCCAGATCACTGGAGCTGCCAAATCCACACATTTCAGGGCAGAAATGATTGGCACAGCAGGCAGGAATGGCTTGTGCCTTTCTGCACACGGAACTCATGCAACAGAGAGTTGCTGGGTGTCAGGGACTTCTCCAAGGATTTTCTTTTTCTTGGCTGGCTCTGAAAGCTCCTCTGAGGCTTTGACCTGGTCCTGAGTTTGGGATGTTTTCATGGGCTTTGTGGTTTGACCCTCAGAGAGGGTCTGACCTCTCTCTGGCACGGCAAGAGGAGACAGACCTCGGGCCAGGCTTATAATAACTCTTCAAGGACGATGGCCAACCTTGGATCTGCCAAACAGCCCAGGCAATGATTTGGGCCACCAAAAATGGTGCCTGAGCTGGCTGTGTCTGACTTTCCAGCCTCAGAAGTGCCCCTAAAGCCCCTCCTTCCCTCTGACAGCCACTGTTCCCATCCCATTGCTCGGGTTTGATCCTCGTTCCTTGTGCTCTGTCTGAGTCCTGGCACGTCCTCAGGTTGGTGTGAGGCACAGCTCCTTCTCTGGCAGGTTCCCTGGCCTGCCCTGCCAGAACAGTTAATTATTCAGGGCTCAACTGTGTCTAGATCAGATGGTTCACATTAGGATTATCAACAGGATATCAGGTTCACATTAGGATTATCATCAGAGGCAGCTGAGTCTGGAGGTGGCACCCTGGGTGAGATGGGCTGAGCCCTGGTTCTGTGGGAATCTCCTCACAGAAGATGCCAAGGGCAGGGATTTCTGTGTAAGGAACTTGGGCATCTGCTGGCTGAAGTGTGAGCAGCTTGGAGATCTGGCAAGTCATGAGGAGGAATAATAAATATCCAGTGTGTTCCCTCTGTGCCAATGCAAACACACAGGCAGCTCACAGGGGAGTAGAATAAGGTCACGAGTCCACCAAAAGATCTGTTCATCTTTTCAGTAGGAAATTCATCCATAGGATCACAGAATTGCTCAGTTTGGAAAAGACCTCCAAGATCATCAAGTCCAGACATTACCTGGCACTGCCAAGGCCACCACTAAGCTGTGTCCCCAAGTGCTTCAGCTACACACCTAAATCCCTCCAAGCGTGGGGACTCCAGACTGTGCCAGGGCTGTTCAGCCTTTTTGGGGAAGAAATTTTTCCTAACGCCAATATAAACCTCCACTGGTGCAACGTGAGGCTGTTTGTTCTCATCCCATTACCTGTTACTTGAGACAAGAAACCAACCCCCACCTCACTACGACCTCCTTTCGGGCAGCTGCAGGGAGCAATAAGGTCTCTCCTGAGCCTCCTTTTTGCCAGCTGAAACATGCCCAGCTCCCTCAGCCATTCATCAATTCATCCATAAGCATTCAGCCATCCAGTCATCCATCCATGCCCAAAATTATGGTCAGGTCCCTCTTCTCTCCCGAGCCTCTGGAATGCCCTTGACACCCTGGCACAGCTCTTCCCTTCTCAGCCATGTCACAGGGAAACAACTCCATGTGGCTGAGTCCTGGTGCAACAGACTGACCCCAAGAGTTCTGTGATTATCTATCATCTTCTGTATAAAACGGCATGAAACAGCATTAAAAAAAAAAAAAGGACAGACATCTCCAGAAGTAACAACCATGAAGTTCTTCACTACCCACTTCAGTAACAGTGGAGCTGAGCAATAAATGTTGGCTGATGCTTTACAAACAACCTTCTAATCCAGAGACAACATCCTGCTTTTTCTCTTTGCTTTAATACTTGCCAGCAGCTTCTGGAGTGACACAGAAAGCCAAGGATATCTCTGAAGTGAACAGAGTTAGTCCCCAATCTCCTGCTGGGTGAGACCAGAATTCCTCTGGGGTCTCTCTGGGATGGAGTGTGCTGTGTAGTGCAAACAATTGTGCCAAGATAACTCCATGCCAGGTGGAGAGGAAGCTCAGGGTGTGCAGCACGTCCTTGGCACAGGTACCACTTTCACCCGGGTTTGGGGAGGAAAGACTCCCCTGCCCCAGAGGCAGTGACAGAATTAGATTTGTCCTCCCCTTAAACCCAGCTCTAAGCCCCAAAATCTTCAATAAAGGAGCAAAGAGGGAATCAAGGAGTGAAATCCCTTAGCAAAGCTCCTGCAGGGCAGTGGTGGGTGCCACCTCTGCCCCTATCCCACATCCTCCTTGCACACTCTGCCTCATCCTTCACACCTCGCTCGTCCCTGGTCACATTCTCCCCTTTCTGGCATGAAAGCAGGAAAGCCTCAAACAGAGCTGAAGGCCTCTTAAATCAACGTCTTCCCTGACTCAGAAGCTGTAAGAGGATTCATTATTTATGTGGCAGAAACACAAAAGCTTAGCATATTTTAAGCTGTCTGAAACAACTTCAAGGCAACTCTTCCTCTGTCTTCTTTTTTTTAACAAAACACATTGAGACGTCTCTGAACTGAGCGGCAGGGGGAAACTGGTTTTTTAATTCCAAAAGATAAAATAATATGTGTAGATTGAGGGAGAGAATGAAAAAACCACCGTGATCCGCCTTGGGATCACCAAGGAATGCCCATCAGGGGGTGTTCCCTGTGAGGTGTTGGCATAATCCTTGGACAGACCCTGTTGTGACGTGGCATCGATGTTATGGCCGTGGGTCAAGTGGGTCAGTGGTCAAGCAGGCAGCTCTGCTCCTTCACAGACACCAGCAGCCATATTCTTCAGAGGCAGCAGCAGAGGAGGTGCTGGGTGTCTTTTTTCCCCCTCTTTCTCCCCATTTTTACATTTTCAATTTAGTCACAGCATCTCTAATTTCCTTAGATCTGAAGCCACCTCGTGAGACTGGAAGGGAACGATACAGAAGAAAGATGAGGGGGAGAAAAACCACCAGTAATCTTGTAAAAGTCAGTTTTGAAAAATCAATTTTCTTGTGTGACAAGATTTGCTTAAGGCTTTTCGTTCTGTGAAATCAGCCCATCATCCTGCGGGAACGCATGAAGGAAGTGGCAAGTGTGGTTTGGAATAACTCAGATTAAAGACTGCTAAATTAGGCTCAAAAAGCTGCCACTTCTTGCAAAGGGAGAGGAGATCTGGCCAGAGGAGGCAATGATGCTCCCTTCCGAATCACATTCCCAGCTCCAGGAGCAAGTATTGAAAAAGGGAAGACTGACAAGGCTGGGAAAACACAACTACAGCCCCAAGGCCTGCCAGAAGTGAGACACCGCTGTGGAGATGGGTTCACTCTAACTGGGAAAGGGCTGGAGCAGAGTTTGGAAAACTCTGCTGACTCCTGGGATGCCTGGCTGGGATGGTGATGGACATTCTCAGGGGACACCCCATGTTCCTGAGAGCTCTCCTGGAACACCCAAGCCCCTCTGGCAGCCTCCTCCATCAGAGAGGCTCCATCTAGCCCGAGTTAGGTCTGGCTGCTCCATCACTCCTTGCTCTGGTATTTTCCTCATCTCTACAACTGGGACAGTGCTCACCAGTACAAAGCATTTCCTTCCCCCCGCCTTTCCCCCCTCCATCAGACTCTCTCTCCTCTACTCTCTCTCCTTATTAGTTCAAGCTGCCTCCAAACATCTCCCACCCGCTTGTTCTCATTACCGTGACAAGCCAGGGAACGGGAAGACAAATCTCCCTGTCCTCACACCTCCATGAACGAAAAAGGCTCTTCCAACCCTTTCTTCCCAGCCTCACCTGGAGCTCTGTGCCTTGGCAGAGCCCCCCCAGCAGCCCAGTCTCACTTCCCAGCTGCAGGGAGAGTTGTGCCTTTTATTTTACTTTATTTCCTTTTTTTTAAAGCCTGTCTCTCCACCTGCCACCCAGCCACGCTCCACTCCCTGTCACAGGGAGCTGGCAGATGGGGCTGATGCATCACGAAGGAGATCTGAAGAATTCATTTCCCGTTATTTTTTTTTCTTCCCCCAGCTTTCATTTTCACTTCAGAGCAAAGGTCCAGTTGTCTGGGAGGAAGCTACAAAGACAAACCAAGGCAGGAAAACAGAGATAGTCAGGAAAAATGTTACAGTGCCGATAACTTGAGACCTCGGTGTGCTTTGCATTTATTTCAACTCCTGCTTTAGCTGCATTTTGCAATGTCTATAAATTAGATTTATTCTGTTACTGCTGCGAAATGCCTGCGGGCCCCTTCCCCACTCCAGCTTCTTTTCCCTCCCCTGCCGAGTTTGGCTGTGGGAGGCAGCAGGAGAGGTGACAGCCCTGCCGAGGGACAACATATGGACACACAGCGTCCTGCCGCTGGACAGACGGAGCCCCGGCCATGGGAGAGGGAGGGAGCAGATGGGAGCGGGGGAGGAAGGCAACAAAAACTGCAAACTGGCACAAATGAGAACTTTCCCAAGCTGGACTGGAGGAGGGAGCTGGTTGTGGGGGGAGAAGGCCCAAAGCATGCCAAGAAATGGCAGCAATGCCGAAGTGACCATTCCAATGGAAGATGCTGAGATGCCTCTGGTCTGGGCTGGGCATTTGTTGAGCTGCCCCCACCTCATCTCCCTGCAGCTTTCTAGGCAGCTGGGACCCCTGAGACTCTGCAGAAGCTCTGGTGGGGCTGCCCCAGATCACAGAATCCCAGAACAATTTGGGTGGGAAAGGACCTTGGAGCCCATCTCACTCCAACACCTTCCACTAGACCAAGCTGCTCCAAGCCCCATCCAACCCAGCCTTGAAAAGGTGCCCAGGCAGTGCCCAGAGGAGAAGTTTGGGTGATTTTCCCATGAGTGGGACACTGAGTGCAATGGATGTGGAGCAACGTGCCCGTGCACCCACAGACTTCACACCTCGTCTGCAGTCACTGGGTCCTGCAGCATTTCAAACCCTTGACAGTCCCTTTTAAATATTAACAGAGACATGATTGTGATTTAATAAGAGTTAATATGGCAGATGCCCCTTTCTTGGCCGAGACTGGGCCAGTCTGGTTGTGGTCCTGGTGATCAGAAGCTCTGGGAATGCAGGGCACAAGGAGTTGGTCACTTTTATCCTGGGCCTTCCATGAACGGGCAGAGGAAAGCAAGGAACACAAAAACCACACCAATTCCCGGAAGGCACTTTTCAAAGCCATCAGAATTGCACATGAAAACATATCCAGGTTTTATAGTGCCAGGAGAGGGAAAACAGCCCCTGCTGTGGCTTGGCCGGAGGCAGTGCCAGGCGTGCCCATTAAATGGATCATTTGCCACTTCTCCCTCAAAAGTTGCCAATGAAATCATCGTCCTGAATCTCTGCATTGGCTTCCCACGATCAAATAATCCCTTCTGGCCTTCGCAGCCTAAGAATCTGTGATTATATTCAGCCGAATGGAAGAGGCAGGGACGGCTCTGGTGTCATGAAAGCGCCTTAAACTCCAAATATGCCTTTCCCTGGCCTTTCACCCCGGAGCAGGGATCTGTGCATGCTTGCCTGACTAAGCAAAGGAGCAATGGAGATCTGCTGAAACAGAAACATCCTGCTCCCACTGTCTGGGGCGATTTCTCCTTCTGCTCATCCAACCTGGCAGCAGCAAAGAATTCCTGCAGCTCTTCCTCCCCTAAGACCTGAATTCCTTGACTCTGTTATAGGTGTGGCTTCCTCATGCTCAGGTGGAACAGGGTGCACCCATCTATGAGCCCAGCTCTCCTCGCTGCCTGGATGTGGGAGGCAGTTTCATTTCACTTTCCTGCTAAGGATGTATTCCTGGGGGCAGACCTCTGGCATGGGGGTCCCCAACTCCCCTGGGAAGTGAGAGTGAGGAATGAGGGAGGGGAATCCCTGGGTTTCTCCATGTGAATCAGTGATGTGGGACAGGTGGAAACAGCCTCAAATTTTATCGTGGGAAGTTTAAATTGGATATTAGGAGACATTTCTTCACTAAAATGTGGGTCAGACATTGGAACAGACTGCCCAGGACAGTGGTGGAGTTCCCATCCCTGGAGGAATTTCAAAATTGTGTGGATGTGGCACTGGGGACATGGGTTAGTGGTGGGACTAACTTGGAAGCGCAGGGACAACAGTTGGACTCAATGATTTTAGAGCATTTCCACAACCTAATTGATTCTGTGATTCCACGACTTGCTGACCTTCAATAACCAACCACTCAGGGATGGCAGGGAATGTCTCTTGGCTCTTTCCTTGGGGTTTGTTTTGGACAAGCTGGGTCTGTGCGTTGAGCCCACGACTGACTGATGATGGATGTGCTCCTGGCAATGAGTTGGTCCATCCAGCCATGCTCACTGGGGCAGTGAAAGCACAACAATTCTGCCAAGCCAAGCAAAGGTTGGCCAGCTGCTCCTTCCCTCCTCCATTCCCCATCCCTTCCATAAGGCTCTCCCAGTTTTCTGCTGCTTTTCCACCCAGTCAGTCACTGGCTCTCTGCCAGGAACCAAAGCAATGCAGAGCCACAAGGGAGCTGGTTCAAGTGTCTGAGCAAACTTCCAAGCCGTTTCCAGCAGGACACAGGGCACGTGGAGAACTTGACTCTCCCGTGGGAGCTGAGGCATCTCATGAATAAATCTGGTGAGGGGGCAGCTGCTCCCCAAATGGTGCAGACAAGGCTCGAAGGGTAAAGAGCAGCAAGGCTCTGTGGAGTCTGCACTTCTCCTCAAGGTTTGTTCAAACAAACTGTGGGAATGTGTCTCCATGGGAGGAATGCCTCCAAGATGCACAGTGTAAGGCAGGAAGGCCAAAGCACAGTTGATGCACATTGTGATCTTCTCTTTTTCTCTCATAGTTCCTTGAGCTTTTTCTGTATCTACCACAAAAATCTTTTCTCCCCAAGGCCAGCAGCCAAAACACCCCAAACTGTATCTGGGCATGTACGATCCTTGGAGACACCAGATCTACCAAAGGCATTTGGGCTCTTCATCCACTTGTTTTCCTAGAGCTGGGTGGGAAATGTCTACCCTGTGGAGAAGGCTGGAGGAATGGGACCAGGGACCTTCTCCCCCTTGGTGTCCCTTTGTTTTCCCTGGGCAAAGCCAGGGGGAAGCTGGACACTGCCTCCCACCAGGTGTGTTTGAGCCCCAATACCTTTAAAGAAAACCTCGTTAAGAAGCAGTTGAGTTTGGATTAATATTTGATGAGCTGCTGTTCAGAGATAAAACAGTATTTACTGAGCAAGGGCTTTCCTGCCGGCTGGAGCCCCCTGAGCCAACAAACAAACAAACAGGGCTGGGGGGAAGCATGTGGAGGTGAGGACAGGGAGATGCTGTGGGACAGCTCTGAGCTCGGCACAGCATCACCAGGGGGATGGTGGGGTGCAAGCCCTGGGCTGCAGCTGCCACTCATGAAGCTGGTTGCTGCAGGAGGATTTGGACAGGAGGCACCTTGGATTTCAGCCCAGCAAGGAACTTGCTTGAATCGCTCCCGATGTGATCCCTCTTTGGCCGTGGGATGGGAAGAAATGGGGCAGCAGCATAATAAATAAATAAATGCCCCCCAGCTCCTCCTGACCTCTCCTCCTGCTGCACCTCCTGCCACATCCCACAGCTCTGAAGAGGTGTGTGCTGCTCACAGCTGCCGTGCTCAACGCCTTGCAGCAGCTGGGAGGGATGCCTCCCTCTTCCCAGCTATGTCTGTGTGTCTGTCTGTCAGCCCCACACCTTTCTTTGGAAGCGCAATGGTTCCCAGAACTGCACTTCCCAGGCTGGTGCTGGAGGGTGGCTCCACATGTCCCCCTCTGCCTCCAAAGATAACATTATTTGCAAAGGTTTCCGCCAGCCCTGGGGGCGAGAGCTCTGTGTGGAGGCACAGAATGAGATTTGTATCACTGCCCTGCCTGCGCCAACTCCCCATCATTCCTCAAAAATAATCATCAGCCGAGGAGCCCGAAAGGCTCAGGGACTCTGCCTCCTGCAATATTAAACCTTCCCATTTCCTTCTGCCACTTTAAAGATTCTCTTTCTTACTGCGAGTGATAAATAATAACAGCAAAAAAACACCCCACAGACACACAACAGACATCAAAAGCCACGGGAAGATTGGCAAATAGAGAGATCTGAAGGGAGCAAAGAGGAGGCCTGGTTGGGAGTCGGTTCACGTAGCCTCGACTTCTGTTGCTTTCCATTAATTTTACTCGCCATCGCAGGTGGCAGAACAACGGCGACAGCTAATTACTCTCCCTTTCCCTTTCCTGCCCGTTTGCTCGCAGCAAAACAAAGCCAGTAAATTCCCAAACTCTCCCCTCCCTGTCCCAGACCAGTCCAGGAAGCCGCAGGGGCGCGTGGGAGGCTGGGTGGTTGAGGCGGGATGTGCCCACACGTGCCACTGTCTGCTGCAGCTGCTCCAGCCTGGCACTGGGATGCTCCACCAGTAAACAGGCTGGCACAGGCTGGCAGAGGCTGGCACAGGCTCGAGGCAGGGGGAGAGGAAAGGTTAGCATAGTCCCCTGCCACCCTTGGGACACTAGGGAGCCTCTTTGGGCTTCCAGCCCCATGTCCACGGTGCTAAAGCAGATGGGGACACATCCATGGAAGTGCTGCCGAGGAGCTCGGGTCCCCCTGAGCCTTTTCCAAGTGGAGGATGCTGCACTGGCAATGCCAAGGAGCTTTTTGGTGGGCTGAGCTGCTCTTCAGCTCCAAAGGGAACATGCTCCCAGACAGAGGTGGGATAAACTCAGGCCCCATGGGCTGTAGGACCCTACAGAGGCTGTAAGATGTGTCTGTGCAAAGCTGGCTCTAGATGGAAGGAGGGAAAACATCCAAATGGGCAAACCCCTGCTGCCAGAGGGTTAATTCATCCCTGTGCCAGAACCCCCAGCTCAGGATTGCTGTGACACCTTGCCAGCCTCTGCCTGACTCCCTCCGCCTGCTTTAGGTGACACTGGCCTGTCCTGTGTCCAAAAGCGAGTGACAGCCCAGGTGACATTGTGGGCAAACAAACCTCCCTGGGGAAAAAGCTGCTCCTCGTCAAGAAATGGCTGCTGGCAGCGAGGGCTGAGGGCTGAGGGTTCAGCTCCAGCATCCTCCACTAAGAAAAGGAGCAGAGGAGCTGTGCCTCCAGCACAGACAGCCTGCCCCAGCCCTGCCTGCTTCCCAGCGTCATGAGATGCCAGCAGATTTTAAGGAAGAGGGATTCTGACTTAGAAAATGCCACAGAGGCCAAAGATTTCGAGAAAATCTGTCAGTTTTGAGAAAATGCCATTAACCCTCTGCCTTCAGAAGAGAGGACACAGTGCAGGCTGTAACTTTCCACTCTGGCTCTGGGAGTGGATCGCTCTGAGGTCTGCTTTCCAACCAGGTTTTCCTTGCATTAAAATCCACCTATATAAGAGAGCACAGAAAAAACTTCCTAAGGGAAAAGCAGCTGACTCAATTTCATCAAAACTGTGTTCTCTCTAGGGGCAGAGGGGGATTTTTGTCTCCTGGGGAATTGTGTTGAATTTAGTTTCTTTTCCCTTGCCCTCCTAACTAAGAGAACAAGAGGTCTGGGCTTAAAATCTTGGGTTGGCAGGACCATGGGGGTGATTTAGTGGCTTCATCCTAATGAATCCTAAAGAGCTTCCCAAGGGAACATCTGTGGATGAGATATTCGACTTCATGTGCTTTTCCCAGGCAGAAAATCTGGGATGCACACCCAATGCAAAAGCTATGGCTCCTCAAGAATTCCAGCAAGGTGACAGCTTGCTGGTGTATTGGTAGCAGGGATGGCCCTGTGGAGCTGGCTGCGGATTTATGTCCACAAAAGGGGATTTAGGTTATTTAAACATTCTTCTTTTGTGTTCAGAGTTATTTACTGACAAACATATTGGGGGGGATTAAAAATAAATATCAGCTGAAGATCTGGGATCTCTGTCTGAGCATGAGGGAAGACAGGAGATACATCAGAGTGGTCCTCACCAGGGGAGAATAAAAATCACACTTTCTGTTGGTTTATTTCAAGGCAGAATAAGTTCATTTTCACCAGTGGTGGGGTCCTGAGTGACCCTGGGGATGGCACTGAGCTCATGTTCTGCCTTCTCAAACCTCCAGATCTCTCAGTCCTGGGGCTTTACACATCCCATCCTTCTCTCCTTGCCAGTGCCGAGGTGCAGGGGGTTCCTCGCTCAGATGTCCCACTCCAGAGGACTCCGAGCTTCAGTGCTAAAACATCTGCCACCTTTACACAGTGAAGAGCTCTGGGATCTTATGAAAGGGAAACAAATCCCTCCTCCATCAATCAGAGCCACTAAGCAGAAGGAAGCCCCAGCAAGTGCTGCTGAGTCCTGTTTGCTTGTCACAGTGGTAGGGAAAAAGCCTCCTGTGAAGTTTACGTGTTAAGGGAACTCAAGAAATGAAAAACACAAAGTGCTTGAATTTGTCATGCCTCTTCCCCCCCCAAAACTCCTTTTATGGGAAAGCACAGCCTGAAAAAACATGCAATTAGTTTTAAGAGTAAAATCCGTCATGAAATGAATCCCAAAGCCATTTGCAGCAAAGTAGAAACACAGAGGCTCAGGGAACAGGAAGGGTGACGAGACCTGTGGCCTTGGGATGGGTGAGAAGGAAGGAAGAGGGCAGAGGGTGGTGCTTGAAGCCAGTGGGGACAGCAAAATCCTGCACCACTGAGGTGGCAGCAAAGATGGGAGAGGAGTGTTGGCTGCACCTCTGCTTGGTGGAGAAAAGCAACCCAGCGTGGCTTGGGCAGAGATCCAAAGAGTGGAAACAGCCAAGAGGAATCACAGAATGCCAAAATGGTTTGGGTTGGAAGGGACCTTAAAGCTCATCCAGTGCCACTCCTGCCATGGGCAGGGACACCTCCCACTGTGCCAGGCTGCTCCCAGCCCCAATGTCCAGCCTGGCCTTGGGCACTGCCAGGGATCCAGGGGCAGCCACAGCTGCTCTGGGCACCCTGTGCCAGGGCCTGCCCACCCTCCCAGGGAACAATTCCTGCCCAATATCCCACCCAGCCCTGCCCTCTGGCACTGGGAAGCCATTTCCCCTTGTCCAAAGTCCCTGTCCAAGGAAGTGAAACCCTAGTCTGGAGCCTCCCAGGCTGCTCCAGTGCATAAGGGATCAGCCCAGCTGGGCTCAGGGGGGATGTGGAAGGTCTCTTTGCTGACAGTCAGGCTGATGGAGCAGAAGTTTTGCCAGGGTCTTGCCACTGCCTAGTTCCCTGGCCAGGCATGTTTGTTTTGCCTTGGACTGTCCCAGAATTGATCCTGGGGCAAGAACCATGTGGGTCCCTCACCCCTCCTGCCACGCACTTTGTTTTCCTACCAGCTGTAAATATGAAACCAGGGCTATTTGTATCTTTGACATTAATTGACTTCTCAAATTAATAACTCTTCTGTGTAACCAGGAACACAATTACTGCTTTGTTGTGCCGACATCCAGCTGGAAGGAATCGTTCCTACCAGGAAACTCGATTGCACTAATTAAGCTGTACGAGCCGAACGGGAGGCGGGTCATGGTAACCTGTCCCCGGAGGTGCCTCCTCTGTGATTATCCATGGATGGTGCTGCAGAGCCAGAAGGGGTGGTGAGCTCATGTGTGCACGCTCAGACCTTGCAGGCAGGAGGGATGAGCGGCTGACGGATGAGGTGGGAAGGGATGTACCTGCTTACACAAAGCTCTTTTCTCCCAAAGTGTGCTGACAGCCTGCCCCGCTTTACCTACCCATATTTTGTCTGCTTAGACAAAAAAAAACCGTGAGAGGAGGGAGAGGTGTTTTCTGCTGCAGGAGCCCTCACAGCTGCAGCTGAGGGCCCACGGCAGTGACTTTGCTCAGTGCAGTGATGGGCTGGACGTGACATGGTGAGCAGGGTCTGGCTGTGCTCAGAGTCCTGCTCCTCAGTCCCTGGGTGAGTACTCACGGAATCACAGAATCTCCTGAGCTGGGAGGGACCCACCAGGATCATCAAGTTCAGCCCCTGGTCCTGCACAGACACCCCAACAATCCCACCCTGTGCATCCCTGGCAGTGCTGCCCAAACGCTCCTGGAGCTCTGGCAGCCTCGGGGCTGTGCCCATTCCCTGGGGAGCCTGGGCAGTGCCAGCACCCTCTGGGGGAAGGAGCTTTTCCCAAAATCCCACCTAACCCTCCCCTGGCACAGCTCCAGCTGTCTCTCAGGTCCTGTCTCTGGTCACCAGAGAGAAGAGAGGACCCAGGGAGGCTCGGGGTTGGCAGGGACCCCATGCACCACCTGCACCCCTGACCTCTCTCAGCAACCAGAGACTCATTTCCTCCTGCTCCAAATCTCCTCAACAACCTGTGCCCTGCTCCGAGCTCACCATGGCCAGCGCAGGGGCACTGCAGACCACGGACAGGGAGAATGTCCCACTCAAGGGTATCCCATCCCCTGTGTCCCCCCACATCTCCAGTGCCTGCACCTCTGCTCTGGCCCCTCCCGAGCTCAGCTCCATGTGTTGGGCACAGAGAGGCTTTGTGGTGGTGGCTTAAGGGTTACACAGAGATGGCGACAGAGCTGCTCTGTTCAAATCATGAAAGAGTTTGCAAAAAAAGGAGAGGAATTTTCCCATAATAGACTTTTCACTCAGAGTGCATTGCTTGTGATGTCCCCAAACAGATGGCTCTGCCAGCTCGGTGCCAGGCCTCTCAATCCACTCCAAGTGCTGATGAATCCCTGACCGAGGAGCTGTTGCACACAGAACGTGGCAGACGAGCAGCGAAAGAGGACCTTCTCAACCTGCTACAACATCATCAAGGCCAGAGTGGCACCAGGGAGCGGCCAGAGTGGGGTGCTGGGATGACCCTGGCACGGCAGGGATGAGGGGCTGGCTCCAGCCATCACATCCCTCAGCTGGGGGCACAGCAGAGGCTGTGGGGATGTGTGGACGCTGGTCACGCTTCTTGCTCAGAGGAAAATTTTTCATCACTCAGCCTGACTCTGAGAAGCAACAACTTCCTCATGGTCAGGGTGAGAAACCTCGAGAAAGTTTTGTAAACCATCTGAGATGTTTTGAGAATACCTATCTCAATGGTATTTGTCGCTTTTGTTATCCTAACAGATTTCTCTGTAACCAACCAATTGTAGCTGCTCTTGTCGCTCTCTGCTCCTGACCAGGCATGCTGAAAGAAGCATCCAAGTCAAAGAGAGCAGCTAGATATCTTTTAGAAACCCCTTTGCCTTGTCTGCTTGCTTGTCCCTGAAATAAAGAAGATATTTGCCTTCTGATGGAGTCGTTCTTATGCTGCAAAGGGCCAGAATGAGGGTCTGCAATCCTGCAAAGGATGAGCCTCAGTGAGCACCGAGCAGTGAGAAACACAGGAGGAGGTGGAATGGCCACCAGGAACCACAGCCAGAGGGGCTGAGCTCTTTTGGGTCACCTGGAGGGGAAGTGTTGCAGGGGGAAGGCGAAAGGCTCTCATCAGAGGGCTGTGCTGAGGCGTCAGGTGAGGTCAGGTCCCTTACCTGTACTGGGTGACAGCAGGGTTGGCCTTGGCGGAGCAGTGGAACTTCACGGTGTTGTCCTCCAGCACTGGCTGCGGCTCCACGGACAGGTTCACCAGAGGGGGGTCTGCAAAGAGAGAGGGGCCCATGAGCAACCCAAAGACACGGTTTGGGTTGGAAGGGACCTTAAAGATCACCCAGTCCCACCCCCTGCCATGGGCAGGGACACCTCCCACTAGACCAGATTGCTCCAAATCCTGTCCAGCCTGGCCTTGGACACTTCCAGCTTCTCTGGACATCCTGTGCCAGGGCCGTGCCACCCTCAGATGGAAGAATTTCTTCCTGAAATCTTATCTAACCCTGCCCTCTGGCAGCAGGAAGCCATTTTTCAGTTTAAAGCCATGTAAGGATTGTCAGACAGGCTGATGCCATGAACGCTGCTCTTCTCTTGAAGGGCTTCAGTGAATAAGACAGGAAGAGGAGCCACAGACATCATTTGATGTAACATTTCACTTGGAAAATGTGACTGCTGGCTCTGATTCTCATTTAAGGATATAAACTCGCCTGCTTTGAGACACTCCAGTTTAATATCTCGCTGTATAACAATGATCTTTTGTCTATCCTCTAACTTTAAAGTGGCATTTCTGCTCTTTCATCAGCCTAATCATCTCTGCCAGGGCCTTACTGGTGTCACAGGCTGCTCCAGTCTTCCAACTGCTCCTCAGTTTCTCTCCTCCTTTTCACATGAGATGCATCTAAATGCTTTAGCCGCAAATAAAATTTAGGAAAGAACCGATGAAAGCAAGCGGGAAATGGGTGAAATGTTTAGATGAAGAATATCCAGAGTTGTTTTAATTTTTCACGATGACTGAGGCAGGGTGTCAGGCCTTCAGCTTTAGGTTTTAAGCATGGGACCTCATTTGAGGGGGAAAAGAGGAAAGAAATGGCCTTGTGGAGAGTTTTTGTGGTGCCTGAAGACGCAGTTGTCCCATGGCAGAGGGCTTTGGGGCAACTGCTCAGTGCCTTTGCTGGAGGACATGGGTTCCAACTGGGCATACTGGTGTGGTGTTGCCTTTCCCTGGTCTTAAAATTCAAACCAAAACACAGTTTATGGGGAAAAGGGGTTTTTACCTTGGTATTTATTTCAGGATGCTGGGGTGCAGCACTTGGTCTAGGTGGAGTGCCCTGAAATGCACACACCACCCTCACACACCTAAATACACACAATTATAGGCTTTGCAAAATTAACATATTTATCAAAGATTCCCCAGTGAGAGGCTGGAGTGAAGCCCTCGTTGTGAGGAACCTTCCCCCTGGCTGGGCCTGTCTGAGGTTCCAAAATGTGTTCTGGAGAGGCCCTTGGTGTCTGGGGCTCCCAGGATGTTTGCTCTCCTGGTTTAACGGTGCCGTGGGGCTGAGCTGAGTTATCAGCCTTGGGAAGTCACAGTGTGTGGGCTAAAAGCACTGAGAATACATCAAACTATAACAGAGTGTGTGAGAGGCGTATGAAAGAAAAGAAAAAATCATCCTGGCATCGGTGGGAACTGCACCCAGCCCTGCGAGGGACAAGGTCAGCAGCTTGGGGACACAAGCGGAGTTCGGAGGTGGCCTCGGCAGTGCCCTTGGCTGGGAGGGAGGGGAGAAGCAAAGGCGGAGTCCCAGCGGCTCTCCAGGGCCTCCTTCTCCTCCGCCCCGCGGAATTTACCCAGCCGGAGCCTGGCTTTGTTGTGAGCAAAGCCACCTGCCTTCCTGATGGGAAATTATGACGGGGAAATTATAGGTATTTTCAATTTACCCTAATTTCATTTTAAAATGTGCAATTCAAATGACAATAAAGATGGGCGCAGTTGGGAATATAAATGAGCTTCCCTGACACAGCAGCCCAGAGATGTATAGCAGGCTCCTAATTCATTCTCAGGCATCCTGACACTTCCCTATTGTTAGACAACAACAGCTAATCACCTTCCTTTGTTAAGTATGAATCACACTTCTCTTTAGTAGCTTCCCCATTGTTTGATGGGTTAGGAGCTGTGCCTACGATTTACGGAGGAGCCTCTTTGTATTAAAATGAGCCCTCCTGCACTCAAAATAATAATAAAAAAATATAATTAAAAAGACAAAAAAATATAAAAAAAGAGCAAAGGAAATGAATTAAAGTCTTTGATCTCGCCTTTCAGAAATGGGATTGGGCTTTCGAATATTGCGGGCGCCGTGGATAGCGTGGGTTTGTGCGTGCCAGTGTGTTTCGGGGCACTTTAAAGGGAAAAAAGACACAAATTGTAACTCATCAGGATGTAATTCCACTCGGTTACAATTGTAATTCCTGCCTGGCTTCTCGTAATGAATTTGAATGATGGAATGAGAAGGAGCCAGCCCCCAGGCGGCAGGAGAGGGTGTGAGTGCTCGTGTGGGGACTGCATCGCACCGGGACCGGCACC
>VZRF01007436.1:25835-40820 GCA_013396875.1 Vireo altiloquus
CCACTAAACCACATCCCCAAGTGCCACATCCATGTGGCTTTTTAATCCCCCCAGGGATGAGGATTCCAGCCTGTTCCAGAGGTGAACCATGAGAAGTTTGGTCTTTTGACCATCGGTGGGTGTCTCATCAAGAGATAAAAAGTTCCTGACGAAGTAAGACAAATGTACTTGTTTCTGTTCTGTGAGAGAACCAAGCTCGACCCTTGCTCTTCCTGGCTCTTTAACATCATCCCCAGTCCCACGGATGCCTCACATTACTCCAGGGAAACAGCAGGGAAACTCCTTATTGCTGAAAGCTGCTGGCAACCTCCTTGTGGAGAGCCCTTCCAGCCCAAACCACTTCCCAAAGACTCTTAGCTCTTCCCAGCCACGACCCTTGGGAAGCCTAATGCTGCTCTTGCTACAGACAGATGTGTTCATCCATCCATGGCCTGTCTGGGGGCTCCTGGGGCCTGTGTGGGGCTGAGAGCCAGCAGGAATGTGAAGGACACATCGGAAAGCATTCCCAAGACATGGGAAATTGCTCCTTCACACCCTGTAGAAATGATGTGGCCTTATTTCTAGGGCCTTTCCACAAAACGACTCATGTCCATAGATTGAACTCAGAAGGTTTATTTATTAATATCAAGAAGAGAATAAATCTTTCTCCCTCCAGCCAGGTTAGCTGGAGGGGTGGTCTGTGTGACTGTGTCTGTGTCTCTGCAGCACAGTTAGTACAAAAATCAAAACAAACAAAACACAAAACTNAAATCTCACGGATGCCTCACATTATTCCAGGGAAACAGCAGGGAACCTCCTCGTTGCTGAAAGCTGCTGACAACCTCCTCATGGAGAGCCCTTCCAGCCCAAACCACTTCCCAAAGACTCTTAGCTCTTCCCAGCCACGACCCTTGGGAAGCCTAATGCTGCTCTTGCTACAGACAGATGTGTTCATCCATCCATGGCCTGTCTGGGGGCTCCTGGGGCCTGTGTGGGGCTGAGAGCCAGCAGGAATGTGAAGGACACATCGGAAAGCATTCCCAAGACATGGGAAATTGCTCCTTCACACCCTGTAGAAATGATGTGGCCTTATTTCTAGGGCCTTTCCACAAAACGACTCATGTCCATAGATTGAACTCAGAAGGTTTATTTATTAATATCAAGAAGAGAATAAATCTTTCTCCCTCCAGCCAGGTTAGCTGGAGGGGTGGTCTGTGTGACTGTGTCTGTGTCTCTGCAGCACAGTTAGTACAAAAATCAAAACAAACAAAACACAAAACTCTTTCACTGGTCAAGGAAAGCACTGTACCAAAACATCTTTCATATTTACATTCTTTGTCAAGGATTTTTCCTGGGAACCTATAGAACTTCCCTTTTAGAAATGGAATTAACAATTTACAATTCGAGACAAGTTAAAAGGAACTTGCCCTTCTTAAGCCTTTTGCTGAGATCTCTCTAAAAATCCCCTGAAGAGGCAGCACAGAATTCTGAACCCTGCTCAGAATTGGGTGGCAAACCCCTCCTACCCTCAGCACCCTTGGGAGGGGATGCAGTTGGGTGAAATCTGCCAGTTTTCTGCCAAAGTGGAGCTGGTTTTGCTCCAAGTCAGGGCTGCTCCCCCTCAGAGCCAAAGCTGGCCTGAGCCCCCTCTGAAACCCCCAAGTCCATCTCCGCTCCTGAGCTGCCCCGGAATTTTTCCTTTCCTTCCAATATTTCCTTGGCTGAGGAATATTTAAAAACTTCTCCAGTGCCAGGCTGGGATGAGGAATTGGGAAGGGATTCTGTTCCTTGATGGTGCAGAGGTGGCACTGCCCCAGCCTGGGATGGGGAATTGGGAAGGGATTCTGTTCCCTGACGGTGCAGAGGTGGCACTGCCCCAGCCTGGGATGGGGAATTGGGAAGGGATTCTGTTCCCTGACAGTGGCACTGCCCCAGCCTGGGATTTGCAGATGTGCTGCAGGCACACCCCACTGCGCACACCCTGCTGCCAGGGCTGGCAGTAATGGGATTTTTCAGCTCAGTAGGTGGAACCCAAGGACCGGGGAAAAAAAGCTTTTCTACATGGATCCAAAATGTACTTTTTTTTTCTTTTTTTTTTCCCCCAGGCTGAAAGAGTGGAAAAATCTGTGGTTTGGGTTAGTTGGCATGCCTGTCACTGAGATGTGAAAGTGGCAACAATTCTCCATTCTGATGTTATTTAGCTATTAAGGAAGTATGAATTTTAATTTTTAAAATTTATTTATTTTATTTCATTGGATGAGTTTATGCTGTTTAAAACCAAATCTGGCATTTTTCAATAGTTTTATTCCCCTCACTGAATCCATTAATTGAATTTGACCTCTGCTTGTAAAAAATATTGAAAATCCATCTTGTAGAGTGGGGATAAAACCAACCCACAGATCTTTCTCTGAAGACCATCTTGGAATTTAATGAAGGAACTTTTGTGGTGGGATGTCTGACATTCTTGGCTTTTTTTCCCTGCTGTTTCTGCAGCAACATCACCCCTGCAAAGCAATCCAGGGTGTCCCTTAGCTGCCCACTAGGGGATATTATGGGGCAGGGAACAGCACAACGCAAACAAAAGTGGAATCACTTGTCTGCCCTGTGCCAGAAATCCTCGTTTCTTACTGAGTTGCTCCCCATGGGATCAGCAGCCAGCCTTGAGGAGCAACGAGGAGAGGATGGGCCCTGGCTACCTCTTCCCAAGTAAATGGTTTTCATCGCCCAGTCCTCCAGGTAGATGTGAATTATTGATGTCTCCAGGCTCCCTAACCCGGAATTTGGTTGGAGTGGAGGAGCTGATGAAGAGGAATCTGTGATGTCTCTCTAACTTCTGCAAAATGAAGGATGTATTCCTTCCCCACGCCAACTCCAGCCTGGGAGAGGAGGCGGAGGAGGAGGAGGAAGAAGAAGTGAAAGATAAAAAGGGGAGAAGAAGAAAGGAGGGAAAGCAAGAAGCTGGTAGCATGGAGCCATGATCCATTATTCATCCACCGAGCTCCCAGGATTGGTTGTTATTATGAGGCACCACTACAGAATCTGGTCTCCTAATTTTTAATCACGTAGCTGTGGAAGCACTAGCCTTCCTGATTAAACAGGAATATAAATAGGAAGAGTTGTTTGGGGCTGCAGGGGGGTTATTCCTGACAGCAAAGCAAATGGAGTTAACCTGCACGAGCCTGGGAAGATGAAAATGATGGAGAAGGGATCCAGGATGGCTCCAGCCCACAGGAGTAGGAGCAGAGAGCTGCATGGAAAGGGCCTCAAGGTGCACCAGGGGAGGTGTAGTTGGGGTATTGGGGAGAATTCTTCACTGAGAGGGTGCTCAGGTGGGAACAGGCTGCCCAAGGCAGTGGTGGAGTCCCCATCCCTGGATGTGGCACCTGGGGATGTGGTTAGTGGTGAACGTGGTGGCAGTGCTGGGGGTCTGGTTGGACTCGATGGGCTTAGAGGGCTTTTCCAACCTGAATGATTCCGTGAGTCTATGACATGCAGCTTTTTATGGGGTGGGAGTCCCCATATATACCCACAAACGGACATGAGGGTGAGACATCCCCGGGTGGAGGTGAATCACGCCAGTAGAAGCTCTCCTGTTCCTCACATTGCCCTCAAGACCTCAGCTGGACACTTGTCCCTCTCTTCACTGCACACAAAACTTTCCAAAGAAATGCTGACAAACTTCTCCCTGCCAAACCCCTAATTTTCTGCCAAAATAAAAGGATTACTGAATATTTTTAAACCAGCCTTGGACAGGCTTCAATCCGTTCTCCATGTGGGCTGCCTGGATGAGAGGGGACAGCTTAGGGTCTCTGCTCCCTGCCCTCTGGAAAAGTGCATCTTACAGCACATCAGCATAAAGAAACACCATTAACTGATGGTGCTCTTGGTGCATTCATCAGCTTTTTAAATTAGTTGTTAGAGGCTTTCCTGCACACTGTCCCACCCTGCACAACTTCCCAGCCATTAATTAGTGAGCCTCCACAGGATCCTTCGGCGCTGGGCTGAGACCCGAGGCTAACACTGCCTTTGAGTCAGGAATGACGTGGATGTCTCTAAATGCTGCCGGCAGCTGGACAAGGATGTGGCGAGCAAACAGAGCCTCAGTCATTAGCAATATTTACTGAGCTAACAGGATCCTCCAGCAGCCAGGTCCTGGAAGTGGAGGAAGCAAAAAATCCCTGCAGCCACTGGCACATTTTCCCTAATTAAGGCTGTTTTCTTGTGTTGGTGTGGTTGGTACCTCACTGCTGCTGGGTCTGTGTACCTGACCTCCCCTTCCTGGGGCCAACCTCTTCTCCAGTGTTAAGTGATTCAACCCCGACTCCTGCTGGTGACACCCAGCTGCTGTGCTGGACAGGCAGATGCTGAGCAGCCCCTGAGGGTTGCCCTGAGCCAAATATCTGCAAGGAATGTTCAGCTGGTGTCGGACTCAGCACCAGAGTCCCCAGTGGAATGAGATCCCTTGGATAAGGCCTTGCTCATCTTCATGGCTCCCCTTCCCCATGGGGTCTGTGGCACTCGGGGCTCTGGGCCTAGCTCATGTGGGAGTTAACAGTGACCAGAGGATGCTCCTGGTGATCACAATGTGCCACGAACCACTGGAAGGTGCTTTCCAGCCCCAAAGCTGAGAGAAAGAGTGTGAATCATTTGGGGGTGTTCAGCCTGGAGAGGAAAAGGCTCTGGGGAGAGCTCAGAGTCCCTTGCAGGGCCTAAAGGGGCTCCAGAAGAGCTGGAGAGGGACTGGGGACAAGGCATGGAGGGACAGGACACAGGGAATGGCTTCCCAGTGCCAGAGGGCAGGGCTGGATGGGATATTGGGCAGGAATTGTTCCCTGGGAGGGTGGGCAGGCCCTGGCACAGGGTGCCCAGAGCAGCTGTGGCTGCCCCTGGATCCCTGGCAGTGCCCAAGGCCAGGCTGGACATTGGGGCTGGGAGCAGCCTGGCACAGTGGGAGGTGTCCCTGCCCATGGCTGGGGTGGCACTGGATGAGCTTTAGGGTTCCTTCCCACCCCATTCTGTGGTTTCATGATGAATCAAGAGGATCCCCAGTGGGGACAGCTGCCTCCCAGCGAGCACTGGGTGAGAACATGAGGCCCTGTGGAGATGACAAAGCTGAGCTGAACAAGGGTACCTTTGCTCCTGTATTTTGTCTGTGCAGTCAGGGAAGCAGAGAAGGCCCCAGGGAGCCAACCCAGAGGGATTCAACTGGCTCAGCTCAGCCTCTCGTGCAGCCAAGGTGGATGTGGGAGCTTTGCTTGAAGTGTTTGTGCATTCAGACACGGCCCTGCGGCTTGTCAGGGAGGCATGTTCAGCTCTTGTAGACAAGCCAGGCTTACGAGGCGTCACACAGGAGCTGCTGGGCCTGACCAGATCCCTGCCCTGACCCACGGCTGCCACTTGCCCTTGGGGAGGGTTTGGAATGCAAACCCTGCAAAAGGGGTTTGCCTTTGCAGATCCATCTCTGCTCCACGCTGGGACGTTCAGAGCTCAGGTTTGCTGGCTGGCAGGGCACTTGTGAAAGAAGCAGGGTTCAACCTGCAGCCTCTGGGCTCCTCACCTTCCCTGGAAGATCCTAATCCTCTGATCTATGGAAGGTGTGAAGAACTGGGCTGAGCAGCCACTGCTTTTCAGCTTTAAATCTGGTTGCTGGATTTGTGTGTTTGCTGGAAAGTTCTTTACCAGTGCCATAATATTAAATTTTTAAATTTAATCCCCCTACCAGCCATAACTGATCGTATTCTACAGCAAATAACTTATATAGTGGCATGAGTTTTTTTTGCCACAGCAAAATCTTATGGGGATTCTTAAACAAATCCTCTGTTCTCCTATAAGTCTAGCTACTCTGCTGGAATTTCCTTCTCAGAAAAAAAATTCATAAAAATCCTCAGAAAAATTTCCTCCTCAGAAAAAATGGCAGGGGGGTTGGACTAGACGGCCTTTAAAGGTCCCTTCCAACCCCAAATACTCTGTGTACCTATTATCCTGCCCTGGTGCAATGTATCAAGACTTTGGGGGGTGTGACTTTGGCAGTAAGCTCTTTGCTAATGATATTCAGCAGAATGAAGAGTTAATTGGCTGTGGCATCATTTCTGTGCCTCATTTGGGATTGGAACATCCTCTTCTCTGCTTGAGAACTGCAGGGAGCTGCCTCCTCCTCCCAGCCAGTGGCTGCTTTCCCCACCAGCCTTGGGGGCGTTTTGGAGCTTCAGTGGTGTTGCTCTGCAAGGTGCTTTTGAGATTCTGGGGGGTTTTGGCCACACTCGTGGATGCAGAATTCTGTGGAGCTGATCAAAGGGAAAGAGCAGCTCTCCTACCAGGCGAGATCGGCAGAGGCTGGCTTGTTTAATTGGCAAAATGAAGGCTGGGAGGCTTCACTGTGATGAGTTACAGTGAAAGAACCAGGAGAAGGTTGGGAGAAGACAAAGAAAAAAGCAGGAGAATTTGGATGCTGGGGGAGAAAGAAGGTTCTCTGTTTCATCAAGTGTCTAGGAAAGCTTTCCAAAGGGAGGAAAAGAGGCTAGAACACAAAACTGCTATTAGGATGAAGCTTGCTACACTGGATAAGAGAATCCCCTTACAGGGATTGTGTTTCTGGCAGAGTTTTCCAGCAGACTGTTCAGGGTCTCGCTGTATTATCAACCCCGAAGGCTGCAAATTGTGAGGGCCTAAACCACGGCAGAGCAGCTTACAGCTCCAGGAGTGTTGAGCTTTCCATTTATCAGGCCTTTACACATTTAGGATTCAGGTTCCCAGCAGTTCTTCAGAGCTAGGAAGGATATAAACAGACTCTTAAGTTTTGTCTAACACTTGAAAGGCAGGATTTTGCTGTCTGAGCATTGTCACGGGCTGGGCCTTTCAGAGCAGCACTAACTGGGGACTTGGGGCAGGACTGTGGGGCTCGGTGACCTGAGCTCTGGAGGGAACCCAGCCCTGGATGCCACCTGCATCCTGCCCTCCACTGCCTTGATGTGCATCCATTCTACCTCTCCCTGTCCCAATGCAATGAGGGTTTCAATCCTTTTGCTTTGGCAGGTGAGGGAAAACGAACAATACAGAGCGAGTGGTCTGAGTTTAAATGGGGTCAGCACAGGGCTCCTGACTCCAGTGTGTGATATTCCCCCTTCAAGTGTGACTGATCAGATCTTCCTTTGCATCCTACATCTGAAACCTGGAGAGCATTCCTGCCTGCAGCTGCTCAGCAGGATGCTGAACACTCCTCTCATCCTTATCTTCATATCCTGGGCTCATCCCCAGCAGTGTGGGCAGCAGGATGAGGGAGGGGATTCTGCCCTTCTGCTCTGCTCTTGTGAGATCCCATTCAGAGAGCTGAGTCCAGCTCTGGGGTCCTCAGCACAGGAAGGACATGGAGCTGCTGGAGTGAGGCCATGGAGATGCTCCAAGGGCTGGAGCCAGGCTGGGAGAGCTGGGGGTGCTCACCTGGAGAGGAGAAGGCTCCAGGGAGAGCTCAGAGTCCCTTCCAGGGCCTAAAGGAGCTCCAGGAGAGCTGGAGAGGGACTGGGGACAAGGCACGGAGGGACAGGACACAGGGAATGGCTTCCCAGTGCCAGAGGGCAGGGCTGGATGGGATATTGGGCAGGAATTTTTCCCTGGGAGGGTGGGCAGGCCCTGGCACAGGGTGCCCAGAGCAGCTGTGGCTACCCCTGGATCCCTGGCAGTGCCCAAGGCCAGGCTGGACATTGGGGCTGGGAGCAGCCTGGGACAGTGGGAGGTGTCCCTGCCCATGGCAGGGGTGGGATGAGATGGCTTTAAAGTCCCTTCCAAGCCAAACCACTCCATGATTCTGTTCCAGCTCTCCCTGGAGCTGTCTGCACCTTCCCCACACGAGACAGGCTGAAAACAGCCCAGTCTGTGCTGTCCACGGTCAATTTACAGAGGCCACACTGGCTCTGGGGTGAGCTCTGGCATTGTTTCCAAGCATCCACCCCCTCCCGTGTGCTGCCAGCCTCTGGCCCTGCTGACACTGGTGTGGCACCGTCCCCTGTTGTCCCTGCCGTGTCCTGGCCACCTTCTCCCCAGCCTGGTGCTGCTCTGCTGCCTCGTTCCTCCTGCTGAGCCACGGGAACTGAGCCTGGACAGCCTGAAAAATGCTGGGCAGCTCCTGGTGCCCCAGAACGGCGGCGGCTGCTGCCGGGAGAAGGAGAGGAAAGAGATGCAGGCGAACAGCACAGCCTGGGGAAAACACGCTAAAAAATAAATCAAAAGAAACAAGGGGAGCCAGGGAGAAAAATAGTGATGAAAGTTTAAATAGTGCATCTCTCTCTCGGTCCTATTTGTCTTGTGGCACTTCAGTGAGCGGGAGGGGCCTGTGGGGCTGCCAGCACTGCTGCCTCCTCTCCCTCCCAAGCAGACACCTGTATCCCCATTTCCCTCCTGTCTCTGCAGCTGGGCCTCATTCATGGACCCTTCTCACATTAAGGAACTCATGAGAAACAAACCACTAATATTTCCTAAAATCCCCCCCTTTTTTTTTTTCTATTTTCTCCTAATGATTTGTCTCTTTTTGCATTCAGCCACTGAAAGTCTCACATGTTTCAGATTTCTAGGGTGAGCAGGATGGATTTCTCCAGTGTCTTTCTGGAGAATGCAGCTCCCTAAAATTCAGAAATGATTCCTAGAGATGGTTTCATCTCACTGCAGCAAAGCTCAGCTCCGTTTTCCCACTCAGTGCCCTGGAGGGGCTGATTTTCCTCCATCTGAGCCCTCTCCAGGTCAGATCGAGGAATATCACTGGAATATCCTGCTTTTTCAGGCAGAGGAGGGGTTTGCTCCCAGATTCTTGGCTAGAGAATGTTTTAAATATTCCCTTTTCACAATGGATTGGAATTAAACTGAACGTCAAAGTTCTGAAATCCTTTGTGAGAGCTGGCTCTGGGCAGGATCCATTTCGGAGAGCACACAAGCAGGTTTGACATGGAATAAGTGAGTATTTGTATTCTGCTGAAAAGCCTTCTGTATGAAGAGAAAGAAGTTTTGGCAACCCCCTTCCCCACTTTAACAAAGAGCCAGATGCTGTGCAGGCAGGTAGCTGGCCAGGTATGAATCGTTTACTCAGAACGTTCACTCTGCAAAGAGTAAAAAACTTCAAAATTTCTCTCCCAGTTGAAAGAGCAACACAATGCCAAAGAATATATTGCATTTGCCAGGTGCTCGTTCGATTCTCCCCAGCAAGGTGGTGTTTTTGGATGGATCCTGCCAACAGCTACTGCCAAGCCCTAACTCAGGGCTGGGGGATTTCGGAGGGAGCTGCTCTGCTTTGCTGTGTCTGCCTGTAAACTGCAGAGTATTGCCCACGACTGAGAGAGGTGGGTCTGTGATCCAGGACAGCCGTGATTAATGGCTCCAATTCTGCCTGTCAGCATGGAGGAAAGCCAGGGTGAAGCTGCCCAGATGTGGCAGCAGGGATGGGAGAGGAACAGAGGAAAAATTACCTGGCCTCGTTACCACTGATGTAATCAAATTTACTGATAAGAGCCCCTGTCAGACACGGGATCCCCCTGTGCTGGGGATCCCCCTCCCAGTGTGAAATCATGGAATTGTGGAATGGTTTGAGCTGCAAAGGACCTTAAGGCCCATCTTGTTTCCCCCCCTGCCATGGGCAGAGACACCTCCCACTGTCCCAGGCTGCTCCCAGCCCCAATGTCCAGCCTGGCCTTGGGCACTGCCAGGGATCCAGGGGCAGCCACAGCTGCTCTGGCCACAGGGGAAACTGAGGCACAGATAGAGCAGGTGTTCTGAATCCCAGACCTTCCTAGCTGGATTATCTCTCCATCCCTGCTCTTGTGCAAGCCCCCAGCTCTGCCCAGCTGCCCTGCACCGAGAACTGTGCTGGGAGCACAGCAAGACCCCCACCTGCTTTGGAGGGGCAGCAGGGGCTGTGGTTTGGGTGTCCCACATGGGACTTTCTGTGAGAAAAGGAGGCTCAGGGCGGAGAGTGCCTGCCTGGACTCCCTGCCAGGAGAGTGCAACCAGGTGAAGGTCAGGCTCAGCTCCCAGGGATCAAGGGACAGGACAAGAGGAATCAGCCTCAGACTGCATGAGGGGAGGGTTGGGTTGGACATCAGGAGGAATTTCTCCATGGAAAGGGTGGTCAGGCCTTGGCAGGAGCTGCCCAGGGTGGCATTGGAGTCCTCAATCCTGGAGGTGTCCAAGGAACAACTGGATGTGGCACTCGGTCTCTGGGCTGGGTGACGAGGGGGGATTGGTCACAGCTTGGACTCGATGGCCTGGGAAGTCTTTTCCAGCCAAAATGATCCTGGGATTCTGTGACTCCACAGAGAATGCAGCATCCTCACCAACCCTACGCTGGGTGATGGTTAGAGATGCTTTGGGGGCTGATGCTGAAACTGAAGAGCACAGCCTTGGTTAATCTCCTTTGGAGGCAGCAGGGACCTGGTGGATCCAGACCCTGAGCCCCCGAGAATGCAGAGATGCTCCAAGCACATCTCTACAAATGCTCTCCCACAAAGAGAAATACGAAGCTGAAGGAAAAGGCTGTGGCAAACCCTGGCTCGCCTCAGCTGCGGGACATGCCTGAACCTTCTCCTGGAAGGGGAATCAGCAGGAACATCATTATCTCCCCAATGTAGGCCAGCACCCTTGCCTCCTCCTCCCCCTGCGCGCGGCTCCCGGCTGCAGACTGACAGATCAGAGAGTGCAGGCGAAAAACCGAATTCATTATTTCTCCTGTATGTCAGATAGTTTCAAATTGTTTAAAAAAAAAAAAGGGGGAAAAAAAAAGGGGATTATTACTGTTCATTAAAATATAGGGAAAAAAAAGAAAAGAGGAGCAAAACCCCAAGTTGGCTCCCTCCTTCTGGTGAGAGCTGTTCTTAGATCTCCTCTCCTGCAGGATGGGAGAAATCCTGCCTGTCTTCTCCCAGGAGGTGCCATGGAAATTCAGGGATGCAGGGCACAGCAGGATGACATGGGACACTGGGACCTGGTTGTTATCCTATCTGGATCTGTTTTGAGGCCTTGAGCTCATTAGCCAACACCTCTTCTGTTAATTAGCCGTGGTTTTTAGTATCCCAACAGCACCTTAGGGGCCTGGGAGCCTCAGCACAGCTGAATCCTGAATTTCCCTTGGGATGGGCCTGGCTGGGAGCCTGGCACACCAACCCATGTGTAAGGTAAGGAGCTGGAAGGGTACGAGAGCAAGGCAGGCACCACCTCCCACTGCTCAGCACCAGGAGAGCTGTGCCAGCCTACAGCCAGGGCAGATGGGGGTGAGAGACGCCAGGGATGGGCACAGCCCTTCCCAGCTCCCTGCAGGCTGAGGAGAATGAGAGCAGGCTTGTGTTTTGAGCCTTGCTGCATCTCCAGCCTTGATCCTGGGCTCCTGCCTGGTGCTCAGGGACAAGAAGACAGAACAAGGTGTGAGTTTCCAGCTCAGGAGCTCATTTTCACCGTCGTGGCCCTGGCAATGACCCTTTTCCAGGGTGAGAAAAGACAAGACTTTAGGCCAGGCTGGGAAAAATCTCCCTGGCACTTCTTGTACCTACGATTTGAAGTATCACTCTCATTTCATGGAAGGATGCCTTTTCATTTGTAGAATCTCAGAATTGGTTTGAGTTGCAAGGGACCTTAAATCCCATCCCATTCCACCCCCTGCCAGGGGCAGGGACACCTTCTACTCGACCAGGTTGCTCCAATTCTGTCCAACCTGGGATGGAGAAAACACAGGAAAAAATCCTTCCCTGGGAGGGTGGGCAGGCCCTGGCACAGGGTGCCCAGAGCAGCTGTGGCTGCCCCTGGATCCCTGGCAGTGCCCAAGGCCAGGCTGGACATTGGGGCTGGGAGCAGCCTGGGAGGCTGTGGGAGGTGTCCCTGCCCAGGGCAGAAGGGGATGGAATGAGATGAACTTTAAGGTTCCTTCCAACTCAAACCATTGCTGGATTCTATGAATACTCCATTTGCAGGTCACCAGCTGGAAGTCCTTGCATCCATCCTTCCTTGGCATGGTGTTGAGTGATGCTCTTTCCAGCCTCCACCAGGAGACATTCCCACTCGGATCCCTGGCTGTGCTGCTGCACAGGAACCGAGGGCAGCTCACACCAGGGAGCCCCACAGGGATGTGGGAATTCAGTGCTTTGCTCTTGCCTTGTGGTGGTACCGAGACAGACGAGGTGGGAAAGGGAGCTGGGAGCTTTGATCTGGGCACCAGTTGAGCCCTCCCAGGTGTAAGACACCATCAGAAATAATAAAGGAAGGCCTTAGAAAGAGCCTGATCCCATGTCCCAGATCTGCTAGTGCCTTGTTTCCCTCCCCTCTCCCTGGCACCGCTGCCGTGCAAACAGCTGGAATCAACCCCCCTGTGGCACCTGGCCCAGCAGGATAAAACACTCCCTGCCCCACACACCCAGCCCAAGCCTCTTCCACAGCCTCTCCCACCCCACAACATCCTCCCACTGCTGTGCTGCACAGCATCCTAAACCCTCTCCCTCATTCAGGATGCAGGAATCCCAGGGATGCCATGTCCTCAGGGAAAAGTGGAACTGGAACTGGACATCCTGCTCTGGCAAACAGGGAACAACCCCCAGCTCTGCCTTAAGCACCATGCACAGCATCTAAAGATCAAACAGACCGAGCCACTGATTAGAGAATCACAGAATGAACTGGGCTGGAAAAGACCTTTGGGATCATTGAGTCCAACCTACGACCTAACCTAACACCTCCTCTCAATTTAACCACAGCACTGAGGGCCACGTCCAGGCTTTTTCTAAACACCTCCAGGGATGGTGACTCCACCACCTCCCTGAGCAGACAATTCCAGTGTCCAGTTACTCTTTCAGTGAAGAATTTTTTTCTGACATCTAAACTGAACTTCCCCTGGTGCAGCTTGAGTCTGTGTCCTCTCGTTCTGCCAGTGGTTGTCTGGGAGAAGAGTCTGATCCCCACCTGATCCACCTGGGAGTGACGAGGTCTCCCCTTTATTCCAGGCTAAACAACCCCATGATGATGTTGTGGTGATGCCTTAAATGGCTCCCTAGAAACAGAGATTAGACAGGAATAAAGGAATAAAGGAGGGATTGATTGGAAAGGCCTTCAGAGGTCACACTCTGGGCTCCAGAGGCTCCTGCCTCAGTGCATCCCAAAATGGACAATGACAGCTCCCGAGTTCTTCCCACTTTGATATCAGCATCAATTGCCCAAGCAGAAGCCAGGCAAGGATGGAATTTGCCCAAGCTTGCCCCTCTCTCCCCAAGATGAAGGTTTGCAGTTGTTGGGCCCAGGAGGGTCTGGGTGTCCTTGGAGAGCGAGCTGGAGAGGCTTTGTTATGTCAGTGTGAGCATGAGAGAACAGCACTGAACGAGCTCCAGGGACCTGCAGAGTTACACTGGGCACTGCAGGGCTGGGAACAATATAAAAGTTAAAACCTAAGGCATCAGTGGCAGGTCCCATGGGAGCTCGCTGGACACCAGGGATGTGTCCCTGAGCTGCAGAGGTCACAGGCTCTGCTGTGAGGGCTGAGCTCATCCCCGTGGATGAATGCAGCCTCCATCAGCTGAGTCTGATCAATGAGGTGCAGTTCCTTATCTCCCATGTGGCTGGGCCACACGTTTCGAAGGAAGCCAAGCCCGTCCAGGATGGAGCACGATCAATCCCAATGTTCCAGCATTGACACACGTCTGGGTCTGGGTTGAATCCCTTATCAGGCAGCAGCACAGCTCCATATGGAACAGGTTCAGCCTCACAGACACTTCAAGCGCCCTTGTCTGCCCTCCAGTCCCACAGCCTTTCCCGGCATCATTCATCCTGCATCAGCCACTAACGCACCCCCATTTTAAGATAAATTACCCAAATCTTTAAACCTCTGCTCAGAGGGAATCCCCTGGGGTGTCTGTTCACAGCCAAGTCCCTCTGCGAAGCCATCCCTACGGAGCCAGAGCCATTAATACAGCATTCCCAGAGAGCCTGCAAATTGCACAGTAGTAGGAAAATGGGGCTGGAGAAGCAGGAATGCTGCTTAAAGCCAGGACACGAGGATCCTGGGAATACTGGCCTTGGGTTTGCTGTGCCTCCATGATTTGCCAAAGGTTTTTCTCTGAGAGGAGCACAAAGGTAGAGGTGTCACCCATCCTTAGGGACACAGTGCCTGTTCAGGTTCCCTGGGCTTCACCCTCTAGAGATGGTGACAACCCCACCAGAAATGGTGGGATTTGTGGGAAAAGTCCCGAGGAAAGGACAACAGTGAAGAGAAAATGGACTGGAGAGCATGGGAAGGCAGAGCAAACAGAACTCGTTACAGAAGGGAGTAGATGTACTACCTGGGGCTGCTCCAAAATCTGCTCCCAAATGTGTTTGGGGGTTTTTTTTAAAATAGGATATCGATTTTGTTTCCTCTGCTTTTTTTTTTTTTTTAACTTTGACTGATGGAGTGTTTCGGAGAAATGTCTGCTTTGGTGGAATTTTATTCTTTTTTAATTAAGGAATCAATAGCAAAAAAAGGCAGCAACACGTCAATAGATGAAATGTTTTGGTCTCGTTCCTCTTGGAGGGCGATGGTGAATCTGAGCAGGTTTGGCCTGACCTGGCAAATGAGGCAAGCAAAGAGCAGGGGAGGGAGCACCAGGTGTCTGACTGACGGCTCCCAGGAGCTTCTGCAGCAGAAATAGTTGTGTTTCCTTCTGACTTTTTTGCTCGATTTTTAAATTTTTTCCTCTTTTCTGGCAGTTCTCATTATTGCTCTCCGTCCAACACCTCTGAAATGTTATGGGCTGAGAAGCAGCAACTCCCCTAGGGCCGTTCCCCTCTTTAGACTGAGACATGCACAAAGCAATTAGGACAGAACTGATTACATCCCAGCTCCTGGTTCCTGCTCACCAATCCCTGTTCCAGCCGTTCCAGGTTCCTGCTCAGCAATCCCAGTTCCAGCAGGTTCCTGCTCACCAATCCCAGTTCCAGCCCTTCCAGGTTCCTGCTCACCAATCCCAGTTCCAGCAGGTTCCTGCTCACCATTCCCAGTTCCAGCCCCAGCAGGTTCCT
>VZRF01007436.1:40987-104622 GCA_013396875.1 Vireo altiloquus
CCAGGTTCCTGCTCACCAATCCCAGTTCCAGCAGGTTCCTGCTCACCAATCCCAGTTCCAGCCATGGCAGGTTCCTGCTCAGCAGTCCCAGTTCCAGCAGGTTCCTGCTCAGCAGTCCTAGCACACCCAGCTCCTGCTCACCAGGTGTGCTTGGCTCCACCAGGCTGAAGCAGAAATTACTCTGCTCAGCCACACCAAAGGAGCCTCTGAGGACACAGAACAAGCTGGGAGGTGATGCTGCTGCTGTTAATGGAGTTGCAGCTTTTCATTCCCTGGGGAAGCCCATTTTGAGGGGTTCCACCAGATCTCTTCCCCTTATTCCCACTATCCAAGTGCACGAGGAGCTCTCGCTCAGTTTGACTCACAAACTGATCCCAAAGTTTGTATACTGTAAACCCACAAATGGTAACAGATAAATAAACACCAGCACTGGATCCCTGGTCTGGAGCCCCGAGGTGATGCCTGTGGGATGCTCCAGCCCCCAGCTCTGAGCTGTTTTGGATCTCCTTCCAATGCAGCCACAGACAGAGCGAACAGTCGGAGCTTTTTTCTTAAACAAGAAGTGATGATTTAGCACAAAAGGAGATGTTTGGAAGATTCAAACCACAAGTTTTGTGTTTTTCCTTGCCTAGCCTTTAATTTCAGAAAGGCTCATGTGAAATTTGTGGCTGCTTTCAGGAATATAAACCCCTCTGCTGCCCTGTCCCAGCCGCAATGCTTTCCTAGCTTTGACTCACACAACAAACAGCTCCCAGTGAGTTTATCAGCACTGGTAAACCAATCACCCAGCTCTGGACCACTGGCTCCAGCACTTTGTGAGCTCTCATTTCGGGACGAGCTGTGCCTGACCAGAGACGCAGGGCATGCAGTCCTGGAGGTCGTGGGTTAAGTAATACAGACTGAGGAAGAAGAGGCAAAAAGCTGGGAGAAGGGGGATCCTTCTGGTGGGAAACTGGCTGGAAAGGGTGAGGTCCTGTCTGGACACATGGGCTTGGGAGGTGGGGGAGTGATGCTAAGGTTCTTTCTGAATTCCTCGCTCATCCCTGTAGCCTCTGGAGCCACTTCCCAGCCCTGTCCCTGAACCTTCTCCGTTATTGGAGACAGCCTGATGGTGCCATTTAACAAGAAGAATTAGAAATAATAATAATAATATTAATTAATAATAATTAGTCATTAGAAAATACCACGGGGTTCAAAAGCAGAGAGGCTGCTCAGAGGTTGACGAAGGAGGGAAGAGATGCTGGGATCCAACTCCTACATGTGGCAGGAAGGGACAGCCAAAGCCTGGCTCATCCCTGTGTGACCAAACCCCTCTTGGCAGCAGCGGATTTAGGGGCAGCACCGCAGGATGCAGCCCCTGCAGATGCAGCAGGGTGCTATGTGCAGGCTGGAGTGAGCCCCCAAATTCCCCTCAGCCCATCCCACTCCCACGGGTCCGGCAGCACCCAGAGGCAGCTCTCGGCAGAGCTCTCCCCTTTCACAGTGCTGGAGGCGAGGGTGGCACATTGGGGGATCTCCCAGCCCCTGGGGACTTGTCAATCATCCCTCAGACGCTCCAGCTAATTATTTTTATCCTCCACGAGCCGTGTGGCATTCCGGAGGTGCAGAAAATAGGACGTTCTCGGCATCCCTCTCTCTCTGGCGTGGGCTAATGGTGCCTGTAAATTGCTGCTCCGTGTCAGGGGATCACTGTTCCTAATCAGGCTGAGATTTCTGATGGGCTCCACTCCGACCACGCTTCTTCCTTCCCTGTTTTGCTCCAGGGAGAAATGCAGGATGTTTTTTCCAGTGAAAGAAGATCTTCCTTCCCCTTGCGCCCATCTCAGCTTGTCATGGGCTTGCAGGACTCTGGCAGGAGGGAGGCAGGAGTCTCCATGGAGGGATGTCTGGACTGGAATGCCATTCCATTTTTGGTCTGCAGACCACCAAAACCATCTGTGAAGTGCCTCACAAGGAGGAAAACGACTGCTTTGGCTCCCCAAGCACATGGTTGTCTCGTCCCCCTGTCTTTTCTGGAGAAGTGCAAGGAGGTGAGGAGTGGGAGGTGAATTTGTGCTTTACCTCAGCTCCTCCCTCCAGGGCTGAAGACCTTTGGCCCTGAGGGCTGGGAATGGCACAGAGTTTTTCAGGAATGGGGGGCAGGCGGTGGGGGTGAGCTGCAGGTGCTCTCCACACACAGAGAGCCCCCAAGGCATGTTGTGACCACGGCATTGTGTGTTCTGGGTGAGGATGGAGGTCACAGACCTGGCGGTACCACAGCCATGTGGGAGCTGTGCCCACGCACAGGAATTGGGGTGGTGAAACACAAGGCACAGGAGGAGATGTTTGTTTCCCATCAAACAAACAAACAAACCAACCAGATCTGCTTGTGACTATCTTCCAGTTACTCCAGGCAGCGACAGAGGAGTTGGTTTGTTGTTTACCCACTCGGAGAGGAGATAAGGTCAGGAAATCGCAGTTGGCTTCTGCAATCCTGAGGGGGAGAGCAAAGCTCAATCTGGCAGATGAATCACTCGCTATTGACTGCTCCTCTTCTCAATTATTCCTCTGTTTCACGAGAAACCTCCAAAACACACACAAATATCTCCATCCAGGCCACAGCGATGCTCGATGCTCTCCTGCAGATTCCACCTCTGCCTCAGCAGGAGCTGCCACAAGTCCTGTTGCACATTCTGGGTCAGGGCAGGTCCCAAGACCTGGAGGAGACCTCCTGGAGAAGATTTTTGGAAGTCAGTCACTGCCAGCACAGTGATGGGCCAGGTAGGAGATCTGCAGGCAGGGATGTGGGGCCTCAGCACAGGCTGCCTCGTCACAGCTGGATGCAAACTACCATTTGCATTAGGTTAAAATCTTGAGTAAATTGAAATCACAGGAACATCTGCTGCTTTTTCATTAAGCTGGTGTTGACACCAGAGGAGGGGGACCTTGGAAAGACAGATGGAAAGGAGGGGGAAAGGTGGATTGACACAGCACAGGCTCTTGAATTGCCTCCGGGCAGGAGCCCCAGGCTGGTCCCAGGCTGGGCATTGCAGTTTGGGCAAAATGACCTCAAACAAGAAGGTCTCTCCACCCTGAGCTCTGCTTTCTGCCCCAGAGCAGGGTCAGGGAGTGCAGGGCACAGCTGTCCACTTCAGGAGTCACCCCCTTCCCAGAAACGGGGCCCATGGCACTGCCAAGAGACCTCCCAGGGGTCTTGGGTGGGTTTAGCGAGAGCTTTGCTCAGCTCCTGGAGAGCAGAAGGGATGGAGGCGAACATCTGCCAGCAAACTGAGCGTCACCAAATCCACAGCAGCTGTACCCTGCTTGTCACATCATCTCTCACTCCTCTCCCAGCCCAGATTCTAAACCCATCGGAGGTGAGGAGGAGTGCAGCTTTTCATCATGGAAAAACCAACATGCTGCTCATCCTCAGCACTGCAAAGCTTCAGAACGTGACCCTGGGATGCTCCGCCAATAACAGAGGCAAAGCAGCTTCATTTTCACTAGAAATTCCCTCACTTCTCCACGCAGTCTCAAGGCTTTGGGGACCTGACATCTGATTCTGGAGTGCCACTTGTGCAGTGCAGCTGTTTCTGAGCCTCTCCACCACAGCATTCATCCCAGGGCCTCACAGCAGCAGGTTCCCAAACAAACCCAGCTCAAATAAAAAGGGTTACACAAGTCTGCAAACAGCCATCCTTGTGCCAGAGCTTGTTTGGAGGATTGTTTGTGGAGGAAAAAACCACACTGAGGAGCGTTTGTTGGGCTGTCCAGCTCTAGTCACTGTAATCACCAACATGGGGCTGCCTCCGGGGTCGTTGTTCCCATGGCATTCCATGCTGGGAGAGAACCCATGGCACACAGCAGAGTCCTGGCTGTGGTCCTGCCAGCACATCCACACCATCTGCAGCCATGGGAGGGAGGAAAAGCCTCATCTGTGCGGGAAATTATGGACTGGCACTGGTTTTTGGGGAGCACAACTCTGCGGAGCCATGGGCAGTACTACTCTGCGGGTTCAGATGGCTCCCCTGAGAGCACAGAGGTGATGGACTCGGTTCCAGTCCCAAGTACCAACGTACTGGGACCATGCTGAGGACACAGGTGACACTTTTTCCTGCTGGAGAGACACCACAAGTGCCAGTGGCCACCTCATTCCTGGTCTGCACCCCGGGGCTGGAGCCAGCACTGTGCCAGCTCACAGCATGACACCAGGAGCACCCTCTACAGGACCCTCCTCTGCTCCTCACACAGAGTTGTCCCCTCAGGTCCCTCTCTCACACTGTGCCACCCAACCAGCACCATTCCATGACTGCCCAGGCTGTGGCTCATCCTGCCAGCCCCTCTCAGGGGGCTCACATGAGCTCATTAGGACTGTGGGCGACACTGGGATTTGCCACCCGAGGCTGTCATTGCTTTGTCATTTCTCTGCTGATTTTGTTCTCCAACATGCCTGAAGAGAAAGGGATGACTGTTCCCACTTGTGCAAAGGCAGTGGCCACGTGGCCCAAGCAAAACCAGGGATTAACACACCAGTTCCTCTGTCCTTGCTCTGCTCTTGTCCGTGTTTGGGGCCCAACAGAGAGCAATTAGAGCTGACAATGAGCCGCAAAGATCGTCTGCAGATCCTGACCAGGGATCAGCAACACTGTGAGGTCAGGAGAGCAGGAATACTTCAGAAAAAATGACTCATTCCAGTGGAAAAAACGATGCTGCTGCTCCTGCCCTGGGCTCATTTGGTACCACTTCAATTCCCCCTTCACTGTTCTGCACTAACACAAAGGCAGGATGAGGAGCAGGGCAGGGGGAATGCCCGACACAGGGGTTTGGCTCTGCCCTGCCTGCAGCAGGGTTGGTTTCTCCTTCGTTGGATCCTCGAATGGGTTGAATGGATTTAGAAACCCAGCTTGAGGTGGCCGTCTGTTCCCGACAAACCCCGAGTGCTCTCTGCAAATAAAACCCCCAACACTGGCCAGATTTCAGAAGTGGCTTGGATGAAGGAATTGTCCCCAAAGCAAGAAGTGCTGTTAATTTTCCCCTTCACTGCAGCAAGGCTCCTGGAGGAATGGGGTGGGACTCCAGGCAGGTGTCCCAGCCCTGCCCGGGTGGCGTGGCTGGATAATTCACAGCTCTCATGAATACTCAGGTGTGCTGTGAATAAAGAACACTCCCTTTCCCTCTCTGATTCCTCAGGGCAGGACCTGTGGGGGGAAAATCCTCTAACACAGCCACTGCCAGCCCCACGGGGAAAATGAGTTGGGTGCAGGACTGGGAGCAGCACAAACACCCTCGGAGGGTTCTGCCTGTCCCACCTCTCTCTCGGTACCAGTCTCTCCCCGCTGGCACCCACCGAGGCATCACACGTGGCCCCAAGGGACACTGCCAGCACCAGGGACACTGCCAGCACCAGGGCAGGGATCCCTGCTGGCTGCCAGCTCTGCAGGCATTGAGAAGAGCAGGCAAAACCCCATCAGAAATCACTATGACTGCACAGAACGAACAATAAACTCCAACATTTCATTCTGCACAGACAAGATGGAATTTTTAAGTTTTCCAATGAAAAATGAAGGTTGTTCACCTAATTTTAACTCTGTAATTTTTTTTCTTTGTGGAGGAAAGAAATGGAAGAAAGAAGAGCACAAAGCTTAAAACCTTATCAACGACTTCAGGCGAGTGTCTTCCACTGAAACCAAGGGGGAAAAAGAGCACCTTGGCCTGTTCACTGATAAACTTTTCATCCCAACTGCTGCATCTTCCCAAAGCATCTCCCCAAAGCCCATGGGAAGCATGCCCTGTGCCCATCTCCCTCCCATGCTGCTGACACTGTATTAAAGGCATCCTCAGCACTGCACAAGTGCCACCAGTCCCTGCTCGTGGCCTGGGTTTGCTCATCCAGAGGCCAGTTGGGAATTCCAGTCCAAAGCGGAGCTGCCTGGATGGAGGCTCAGCCTGCAGGGACTGCGGAGAGAGCTAAGCCAGAACTGGGGTGGAGCTCCTGGATCAGGGGAAAAACCAGGAGTGATAAAGATGCAGGAAGGGACTCCATGTCCAGTGGGGCTTTGATCTGGGGACTGGGGATGAAGCCATCAGGTAAAGGTGGAGAAGTTGGTGGAACTGTAATATGCAATTTGCAAAGCCTGTCAGATTAATGGATTTGAATTGGAAGGATGACTTATCCAAAGGTTTGGGTCAGAGACTGTGTTATTCATTCCTCCAGCAGCCTCTTCTTTAGGATGATTCAGCCTCCTGCTTGGGAGCAGCAAAGCAACACTCCATGAACCCACCCCACACTGCCACCGCCAAAATTTGATCATCCATTTTCTGGAGACCCCCGGACAGAACTGACCCTCCCAGAAACCACACTCTGCTCACCATTTGTGCTGAAAAATAAAGGAAAGACCCTCAAACCACCTGATGATTATTTTGTTTGGCCCATTGCTATTAAAAAAACCTCCCAATTCCTTGTTGGACAATTGTTCCTAATGCTGAGCACCAGCCTTGGCTTTGGAGCCATTAAGCCACGCATTAAATGTGAGCAAGCATTGGGTTTAGGATCACTGGGGGAAACCTGTCGCCCTGTTTTTCAACCTTCTGATTCTGTTTGCATTTTTGTTATAGAGTTTCTCGCGCATTTCACATAAATAGTGTTTTTGTAACTGTCTTTCTTGTTTTTTTCATTCCATTCCTATTAGAAGAAGTTTTTGATAGACTTTTACCTTTACGAGTAGAGTTAGAAAAGAGAGGACCTCACTGTCCAATCCACAAGCTTCCACAAAATTGTATATAAAACAGAAAATTGAAGACTTCCCTCTCTTTTTCCTTTCACCTCACTACGTGTGTGCGTGTGTTCCTTTTGTGCTCTCTAGCAACAGAAACCCCATTTCTGCTATTGCTCTGAGCAAAGCTGTGCCCTGAGCAGGAAGTGTGGGATGAGCACTTTGGGATGCTCTCGGCACGGCAGAGACTCACAGGCAGAGCTCATTAAAGCTGGGGGGGCTGAAACGCCACAGGCTTCAGCCCTGTAGCTTCACAGAATACCCTGAGCTGGAAGGGATCCACATGGAGTTCCACATCGAGTGCAGATCCTGGCCCTGCACAGACATCCAACAACTCCACCCTGGGCCTGGAGCATTGTCCAAATGCTCCTGGAGCTCTGGCACGCTTCAAGCCTGAGCTGTCGTGGAGCAGGAGGAGGTGGAAGAGGGAGGAGATGCAAATGCAGATTTCACTCTGAGGCAAACCAGAGAAATGAGTTGCTGCCACTTTCTTTGTCTTTTTGCCCAGTCAAATACACAAAGAGCATTATAACCAACCCAGAGGCAACACTGCGGCAGAAAATAAAGGGAAGCAGATGAAAGAAACCCTCTTACTCTTAATTTACTCCGGTTAATTTTAGTCTAATTTGATCACAATGTTCTTCTGTAAATATCTGCCCTTCTTTAATAAGGAAGCATTGGCCACAGAGGCTGCGATTGCGATGTAATCACCCGGTGTGTCGTAAAAGACTTTCTCTGTTAATTGTTAGGAGGAGCTGGAGCTATTCTGAGGCAGGTATGGGATTGCAAAGAGAGATAATTATAACCAGATCTAATTAGTAATTATAACAGACCTCTCCTAGAAATTGTTTTTTACTTAAATGTTCCCCCGGTTCCTCCTAAGCAGCTGCCTGTGCTGCTGTCAGGGTGACACTGGTGCCGGGACAGGGTGTGGGCACTGGGCTGCTGTGTCCCTGTGCCCACAGGGAATGGGATGGGATGGGATGGGATGGGATGGGATGGGATGGGATGGGATGGGATGGGATGGGATGGGATGGGATGGGATGGAGCCTCGGGCCTGGCGTCTGCCAGGGGAGGGAGCAGGGAGACAGGCAGAGAGGCAGAGCTGAGACAGGAGAGGGTGCTCTCGCCGCAGCAATGGAGGAGCAGAGGGACATGGGGTGTCCTGGCGCCGGGGGGCTCGCGGGGTGAGGGGTCCTGCTGCCTCCACCCACATACCAGGAACGCTGCTCCTCCTGGGGTCTGCAACAGCAGCAGAAACCAGAAAGGGCTGAGGGGAGTTGGGAAGAAGGGAGAGGCTGCACAGAAAGCTGGGAGCCGGCTGGGAATGGCTCCGGTTTAGTTTTTCCAGTGGTGTTAATGGACACAATCCCCCCAGACCTTCCTGTGACACAGCTCCGAGCCCGGGAGAGAGCCACCAGGACACAGCACAGCACACCACGGGACACGTCCAGGTCCAGGGAGGCAAAGGGGCACAGGCACACCCAGGCTGTGGCAGCTCTCCAGGCAGGTGGGATTGAATGAAGTGGTTTTGAGGAGGTCTGCCCAAATCAATTGTTTTTCAGTTCAGTTGTAGCAGAATCCTTCATTCCAACAGGGAAACGTTTTAAACGTCTGCAATTTCCCTCTCCCACTCTTCTTGCTGCCTCTGCACCAGTCAAAGGTATTTCTGAGCAGCAAAATACCTCTGGGTGCTCCCTGGGGAGCTGAGACAGAGACAAACAGGGCCAGGAAAAGGAGCAACCCGACCTGAGGAGCCTATGCACAGAAATCCTTGCTCCAGGACATTTCCTGAACCTGAACCCCCTTTTTTAGCACTTCCAGAGGCACCACCCAGAGCAGTGGGTGCTCCCTTCCCTCCCCACCCCAACACCATCCTGCTGCGGATCCTTGTGATGCCCTGGGATCACCCAAAGTGCTTCGGAGGAGTTGCACAGCTCGGCCTCTGCAGCACGGACAGGCAGGACTTTGTTGCCAACCTGTCCAGATATTTCTTGCTGCAACGTCAGGAACTGAGCAGAAAAGTATCAACGAGCAGGAAACCTCAGTGATGGAGCGGGAGCTGTCCTGACACAATCCCTCCTGCGAAGACAGGGCTGGGAGACGTGAGGTGTAATTAAACACAGCCACTGAGAGCCGGCCTTAAAGGATTTAATCTCTGAAATCCAGGCTCTAATTACGGGGCTGCACCAATCCTGACCCCGAACTGATGCGCTGTTTTTTAATCGCGTTATTTCCTCCGAGCAGGGAGGAAACGCCTGGGCAGCAGCGTCAGCTCGCAGCTGGGAACAGGCTAACTAGGCCAGCGCTGCAGGAATTCTCTGGGATTGTTTTTTTCTGCACATCTCAGTATCATTCCAGCAGGGAACACCCGCAGACAGGAACCTGTGAGCCACACACGTGTGGGTGGTGGGGGGAACCACAGGAGAGGAGCAGGAGGCAGCAGGTGAAGCATGGGGCTCAAGGTGCCACTGTGTCCAGAGGGATGCTGGGCTGAGAGCAGGATGCTAAACCTGGAGCAAGATGTTAATTTGAGAGTGGTACGCTAATCTGAGAATCGTCTGCTAATCTAAATCTGGGATGCTAAACCTGGAGCGAGATGTTAATTTGGGAGCAGGATGCTAATCCGAGAGCGAGATGCTAATCTGAGAATCACGTGCTAATCTAAATCTGGGATGCTAAACCAGGAGCAGGATGCTAATCTGAGAGTTAATTTTAGAGTGGGATACTAATCCAAGACCAGTGATGATAATCCAAGAGAAGGATGCCAGTCTGAGAGCAGGATGTTGATTTTAGAGTGGGATACCAATATGAGCTCGGGATGAGAGCATGTTGCCAATCCAAGAGCAGCACGTTAATCCAGGACTAGGATGTTAATCCAAGCACAGAGATTCCCATTTCCCAACCCGCAGTGCCATCCCTGAAACAAAGGAAATCCCCCTGGAGCACCTGGCTGTGATTCAGCTGCTGTTGCTGGGTGTGGATGGAGAGATCACCACCTGCACCTCCATCCCGAGCTGGCCTGGAGTGGGATGTGCTGCATCCTGCTGTGTTATCACCATGGCTCCCACCTCTAATCAGGGCTTCTGGCTCCCAGACAGAGCCGCTGACCTCGATCCCTTCCAGTGGCAAAGTGATTCAATTAAGCCCTGGTTCACAGAGAGGGCTAAAAACAAGGAGGGAGAGAAAAAGAAGTGCCCAACAACAACAAAAATCCGCACTCCTGAGAACAATTTCCTTCTATGGATTTTTAAGGCCAGCGGCTGGAGAATCACTTTCTCGTTTCTGTGCTGTCTCTCCAGTCAATAAATAAGAGGGAAATAAAGGATTTCAGAGAAAATAGAATGCAGTCAAAAGGTAAATTGTGGTCTTAAAAGCCCCTAAGAGACTGTCACCGACTTTGAAATGTTTCCTAGTTTGAGACCGTTTCTTCCTGACTACATGGTTTCCGCTCCTTTATTTGCATCTCTGGGAGGTAATCTTTAAAACTGATTTTCCCCTGGTTGCATTTCATTGGCAAAGAAACTAAACAGGCTGCTGCATTACAGTAATAACATCAACACTGCAGCCACCTTCGCCTTAATTATTTCTCTGTCTTGCCAACAGAACCAGTTAAACGAGATTTATATTTGGGTGGGGAGGAGGGGGGTGAAGTGGCATGTGTGTGGATGGGTGAGATAACCTGGAAAAACTAATTTCTCCCTTGTTATGTGTCACCAGCAGTAAAAAAAAGCTTAAAATAATAATAAAAAATACACGAGGTAAAAGGTTTGGGCCATTTAAGTAATAATAATGTCAGCATTTCACCTGTCTCTTGCTTAATTATTTCCTTCTCTCAGCTCTGCCACCTGAACCAGTTTAGATAAGATTTCAGCGTGGATAAGGAGGAAGAACCTGCGTTCTCCAAAGCAGATAAGCTGCTTTTTCCAGTGGAAAGGAAGAGAACACGTCACTAAAGCCTTCCCGCTGCCTACTCCAGATTTATCAACAGCCTCTTAGCAAAAGTCTTGCCACTAAAAGCTTGTGAAGTTTTGCAAAATACTACCAGATAAGAGAGAAGCACTTGTAAAGACAAGAAAGAGGCTGGATGTGCAAAGCAGCTCGTCACCATCCGTGTCTGGCCAACACACGCTCAAGGTCACCCCAAAAAGCCCCAGGGAGGGGAAATCTGTGTTTAAGGAGAGTCCAGAGGTTCTGTGAAGGTCTCCTTGCACATGCAGGATGTCCAAGCTGCCTTCCGAGCTGTTCTTGAACGTGAACTCTTTGCACACCTCCTGCTCCATGCTTTTAGGTCTCCCTCCTTTCCAAGACATCCACATCCACCTTTGTCCATCCCCCAGGTGCTTCAGAACAGCACTGAATTGCCAGGAAAAGAGCTTGATAGAACACAAACCCATAGAATCAGAGAATCCCAGAATGGTTCGGGTTGAAGGGACCTTGTTCCAACCCCCTGCCATGGGCAGGGACAGCTTCCACCAGACCAGGCTGCTCCAAGCCTCAAGCTCCAGAAAATCCCACTGCCACCGTCCCTCCTATGCACCTTCACCATAAATCCAGCTTTGATCCTCCACTTGGTTCTCTCTCATTACCTGACATCACAGAGATCACAGAATCTCAGAATCCCAGACTGGTTTGGGTTGGGAGGAACCTTAAAACCCATCCTGGGCATGGGCAGGGACACCTTCCACCAAGACCAAGTCGCTCCAAGCCCCATGTCCAACCTGGCCTTGGACACTTCCAGGTATCCAGGGGCAGCCACAGCTTCTCTGGGCAATCCTCACAAGGAAGAATTTCTTCCCAGCATCCAACCCAAATCTCTTTCAGTTTGAAGCCATTCAGAGGAGGCAGGGCAGGGCTCCTGCAGGGCTGTGGGTCTGGCAGGCTGAGGGCCCTGCAGGGTTGGGATCCAGCTCTGGGTGCTGAGCCCGCTGCTCCCGCGGGCGCTTCCAGGCAAACCCTGCCGAGCCACGCGTTCCGCCGCCGCAGATGGGCCTGGAGGGCCTGTGTGCAAACATTCCCCCACACCTCGAGGCTCCCGCGAAGCCGCGGCAGGCAGCTGGAACCCGGCCATCCGCAGGGAGGGCTGGGCTGAGCGGGAGCTGCTGCCGGCGGAGGATGGGACGCTCTTGGCTGCTCCGCGCCGCGCGACACCTCTGGTACTGCAGAGAAGCATTTGAAAAGGGAAAGAAGCAGCTCCCCAGTACAAAGCCAGGAGTTTTTCCTCTGCTTGTACTGCAGAGTTTACTCTTATTATACAATTTTCAACCTTCATGGCTCAGATGTTTTGCCTGCGTTTCATTGCTGACCCACAGGCCAATCCTCAAAGCAGTATTTGCTCAGGGTTTTGTGTGTGTGTGGCTTTAAAGTTCTCTCTTTTTTTTTTTAATAAATTCAGGATGGGCAAAACTTCTTTTCTTTATTTATAATGGGGTGGGGAGGGAAGTGATGGTGCATTTTTGTGCTGGGAGGCAGGAGAGCAGGGGAAGAAGAGGGTGAACCTGAGCAGCCTGGGATAATGGAAGGTGTCCCTGCCCACGGCAGAAGGTTGGAAGTGCCTTCCAACCCAAACCATTGCAGGGTTCTGTGGTGTGTGGTGATTCCTGGGCTATGGGGGATGTGCAGAGCAAAGCCCTGCCTGCAGGAAGGGTGCTTGTCCCTGGGCGCTGCCTGTCCTCATCTGTTGACTCAGGAGGGCTGAGGAGCTTCCCCCAGGAATCACCTCCCAGCTCTGTGCTCTCCTTATCACCCCAAACCTGGAAGCGAATTGGCTGCATCCAGCAGTGGGGCTGGATTTGGTTCCGTGGCTCTTCCCACAGAGCCTCCCTGCTGCTGTTTTGGCTCCTGAGCTCCTCCAGCTCCCCTTCCCTGGCCTTGCCTTCCCACCCTGCCTCGCGCCTGATTATATTGGGTCTGCATGTGTAAGTACAGCCTCCTGCCATCCTAATCATCCAAAGTGGCTATTTGAATAACAGTTGTTGGTGCCTGTAGCTTCCTGTAATTTTCTAAAGGAAACAAATCCATGCAGACTGCAATTTTGCGCCTATGAATTTTGAATGAATGTCTCTGAGAGCCTCGATTTCTCTCTGCCTTCCGTCCTCCCCTCCCCTTGCCTGCCTCCCAGGCCCAGCTGAGCCAGAGGCTGCCACCAAAGGGGCACGACTGAGTGGCTCCTTTCAGACAGAAGAGTTTGGGCTTGGAAGGCTTCGTGTCTCCTAGGACAGGCACCGAAACACAGTGCCACAGGCAGAGCTGGCTGGTTGCACCCAATCCATGGGAATAGATCTGCTCCACAGCAGGACAAAGCAGAGCATGGAAGAAGAAGAAGCATCATTTGAGCATCAGGTGTCAGGATTTTTCCTTGTGCTTTTGGGAGTAATTTTGGGAGGTCCCTGACTACCCAGCTCTGATGGTACCCTTTGGAGCTGTTGCTGCTGGCCAAGCTCTTCACCTTCTAGCCCAGAGCAGCTGCAGGACATTTGTCCTCCAAAGCTGATCTTCCTGACGGCATCTGTTCCAATTTATCTTGGAATCATGGAATGGTTTGGGTTGGAAGGGACCTTATAGACCATCGTGTTCCACTCTCTTGCCATGGGCAGGGACACTTTCCTGTATCCCAGGTTGCTCCAAGGCTCATCCAGCCTGGCCTTGGACACTTCCAGGGATGGGGCAGCCACAGCTGCTCTGGGCACCCTGTGCCAGGGAAGAAGTCCTTCCCAATATCCAACCCAAACATACTCTCTTTTATTTTAAAGCCATTATAACCTTCTCCCTCTCAAGTTTCCCCTCCTGTTCCTCTGCGTGCCATTTTATGACACTGAGGGTTCTCCTTTTTTATGACATTGTTGTTTTTAAAGTGTTTTTATCACCTGGTTTTATTACAAAATTACCGTACAGCACCCCAAGTGCCGGAGGAGCGAGGAGGGAGAGCGGCTCTGGAAATGCAGCAACTCTTTCCTGAACAGCTTGCAGCCTCGCCAGGGAAGGGGCTGTGATTTGGTGATGGATGGAGTGCTTGTTATCCAGTATATTTTTATCCATACATATATAAAGCACTTTGTGATCCCGGCGGATACAAGGCACTATATAAATGTAAATCATTATCATTATCATTAAATGCCTTCTGGATCTTTTAAACCTACCAGTTGGAATCAGATACATACGGGGCAGCTGCTCTCTGGGTTTTGTCGGGGAACCAAATGTGAGAGCTGTGATTTTTGTCTTCGTTAGCAATTAAATGGGATCTCGTGAAAGACTCTTATTTTCCCGTTGCAATTTTTTTCATGCTGCTGCTGATTTGAAAGTCACTTCTCACCCACTAGGAGAAATCTCTGCCGAATTCCCTAGCAACAACCTGAATTAGACACAGGCACCTCGGGTGAGAGGATGCTCCCGGGATTACCCAAACCCACGGTGGGCTGTCCGGAGCTCATTGCTGTAAGGACAAGGAGGGGATCCACGGGCTCAGGGGGAGGAGGAGAGTTCAGCTCCCCCGGGATTCATGGCTCAGTGGGGATCACAGACACTTGTCTTCACAACTCCGCAGTGTTTCTGCTTGGCCGCTGCCCAACCCCGCGAGTAAGTGACTGCACCAAGCTCCTGGATGCCTTTCTGTCGCAGGGACCACATCCATGACCCCAAGGCTTCCGTTCCTGCCTCACCCTGCTCCTTCTTCCCATTCTTCAAGGGAGGGATTTGAGCCTGAGGGATCTGAAGGATTACACGCGGAGGCTTTGGCACCACAGAAATGACCCCAGGCCAGTTGTGTTTCCATTGAGGCCGTCAATGACCACATTCCCTTTCTGCCCACCGAAGCCAAGCAGGCAGCACTCTGGGAGCCCCTTCCTCGATTTTCCTCCCCTATTTTGTTGCTAAAGCCTGTCTTCCTTCCTGCACTTCCAGCAAAGCCACCCAGTGGCAGCTACTGACAGCTCCTCCCTGTGGGAATTCGTCTCCAGCTGCATTATCCTTGAGCCATAAAATCCTGGAATGGTTTGAGTTGGACCTTAGAGATCATCTCATTCCACCCCCCTGCCATGGGCAGGGACACCTTCCACCAGACCAGGGTGCTCCAAGCCCTGTCTAGCCTGGCCTTAAATCCTGTGTTTGGGAGCCAGGAGCCTTGTCTAAGATAAAAGTGCACTTTTCAGTGCATTTTTTTTATCCTTCTCATGCTCTGTTGGCATTTCCCAAAGGGAGATGACTGATGCAGGGTCAGGCTACACTAAAGAGTGTAGTGAAGGGCGGGTCCTGGCCCCAGAGACCAGGGATCAGTTGTTCTGAGCCCCCAGGGGACCATCATCAACAGCACTTCATTTCCCCTTGTCACAACAACCAAAGGGATGGAGTTGGAAACCTTGGATGTGTCATGGGTCTGAGCCCTGGCCTTTAAACCCCACTAACCTGCAAGCAGTGGCTTGCAAAGGTTTTGCAATATTTAGTTAATGGAACAAGGTTTTATCCTAGTTCTTTATTTTTTTTTCTATTTTTTTCATTCTGTTTTCCCCAGCCTCTCATGAACTGCAGCCTCCTGCTGCCCAGGGGAAATCTTCCATTTAGCTACATTTTCCTTTCTCATTTCATGCTGTAATGGGGATTCATCATAGGTGTTAAATCCATAATTTGCCATGAATCCCTTGTCTCTCTCTGTGGAGGTCAGGCTTGAGTTTAAGGGAACCCAATATTGTGGCTTTGTGGCTGCCCCCAGGGGAGAGCACCAGCCTAATTCCCCAGAGCAGGGAGGAGGCTGGAGAGTCCTGGGTGGGTCATCCAATGCCATGTCCATGCTTTCCACCTCTCTTTGCCACCTGAAGGGGCAAATTTGAGCACACCAGGCACCTTTAGTGTCAAAAAAAGAGTAATAGCCCCTTCCAGAGGGACATCTGTCCATCTTGGCACATGGGAAATATCCCGAGGCAGGAGAGGTTATTCTCCTGTTAATCACCAAGGACACTTACAGGTCAGTCATTAAGACATGACTACCCAATTTTACAGCCCAGTTGGAGCCCAAAGGAATGCCACAGCTCCACAACGACCCCAGTCCTCCCCGGTGATGGGAAGCTGGCATCCATCACCCTGACAGGGGCATCACAAGCAAGCGGCACCGGGAGCGCACCATGATGGATGTGGGACAGAGAGATTCATCACGGGGTTCCCAACCCTGCCTCCACCAGGAGCTGGGAGCTGCTGGCTGAGCTGGGAGCTGCTGGAAGCTGTGCTGGGAGGCCTGAACCCTCTTCTCACGGATGGCAGAGAAGCTCAGGCACGGTGGGGGCAAGGCTGGGCAACACCTCACAGAGCAGGGAAATGCAAGACAAGCAAAAAGGGCTGGCCAAGCTCTCAGAACCACATTCCTGCAGGCTGGGCACGGGCAGAGAGCTGGGATCCCTCCAGGCAGCCTCTCCCACAGTGGCTCCTGCCCCGCCGAGCCGCCGCTTCATTTGTCACCCGGGCGATCGATGGCAGAGCGGGGGCTGGCGCTCAGGTGATGTCACGCTCCGAGAGCCTCGTTCTTCTCTGCCAGCTGACAGGGGGAGAGCGAGTCGATACTCGTGTCAGGTCACCAACAACCCACCGAGCTCCCGGCGCTGCAAACGGCGTCGCATCCGTGCGCGCAGCTGGGAGAGGCACAAAAGGGGCTGCTGCGAGCGCACAGATGCAGATGCAGAGGAGCACGGGCGGGATGCAGATGGTGGAGCTGGGTCTGGATTGGCAAGAGCGAGAATCGTGCGTGGGAGTGAAAGCAAAGCGAGGTTCGCACGTGCGGGGGGGGTCTGGGCTGGTGCAGAACGAGAGGTGTCAGCGAGTCAAAAGCGCGTGAAGCAAAATAATGTGCGCGCTCCACAGGCATCCCAGGGAGCCGGAGCCGCTGGGTGCAGCAGAGGGAAGGGCTGGTGTGATGCTGAGGGAGCTGCTGGCTCCCAGATGGCTTGTGCAGACCGGGGGAATCGCAGTGGGGTCGTGCCCAGAGCAGGAGGGGCTGCAGACACAGGCACGAGGCTGCACGCACTGAGCACAGCGGGAAGAGGGCACATGACACACAGCACCCCCACATCATTTCACAGCACCCTCATGTGTTGCGGCCCTTACAGTAGCCCTGACTTTACAACCATATTATAAAGGATACCCTAAGGAGAGAGAGCTCAAGGGCAAATTGTCCTTGTGCGTGCTAATTAAGAAAAACAGCGTAGAGAAGCTGCATGTTATGCCTGAGAAACTAAAGCTACAGACATTGTGGCACCGAAGCTGCTCCGATAACGAAATGTTATGGAATTCCATTCCTACTCCCCGCGCTAGAAATAACCTACCAATTATTAATCGTGTACTAATTGATTCTCATGTGTTAGCCAATCTCTGTCTTTGTTACAAAGCTCCTATGCTTGGCAAAAGTGAATAAAAACTAAGCTAAAGTCATTAAAGATGGTCTTCGCTTTCCTTTCTGAAAATTCTGTGTTCTGTGTGTATCTTCTCGGCGGGAAGACCGCGGCACTCATGGCCATCACAGCCCAGAGTAACCGGGGGCCAGGGCAGTGGCAGAGCCAGCAGGAGGGGCTGGGAAGAGACAAGGGGATGACTAAGGATCAGGAAGGTTTTTTATCAGCCCTCTGTGCTTTGCATCCATCAGGTCAGCCCAGCCCAGCAGAGAGAAGCCAAATGCTTCGTGTTCGATAAAGCCACGGGTCAGAACCACGATGCCCTCCCCACATCGAGACAAGGAATCACAGATTGGTGCAGGAACACCAACATTAATCATTTCTACCTGTGTCTCTTCCTATTTATTCTGTGGTACGTCAGTCTTTGGTGTGCAAGCAGGAGTGCTGGTGTGGCTCTGAGGGCTTGGGGAAGGGAGGCTTTGATGGGAGACGTGGCATCAGGGCCCAGGGATTTAAGAAAATATAAATTTTGTAAGAACTGTGTGAGCCCATAACTCTGGAGCAGGGTTTGAGGGAGCAGGGCAGCACCTGCTTAGTGCTGGCCTGGCCCTGCTGAACTTCCCCTGGCGTGGTGGAACAGCAGCCCCTGCTCAGATATAGCCCTGTCCTGTGGGGAGAGACAGGGACCTGTCAGGGTGGGCCCAGAGGAGGGCATGGAGATGCTCCAGGGCTGGAGCCCTCTGCTCTGGAGCCAGGCTGGGAGAGCTGGGGGTGCTCACCTGGACAAGAAAAGCTCCAGGTTTTCAGGCTCCTGAGAGCCCCTTCTAGTGCTTAAAGAGGTTCCAAGAGAGCTGGAGAGGGATTTTGGACAAGGACTGGAGGGACAGGACAAGGGGGAATGACCTCCCACTGACACAGGACAGGGCTGGATGGGATATTGGGAAGGAATTGTTCCCTGGGAGGGTGGGCAGGCCCTGGCACAGGGTGCCCAGAGCAGCTGTGGTGCCCCATGATCCTTGGAAGTGTCCCAGGCCAGGCTGGATGGGGCTTGGAGCCGTGAGGGATAGTGGGAGGTGTCCCTGCCCAGGGCAGGGAAGTGGAACTAAAGGTCTTTAATATCCCTTCCAAGCCAAAGCATCCCATGGTTCTATGATATTTATAAATTTTAATGTCTGTAAGGTGAAACAAACCTCTTCCTCAGCTTTCTTCTCCCCGTATCTGTACAACCGCAAAGTCATTATCCCACTGCTGTGACCCTGGCAGCACCTGAGGTGGGTGGATGTGTCCCAGGGAGTGTTTCACCCTGGCACCCACCACCAGCCCAGATGTGCTTACGGGGGATGTAAGGATTTTTTTTGTCTCCTCTCATTTTGCTTGTCTCCTTCAAAGCAAGGAGAACAGAGCTGATGCAGATGCTGCTATCTCTTCTCCTTCGCCTCTTCCTCCTCTTCCTCCTCCTCCTCACAGACAGGGTGCAAACCCCTCCAGAATGGGGGAAGCAGCACTTCCCACCACCCAGGTGAAACCCACCTTGGGAGGAACCATCTCAAGACCCAGTTTTTTAGCACACAGTCCCTCTCTGTGGTCTGTCCTCTAGCTCTAGACTGCTTGAGGCAGAGGCTGCCTTTCACCTCGGAGCTCCCAGGTTTGCCTGGCAGGAATGGTCAATCCCATGGAGAAGCCTTCCCACCCCAGAGCCACTCGGGGATGTGAGCGAGGAAACCTGGCCACCCTCTGCAATCAAAAGGAGCCGGCTCAGAGAGCTGTAAACTTAAGCTGCTCAGACATGACATCAAATATTTAGGTTATTTGGGATTTGCGCTCGATTGTTTGATGTTTCTGTTTCATTCCCAGTGGAGCCAGTTGCTGTTTTGCCACTGAAAATATTCCCAGCAGAAAATGCAGCTTTGTGAAGACCCAAAGTTGTTCAAGGAGAAGAGACTGTCTGGAAGAAAATGATCACATTTTCATCACTTTTTTTTTTTTTTTTGTTCTGAATTGACATCCCAGCTCTACATGCTCTGAATTTTACATTCAGAGAATTGAATTCCATTAAAAAGTGTGGGAAAAGGGTTCCAAGCAGAACTGTTTCTGGATTTGAAACATCACCTCATCATATTTTCTCCTTGCAGCTCAGCACTATAAACAAATGTTGAGAAAGGGCCTTACCCAGGACATAACCTCTTTATTTCCTGATCAAACTCCACTAAAGAGCTGGAAAGCTGGGAAATGCAGATGTCTCAAGCTGCCAACCATCATTTTGGTTATGGAAATGCTTACTCTGCTCTGCAGGGGAGGACTGGAAAGACTTGGCAAGAAAGAGAATTGGAATAAAATAAAAAATGAAATAAAAAGAGGAAAATGGCTGTGATTGAACGTGGATGCACTTGACACCCCAGTGACCCTCCTCCTGTCCCTGCCTTGTGCCATTGTAAGAGAGACAGGAGCTCTCACTTCAAATTAACTTAATCTGTAGAGTTAAATAATTCATGTTGATTTAAGAAAGCTTTATTCCTAATGGGACATACGTGAAGACAGAGTTAATATTAGAAGAGGCTGTGGAGGGGAGGAGAGAGGGAATTAGACTATAAAAGGTGAAGGTACCAGTTAATTGCCTATCAATTATTCACCTTAAGCCTCTGGAAGTAGCTCCCCTGCCTCCCTCCTCACACCCCTCACATTCCCTTTTCCTAGCTGTGGCCAAGTTCCCACTGGCACCTCTGGGGCCAACCTCTTCCCTGTGCCAGGCGAGAGGCACCCGGAGCTCCCGGGACACATCTCTTGATGGGGAGGACAGGCCAGGACAGGCTTGGGATGCTCCTGACAAGGTGCCATGAGGGAGAGGAGCCATCCAGCTTCCCAACACCTCGTCATCCATCTGCTGTCCTGGTTCCTCCCTCCTTGAGGCTCGGCGGGTCCTTGTCACTGCAGGCCAAGGTGTCACCGCAGGCCGAGGTGTCACTGCAGGCTGAGGTGTCACCACAGGCCGAGGTGTCACCACAGGCCAAGGTCTCACTGCAGGCCGAGGTGTCACCGCAGGCCGAGGTGTCACTGCAGGCCAAGATGTCACTGCAGGCCAAGGTCTCACTGCAGGTCAAGGTCTCATTACAGGCCAAGGTATCACCGCAGGCCAAGGTCTCACCGCAGGCCAAGGTCTCACCACAGGTCAAGGTGTCACCACAGGCCGAGGTGTCACCACAGGCCAAGGTCTCACTGCAGGTCAAGGTCTCATTACAGGCCAAGGTNCAGGCCGAGGTGTCACTGCAGGCCAAGATGTCACTGCAGGCCCAGGTCTCACTGCAGGTCAAGGTCTCATTACAGGCCAAGGTCTCACTGCAGGCCAAGGTCTCACCACAGGTCAAGGTGTCACCGCAGGTTGAGGTGTCACTGCAGGCTGAGGCCTCACCGCACCGTGGCCACGTTGGCACCGTGAGCCGGGGCTCCCCTCTCCCTCCCCGCTCCCTCCCGGGGAAGCCAAAGCTCTCTTCAAAGTTTCTCCTCGCTCGGTTGCCTCCGAGATCTGGGAACTCAACACTAATTAACGTGTCTGCAAATCCCAGCTCGGCTGCCGGGGCCTCAAATTCCTTCACGGTCCCGCGAGTGCAGAAGGATCCATGAGCGAGCCCTCTGGCTCCTGAAGCTACACGGCTGGCAGATGCATATTTTAACAACACACATCTGTTGGCAATATAATCTCTTGTATTTGCCCTCCCTGCTCCGAGCTTTGATGGAAGACCGGAGGGAACTCTCCAGTGGTTACAGCCAAAGTGTTTGCTTTGCAATTTCGCTCGATTGCTGCCTGATTTTATTTTTAAATTTCTCCAAGTCCTAATCAGGCTCTTACTTTATTTAATTAATACCCTGGCTTAGTTAAATAGATCATAAATTAAGCAGCCCTGCCATTAGAGATGTACCAGGTAGCAAATAGCCCTCCAGTGGCTTCCCAGAGCCTGCCTGGCCTGGGCTCCTCTGCCAAACTGCCTTGACATCCTTTGCTTGCAGAAAATCTGGATGCCTCCATATGTCCCAAATCCCATCCCATCAGGTTTATCAGCTTTCTCTGCTTGGGGTAGATATCCTGAGGAGATTGGGCAGTGACTACTTCCCCAGACAGTTTGGAAAATGGTAGGAGGGAAGGTGAGGGAGACCTCGAGAAGGGGAACCCTCCAGCTTTGGGATGCATTAGCCACATTTCCCAGCAATAGTTGTCCCTGGAACTCCACAAAGAAAAGATTTTCCCTGATGCTGATGACATTAATAGGCTCGTCTGTTTGAGTGTTTGGACTTCCAAGGCTATGGAATGATCTGTTCCACTACATTTAACCATGTAGATTTGAAAACAATGTGACAAAACCTTAAATATTTAATTAAAATATGGTGTAGCTCTGCATCTGAGCAGGGAAGTAGGAGGCATCAGCCCCATAAAGCTGTTGTCAGACATGAATGACAGCAGTTGGAGCCTGAATCGGGAGGCATTAGTGGATTGCTTGATACCAAGGAAGTGGAAAAGCTGGCGAGTACAGACAAGGCAGCACCAACCCATACAAAAAAACAGTCAGGGTTATTTTTCCAGAGACGAGGCTGGGGGTGATAAAGTGGGATAGAATTCCCCAGAACTGCCTCTAACACCCAGCTGGCTGAAGAGCCTTTGATTCACTGCAAAACCAGCAGCAGATGTTGGGCTCCCAGCCACCAGAACCTCCCAGCCACCAGAACCTCTCAGCTCTGCCTCACGGGACACCCCATCCCAAAGGAACTGTGTGAGCTGCTGATCACCACCCCCCTACAGAGGTGGGATCATCACTCCTACCTCCCCTGAAACAGCCTGAAATGTCATAGGATCACACGATTTCCTGAGCTGGAAGGGACCTACCAGGATCACTGAGTCCACGGACAATCCAACAATCCCACCCTGGGCCTGAGAGCGTTGTCCAAATGCTCCTGGAGCTCCGGCAGCCTTGGGGCTGTGACCATGTTTTCCCCTCAGAACATCTGCATAAATATCCCTGAAGTGAAAGATGAGCTGCCAGCAGGTTCCAAACCCACATTTTCTCATCGATTTGGCCTAAATTGAACACGCTGTAACTTTAATTTTCTTAAAAGGAAAACACTCTGCAAATAGAAGATGCTGAACATCTTAGGTAAATGTACCAATTAGCAACTGCCATGTATATCCACATAAACATTAACTACCATCTATTCAACACATTCCATAACCCCAAAGATAATAACGATTTCCTTTTGATCCATAAAAACATCTCTCTGCTCAATCAACGCTTCACAGCAGCTCTGACATACGCCCTGGGACTAAATTAGTTTTGAAATCTTTAGCTCTAATTAAATAACATTATTTCTTTTGTCTGGCTCCGGCAACTTATTCTGCTTTCACAACGGAAGGAGGGAGCCCAGGCGAGGGAGGGTTTGTGGGCGAGCAAGGCAACGTTCCCCTCTCCCATTCATTTCCAGGATTATTTCATGTATGGGCACATGTCAGAGCTCTAAGCTGCTGCCAAGGGTTGATTGAGCAGAAGGAGGAATCAAAGGAAAATCTTCATTATCCTCAGGGTCAGGGAAGGAAGGGTTTGCAGCTGGGAAGGTTTGGGGGTAGGGAACGTTGTAGGGTAGTGAAGGGAGGAAAACAAACGCAGGGGAAATTGCAAACCAGGAATTTGAACTCGTTTTCACAGTGCAGACTCCGGTGAGCTGCACCTTCAACCAGAGCTGGTACCTTAATTCACTTCTTTTGGCTGCTTAAAACTAATCAGTGTTGATCTGACTAAAAGCACTGAAATTCTTGATTTGGATCTTTTCAAAAGGTTTTTTTTTTTTTTCTCCCTAGAAACTAACTAGGAATAAAAACAACAAGGAAAAAAGAAATCCAATCTTCAATTTAAACAAGCTTAAATATGCAAATGGTTTCACTCTGAGGGTAGAATAATCAGGATGGATCTGGGAGCAGCAATACAGACTGGGTTTTGTCCAAGCTTTTCAAGAAAAATACCATTTTCATTAACTTCTCTGAGGCCACGTCCATGCCGGGAAGCCTCTCTGACGTGCCTGCCTTTTCCCAGCACTCCTGTGAGGAGAGCCCTCCCTCCCTGCCAGTGCTCCCCTCCCGTCTCCCACACAAAAAGGTCCTCCACGGGATTTTGGGAGTCACTTCCAGTTTCCTATCCCAGGCAATATCCTCCTGTGCTGCTAGTGGGAAAGATTAATTACTTCTAAATGACAGAGTGACAAAATATTAGTATGTAGATGGTTTAAAAATACTGCAACGGTGTGAAACCAGCCTTTCCTCGAGGGGTGGAGTCATCCCGGTCCTGCAGGCAGGGTAATGCGTGAGCGATGGCACTGACACTCACTCTTCATATCATTAAATTTATACAGACTCTCTTGAGTTGGGGCATAAATTAACAGAACTGAAGTGCCAAACACTCGGTGCCCACGTCACCCCTCCTAGAACTGCCGTACTCCACCCCAGAACTGCAGCCTCCCCAAGCAGCTTCCTTTGATCCTGTTCTCAGGGTTCAGTGAGATCCATTCCCAGTCCTCTTGATCCAAAACATTGTGTCAAAAGCCACTCAGTGTGACCACGAAGGCAGGGAAACCCCCCAAAAACACTCTGCGGTGTGCGAGGAGCCAGGACTCACCGAGGACGGTCAGCCGGGCAGGTCTGGATCGGATGGCAGCTTGGATGGCCTGGCACTCGTACACGGCGTCATCCTGGAGGTCAGCTCGCAGGATTTTCAAGTGGTGCTGTCCCGACAGATGGTCTCCTACGACCAGATAGCGCGGATAACCTGCCGAGGGCAAAGCATGGGTCAGGCGGCAGCTGGAGCCACGAGCCCAGGGATGAGGAGAGCAGAGCCCCAGCACCCCACAGCAATTCCCAGGATTCAGGGGGCTTCCTCCTCTCCTTGGCAGCCAGCCCAGAGAGAGAGAGAAAGAACCTGCCAAGTTCAGGAAAGAGACTGTATGTTTTGCTCTACAGGTTCAAAAAAGAAGAGCTGATGAAGGAGCATTAACTGAAATCCCAAGGAAAAGCGGGATCATAGAATGTTAAGTGTTGGACAGTTTGCTTTTGACCTGAAAGATCATCTGGACCCGAGCACCCCCTGCCATGGGCAGGGACACCTCCCACTAGATCAGGTTGCTCAAGGCCTTTTCCAGCCTGGCTTGGAAGCTTTCCAGGGTTGGGGCATTCACAATCTCCCTGGGCAAGAAAAAGGGATGAGTCCTTCGAGCAGGAAACCCAGCACCTTCTGCTCCTCTGCAACCCGTCATGGAATATCCTCAGTTCCTGAAATCAGCTGTGGTGACACCCTGGAATACAACCATGGTTAGGTCTGCATGAAGCTTAGGCAGGGGTCTGGGGGCACTGGCAGCCCTGGTCAGCCTGGCTGGACACACAGGATGGACACACGGGAGGAAAGGTGCCATCCCCCTGTCCCGCTGGTGCCCAATGCCCTGTGCATCACAGCACTGGCACACGCTTGTGCTTTTGTTGTTTCTCGAGTTATCAACAGCAGGATTTGCTCTCCTGAACTGTGAGAAATACAAATGATGGGTTTGTTTGCATTGTGCTAATTAGACACTGGCTGAGCCGGTATCACGCGAGCTGGCAGCTCCTGTGGCTTCCAGCAGCCCCGGCTCCGTTAATTGTGGAAGTCATCCACATCAGCTCCCTCCTTCACTGCAGCTCTTGTTACTCAGTCGTGTTGCAAGGTCTTGCATGGAAAGCTCAGCTCTCTAATAGATGCAAAAGTTGTGGCTCAGAGCCTTGAAAAACAGGCGAAGACAGGGCTGCTCACTCGAGCATGGCTGCAAATGAGCAATTATATGTATTAATAAAAAATAGAGGGAAAGAAGAAGCAGGCATTGCACTTTAGGGAAGAGCAGGGTCCCTGGAGACCAAAAAGCACAGAGCTTCCTCTGGTTTCTGAATGCTGCTTCTTGCCTTGGGGAAAACTCTCTCAGGTCACCAGGAGCCGAGCAGTGTCACAGGTGCACAAACTCTGCAGAGCCTGGGGGGACACTGCAGCCCCTCAAGGGCTCCCTGTCCTCCCAGGTTGTTGCCAGCAAACACTCCCCTTACTCACATGAAATATTTCAGTGCCAAATTAGTGTTTTCCAGCAAAATATACAGAATAAACTCTAAACTTCCCCAGTGTTGCACCAGTCTTCACCAGCTGCAACTAACCCTCAATCACAATGTGGGTGTGGAATTAAGGAATGTGGGTTCTGAGGAATTTGGTCACCAAACTATAATTTGCCAAAACTGAAGCTTGAGGAAGCCACAAACACTTGTCCAAAGCAAACAGAGGCTTGTGGGTCCCTTCAAATTCAGGATATTCTATGGTTCTTTTTATTTTTAAGAATATCAAAACAGGCATTTTCGACATTTATAAAATATTTCATCCCACATTTTGAAAAGGCGAGGTTTGTTTCCAAGGAAATCAAAACAGGGCTTTCCAAAGGTTCAGGCGACACCTGTGGGAGCCAACAGTTTTGTTTCAGGTCAGAGTGAAACAAGTTTTTAGTCCAAGCATCAGTGCCTATGTTTGGCTGGGCTGGAAGGTGGAGTTGAAACAAAAACATTATTCCCCAAATAAAGAGCAGGAGCTCTCCTTGTTTCTGGAGGGCAGTGTCTGACTTACTTGAGAGATCCCGTCCAACTCCGAGGGCCAGCCCATCCTTGATCCAGAGCACGATGCCATTGTACTCGGGGATGGCACAGAGCAGTGTCACCGGCTGCCCCGCGATCACCACCTGGTCCTGGGGCTGCTGTGTGAACGAGGACGCCTGGCCTGCACAGGGGAACGAGAGAGGAACAGGACCTTGTCACTTCTTCAGTGGTTTCCAACACGATGCAGCTCCTCGGGATGCAGCAGTCCAGGATGCTCCTGGCACAGCACAAATGGGAGACTGAGCTCTGCAGCTCTTAATGATGTGATTACCTAATTACGTGATTGCTCCATAGAACGATGGAATGGTTTTGGTTGGAAGGGACATAAAGCTCATCCCGTTCACAGGGAACAACTCCTGCCCAATATCCCATCCAGCCCTGCCCTCTGGCACTGGGAAGCCATTCCCTGTGTCCTGTCCCTCCATGCCTTGTCCCCAGTCCCTCTCCAGCTCTCCTGGAGCCTCTTTAGGCTCTGCAAGGGGCTCTGAGCTCTCCCTGGAGCCTTCTCCTCTCCAGGTGAGCACCCCCAGCTCTCCCAGCCTGGCTCCGGAGCAGAGGGGCTCCAGCCCTTGGAGCATCTCCATGGTCTCCTCTAGACTCACTCCAGCAGCTCCACATCTTTCCTGTGCTGAGGATCCAGAGCTGGACACAGCACTTAAGTGACAGACGAATATTTGCAATATTTTTGCTCCCTGGGGAAAAAAAAGCTCCAACCAAGAGGCACCAGCATTTCCCGTAACTGTTTTATTCCAAATTGTGGTGGTAGCGTTTCAGCCACAATGATCACAGGCAGAGAAGCAGCAGGATGTCCAGCAGCAGCAATATTTTATATTACACGTAATAAAAGAGGATGTTGGTCCTCTGCTTGTGAGCCTTGCTCCCACCTCATGTGCTCTCCAAAATCAGGATGCGCAGATAACGACCTGCTATAAACCACGGCAGGGAAACAACCAGCTGCTGCTGTTCTCCTCCCTCCCCCAGTGTAACCTCCCGGCGTTTGCTGGGAGCTTCCCACACATCTGCAGGGGGATGGAAGGACCTTTCCATCTTCCTTTCCATCCTTTCAGCACTGCCTTTCACCCAAGCTGCATCAGCAAACTCGCCAATGCCTCTCCTCACCCTTCCCTACCCGCAGTGCTGCAATAACAAATCCCAGCCCCGTGTCACCTCCTGCCGTGGTGGGATGTGTCACACCTCAAATGTGACATGGCACTTCTCATTTTCCATGGGAAGCACTCCAGTCACTGGAGCCACTTCCACAGCAGAGTTTACTCAGCATTACATTTTATTTTCACTCTCTCTTGGCTTTGCCATGATTGGAAATCATTCATAGGATCAGAGAATCCCAGAATGGTTCGGGTTGGGAGGGATCTTAAAGCTCCTCTCATCCTACCCCCTGCCACATGCAGCAACACCTTCCACTATCCCAGGTTGCTCCAAGCCCCATCCAGCCTGGCCTTGGACACTTCCAAGGATTCAAAGTGTTAAATCCTGCTATTTTTTTTTCTTTCCATAATGAGTGCATGGGACAACCCCAAAATCCTCCTGCAGAGACAGAGTCTAATGCTGGAAAATCCTAAATGTGGGGTCATTTCAGGCAGATCTGCTGACACCTGTGAGCACAGTCCTTCGTGTGAGTTGGTTGTAGGACCTCGCAATTGCTCTGCCACTACTTGGTCTTGCTCTGACTCTGGATTCAGGAGAAGATCTGGCAAAGAGAGGTGCTGGGGGAAAGGCAGAACCACCAAACTGCCCCTCACTGAGTTACCTGTGGGGTTTGTCAGAGCCTCTCTGGGTGGGAATTATGGCCCTGCACCAGGCAGGAATTCAGCACCTGTGCCCCTCCACTCAGTGTCTGCTCAGTCCATGGAAGGGGACTGGGCTGGAGGAAGAATTTCTCTTTAAGACCAATTTGTCAAAGCGGGACAGTCTCCGTGTGATCCACCCCAAATCAATTCAATCCTAATTTACACCGACTCCATTTAATCATTGACTGATGATTAATCCAGAACCAAGGTTAAGTGTGACACAAGTTCTTGCATCCCATCTTGTTTCCAGATGAGCTGCTGGGCCTTTCCTACAGGGCAGAGCTCCAAAGCTCCATAATTTTCCAGCTCATGCCGTTGAACCAACGTGTGCCCCCACATGAGTGCTTATATTTCAATTTAATTTATTACAGCTTCAGCTCGCTCTTAGCCACCTAAAGGAGCACAGGGAAAAGCAGAGCTGTCCTTTCTAAATTCCAAGCTGGTTTACATACAGGGAGCTGAAATTTTTGCAGATCTGCAGGAGCACCTCGGGCACCTCATTCCTGGGTGTTTCACAGATCCCAGATCTCCCAGCAGCCACACATCTCCCAGGAGCTCTGATTTTCACCACAGATACTCCAAAAGACCACACTGGTGGCTCTCGGTGTGATGCTGCAACAGGGCAGGTTAAATTCCAGAGGAGATCCCAGCTTTTCCTGCTGGGAGACACTCGTTGGAAGCCATGGTGGTCTCTGGCACCAGCACAAACCCTCGTGCTGAGTTAAGATTTAAATATTTGATTTCAAAAGAAATATGAATCAGCTCCGTATTTCTTTTATTTTTTTTGGACTCATAAAGGACAAGCACTCCTAGGACAGCAGGGAAAAGGAGGATGAGAGAGAAAATTCTGAAAGAAGAAAAAGTGAGCGTTTTGCTTTGTTGTTTTGTTGTTTTATTTTAATATATACTTCCTGCCCACTAACTGGATTTTCACAGCTCACTCTGTAACCCTGGCAATTCTCGAGGCAGAGCTGGTCGAGCAGGGACAGCGCAGGAAGGCAGCAATAACCCAAAAAGATTTGTTTTATCAGAGAGAATTATCAGGTTGTCAGCTGGGAGCTGCACGAGCCCTAATGAGAACGCAGAGGCACAAAGTGGTGTCTGTGCCCTCTGCAAATGCCCATTAAGCACAGGCTTCATTTGGTAATTGCTGCTGGAAATGAAGCTCTTTTTTTAGTTTTATTTTTCCTTTTTCTCCTATTTCTTGATTCATTTTAAAGACGAGCTGATGGCCACGGAAAATCAGAGCAGAAACATGGCATATGTCTCCTGTCTTTTCCTTCACTGTGTTTGTTCAGTGTGAAGAATTGTCACTTAAACCCATTTTTTATTCATCCGAGGCTCCATTTCAGCTGCAAACAGCTCAGGAGAGGAGAGATGGGTGTAAGGACCTTAAGAGCATTACCTGGCCCAGTCCCTGCTCCACAGCAGGATCATCTCTCTCTAAATCACAGATAAAAAAAAAAAAAAGAAAAAAAGATACTGAAGGCAGAGCTCAATTCGCTTTCAAATCAGCTTAAAGTCTGATTACTGGGTTTAACCGGGTTTGGCAGATCAGAGGCCCGTCCACGTTGCAGCTTATGTCTTAATGTCAAAGGAACGAGTAATTTGCAGAAAAGTTTTAAGGGAGATAAGATACTTCACAGAAAATAGCTGCAAATGGGGAGATTGGGAGAGGGTGATTTACAAATGCAGGTTGAGCGTTTTCAGCTACAAGAAAATGGGCTGAAAGCCGCCAGTTGGGTATTTTTCCAGGAATGTTTAAACCGCTATTACAAAATGATGCTTTGGTTTCAAGGCAGGAGGTTTGACTCCAACCTGTTGGGCAAGCAGGCGTTTCACAGTTTCTCCCCTTCCACTAAAGGTTTTCAACAAAAAATACTGGCTAATCCAAACCTCTGCAGAGATAGGAGCTCGTCATAGAATCATGGAATGGTTTTGGGTTGGGAGGGAACTCAAAAGCTCATCTCATTCCCATCCCCCTGCCATGGCAGGGACACCTCCCACTGTGCCAGGCTGCTCCCAGCCCCAATGTCCAGCCTGGCCTTGGGCACTGCCAGGGATCCAGGGGCAGCCACAGCTGCTCTGGGCACCCTGTGCCAGGGCCTGCCCACCCTCCCAGGGAACAATTCCTGCCCAATATCCCATCCAGCCCTGCCCTCTGGCACTGGGAAGCCATTCCCTGTGTCCTGTCCCTCCATGCCTTGTCCCCAGTCCCTCTCCAGCTCTCCTGGAGCTCCTTTAGGCCCTGCAAGGAGCTCTGAGCTCTCCCTGGAGCCTTCTCTTCTCCAGGTGAGCACCCCCAGCTCTCCCAGCCTGGCTCCAGAGCAGAGAGGCTCCAGCCCTTGGAGCATCTCTGCTGCCTCCTCTGGCCTTGCTCCAGCAGCTCCACATCTTTCCTTCCCAGAGCTGGACACAGCTGACCACACAAGCCCAACCAAGAGTCCAGGTGTGACACCCTCATCCCCCATCTCCTTGTCACCTCCTGCTGCATGAAGAAACCCCACATCTGGATTTGGGAAGTGCTGCACAGCAAAGCAGGGAGATGCAGCAACGTGTCCATGTGCCCCCAGCCCAAGTTTTAGCCCTGCTTTACTTCCACACCCCATCTTCCCTCAAGTGTAAAGACTTGGAATATTTTCAGAGAAACAACCCAGCTGATGCCTGGCTTCCTGGGAATTTCACTGGGAGCTGCTGGGTCCTGACTGTGCCCCTGGGAGTCTCTGTGTGAGGATCTCTTCATCCAGCACAGCGATGCTTTGAGCAGAAGCAAAAATCAGGGCTCTGAATGCACTGTTGATTTTTTTGGTTTTGTTCTAAAAGCAACCAGATAAGGAAATGAGATGCTAATGATGCCACTTGGCCACGGTCCAGCCCAACCCCCATGTCCCACTGCACTCTGGAAGGGTGCAGTCACCGTGGGTCACCTGCTCTGGTGGGTGAGTGTTTGGTGTCAGAGGAGTCCCTGATCCCAGGACCTTCCCATCTCCTCCTGGTTGCCACTTTGCCCCACTCCCTGAGGAACTGCCTGGCACCAGCAGGACTCCCTTGCTGGCCCCTGAGCTCCTGCCTTCCCCAAGGGGTCTCTCTCATGGGGGGCACTTGTGCAGCTGCTGAAATCCCAAACAGCAGGAACAAAAGGGGACAATAAAGGCATCACGGTGAAGAGTGAGCAGGCAAGAACACTAACCCTGCTTTCAAAAACCCCAGGCAGGATCCTTGTGAAGTCACAAGCGTGTTGTAAAAGGTAAAAGAAGAAAAAAAGAGGAAAAAAAGAGAGAACCACTTTAGAACTCTTTAGATTTCCTTAATGGATTTTGCACCTGTGGCTCCTGTTTTTCAGTGGTTCTCTGTAACATTGCCTTGTTCTTTCAAACAAAGGCTGAGACTCTTCTCTGTTTGTGACTGCCAAGGGAAATGACACTTCCAGCGCCAGGGCATTGCTTTTCAGATGTCCCAACGCCCACGGTTGGTGAGAAGGCCCAAAAATCCTATTTTACAACTCAGAATACAGAGGAAGGCACCTACACAATGACACTGCCACAGTCTGTGCTGCAGCAGGACCTTGAAGTCCCTTCCATCGCTGAAGCCAGTGCTGGTGACAAGCATTTTAAGCTCTCTGAAGACTGAAATCTGTTTGCATGAGTTCCTGGCTGAATTATTTCAGCTTGCAGCCTCCTGTGCCCAAACCAGCAACCGGGAGCAGCAGAAAGTTAAATTTTCATTACCCAAGAGGAGTGATTATTGTAGTAGGAAGCGAGGGACTCACCGAGGGAACAATGACTCATTAGAAATGGAGACGTCGTGGCTGCTTTTATGTAAGTGAAGCTTTGAATGTCCATTGTGCTCTGAAAAGAATTAGTCCTTTTTGTTGAGGAGAGCACAGAAGTGGAGAAGGAGGGCTGTGAGCTCCTTGTCAAAATATTGCTGTTCTGAAATGAAAGGCTTGGTGATTAGGAGCGGTGGGACATTCCCCTTGTCCCTCAGAGGGGAGAGCTGATCCTTCCCTCGGCTTGGAGCTGTCACGACGGGTGGTGGGAGGATGATCAAGGGGCTGCTGTGCGACACCCTAATCCCACCCAGCATCCCAGGATGGTCCCTCTTCAGACCAAGCAGACCCCACTCGATGGAAATGAGGGCATTTCGGCCCAGCTCGGGGCTGGTTTCTCGCGGCCTGGAGATGGAGCTGTCTCTTGGCCATGGAGGGGACTGGGAAGAGATGGCTCCATGCCCACACTTGCCCATCAGTCCAGGGCCTGGCTCTGCACCACCCTGTGACAAACAGGCTGGTTCCCAGAGCTCCTCCAGGTCCCCTCTCTGGAGCCAAGGACACCAAGCCCCCTGCCCAGGGCCCATCGTGCTCCACAACACGCGCCCGCATTGATTTTCAGATGAGCAGGAAAAGCAAGCAGACAAAAGCCTTACATTATTTACAAAGCTCCCTGGAATTGTCAGTCGTGGGGGAGCACAGGGAAGAGCCGTGCGGGTGGCAGAGCTGCTCATTATTCCCTGCATCCCAATTCCCTCCCTGGTGGGAGACAACACCCAGACCTGCACTGGGGTGGAGCCCAAGGCCTGGCCGAGCACAGAGCACATGGAACAAGAAGGAAAGAGAAAACCAGATGTTCCTGGGGCAAGGATTTCCCCAGACAAGGACAGGGATGAGCTTTTCTTACACCACTGGAGAAGCAAAAGAGCTGTGGCTGCCCAGACGGGAGCAGAGCCATCCTCAGTGAGAGGATGTGGCTCAGCCTCCCCACCAGTGATGGCCACAGCCGTGCCAGGTATTTCCTTGGGCTTCACAGCACAAATGAGAAAGGTAGCTTGAGTTCAGCCCTTGCATAAGATTTTCATTTTTTTATTTGGCTTCCTTGGGGAGAAAAGAAAATAAAATCCTTTTGAGCAAAAAATGTCAGTTTGGTCTTTTTTAGTGTGACTGCGTCAGTCCAGCTCATGTGGCCTCAGTGCTGAATTATTCCACTTGAAAGAAACCAAAGCACAACACCTTCAGTGAAGGGATGACTCAGGTGTATGGAATGGTGCTTCTCACCGACCAGCCGTGTGACCTGGCAGACGGGTCCTCACTCCAAGAGGGGAGCAGGGAGCTGAGCTCGTGCCTTGCTCGGCCACAAACATCCAGGGAGACAGGATTTTCCCTGGGAGCACAGCCTGGGGGGCCCCAGAGGTTGCAGCCACCTGTGCAGCTCAGAGGGGAAGGTGTGGGGAGAAACAAAAACCAAAGTGATGCCCCAGAAAAAGCAGTGAAAAGTAGAGAAATGATCTGGGGAAGGGGCTGGAGCACCAGGGGCTGCTGAGGGAGCCTGGAGAAAAGAAGGCTCAGGGGGGAGCTTCTCCCTCTCTCCAATTGCCTGACAGGAGAGGGCAGCCAGGTGGGGGTCAGACTCTGCTCCCACGGAACAAGGGACAGGACAGGAGGAATTGGCCTCAAGTTGCAGCATTATCTCTTATCAGGTTGGATAATTTAGGAAAACATTCTTCACAGAAAGGCTTGCAAAGCATTGCAAGGGGCTGCCCAGGGCAGTGGTGGGATCCCCCACCGGGGTGTTCACAAGGCACATGGAAGTGGCACTTGGGGACATCCTTAGTGGTGACCACGCTGAGGGTGTTGGGTTTGGGGTCGGACTTGATGATCTCAAGTCTTTTTCAAACGAAATGATTCTGTGGCCCTAATGCCAGCTGCCAGAGCAGAGTTTAAGGTGCAAAGCCAGTGCTCTGCTCTCCTGCCTGGCCTCCAGGAACGCATCCCCTGGCCATGAGCAGCTCTGAGCCAGCCCACGTGGTGAGCTGAGCTCATCCCACAGTGATGTCAGATATTTCCCCAGCACTGCTTTGAGAGGAACCATCAACATCCCACCGCATGCACTAAGTAGCTTCAAACAGGAAACAGGGAAATTTTGAGTAAGATATTAAACCTTTCAGGGATCTTTTTGTCTATTAGTCACACAGGCAAGAGATCTGAACTATTGAGTGTTCCGCTGCCTTTGATACCCACATGAAATCCCAGCACTGCTTTCAAAGGCACTGTGAGGAGTTTGATCAGCCATGCAGAAAGGGCTGAAATGTCATCGGCTGCTCTGCTATTAGCTGCCAATTGGGAAAGGTGTAAGAGTATCCTTACCCTGGGATATTTGTGAGCAAACTCTTCCCAGCGCCAGCCTGGAGAATTGCCTCGTGTGAGATTAAATGCCTGTTCCTGGGAGCTGATAGGAAACCAACGAAGGTACTGCATCGAGGCACCAAAAAGCAGCGTTCAAGTGACCTTAGGGACAGGATCACATTGAATATTCAGGCTCCATGGATGGCTCCAGGCTCTGTGGATGGCTCCTGGCCGGTCTGAGCTCCAAGCAAGCAGCATTACCTCCAATCAGCCAAGCTGCCAGAGCTGGAATGCGAGCTTTGGGGCACTCAGGACTTTTGCAGGGTTGGAGAAGATGGCAGCAAACTGGATTAGGTGGTGTTTTACCCAAGGCCAGCACAGGAGGAAGGGGGGAAAGCAGGCGAGGTGTTGCAGGGGAGTGGCAGAGGAGCTGAAGGGACAGGAAGAGGCAAAGCTGGTGGCATCACTAAAGCTGTGGCAGAGGGGAGAGGTGTGAGAGCTTCCCCACAGACTGCGCTGGGGCAAGCACCTCATCCCGATTCCTGGGCTGCCCTGGCTCCCTCTCCAAGGGCAGCTGTAAGCTCTGAGCCTCTGCTGGGGCTGCTTGGGGCACAGGGCGATGCCTGTCCTTGCTGGGAACAAGGGCAGTGGCACCAGCAGCTGTTCCAGAGGCCCTGGAAGCCCTGGGCAGGCACTGAGCACTTTCCCTCGTGGAGACAAGAGCAGAGGGGAATAGATTTCCTCCCATTGATCCACCTGCAGCCCTGGCTCCACTGAGCACTGCCAACGACTCCAAGAAATATTTTGTTACCGGCGCTCCTGAGGAAGCCGTGGCAGGATAAGAAATTCCCTCTCGCTCTCCTGTCAAGGTGCAGAGCCCTGGCACAGCTCGCCCGGGCCAGGCCGATGGGCTCAGGGGGTGAGAGCAGAGCAGGGGATGCTCCTGCTCCCGTAATTCGAGCCGAGCAACTCTCTCTGGGGCAACTCCAGCTGCTTTTTGTAGCTCAGAAAGGGAGTGGCAAGTCCTGAGCTGCAGCAGCCTTGCACAGACACTCCTGGGACCTGAAACCTCCCACCTGAATCCACAGAGAAGAAAAAGGAACTTTTCCTTCTAAAAATGACAGCGGATGTGCAAACCGGTGGGCAGCAGCCTGCCTGCACCAAGTCTCCCAGATAAAATCCTTAAGGATTTTATCCCTTGTGACCTTCTGAAATCTCTCAGGTGATCCCCCTTCCCTGGATTACATTCCATCCAAGTGCATCCCCTTTGCCCACCCTTTGTTCCCAGATCAGGGCTGCTCTTTTGAAATAGAGTCCTTTAAATCTCAGCTCATCTTCGAGTTAGAGGGCACAGAGGACACTCGTCCGTAGGAAAACGAGAAGGATGAATAATCCATTTCACAAACGATTTGGAGATTTCAAAGTCTGGCTCTGCTCCCAGGAAGAGCGGCAACTGGAAGCTGTGCAGTTCACGGGGTGGAAAATTAGAGCAAAGAGCTCGCCTTGGGTCGCACCATGTTTCACTTCCATCCTCGTTTCTCAAAATCCGTTATCGCGTGCTTTGAGGCACGGAGGGAAATCAGAATGAAGAAATCAGAACAGAAAATGCAGATATTTAATGTTACGTTCTCTGCACATGGCAGAGGGGTTGGATGATCTTTAAGATCCCCTCCAACCCAAACTGCTCTGGCATTCTGTAATACTAAAACCAGTGGAGAATTCTGCTCCTTCTCAAAATAACTTTAACCAGTTTTGCTACAGACTGGTGAGACATTGTAGAGATTGGAGAATTCATGCAAGGAGTGGTTAAATGAGTCTCTCTACAGGGTGTTTCCATCTCTGCAGGTGTTAGAAGCACCACCACGGAAGATTCCCCTACCAGACACTTCCCTGAACACGAAACATCTTGGTGGCACCAAAGCTCACAGATGGAGGGAAGAAAAGGCAGGAATAAATCTTATTATTGCCCCGGAAGGCTGAGAAGCTGCTGTGTGCATGAATCATCACCTGGGTGGCTTTTGGGGAAGCCCTTGGGCAGAGGAGCTGTGGGACCTCGCAGAGCAGGCTGTGGACTCGCTCCAGCTCCCTCTGTTTGCCCGAGCAGGGAGGGATTGCTCGGGGTGGTGCTGCGTGAATTATCAGCTCTGAAGAGGAAGTGGAATGAGAATTAGCAGGTTTCTGCCTGTAATTATTGCTTGTTTGGGTTTTTACAAGTGGAAGTGATTGTAAATATGTGCATTTTTTTTTTGTTTACACATGCAAGATTCATATTTAAAATTAAAACAAATTATTCTGAAAAACAGCCTAAAGTGAAGTATATGCAATACACACACAAAAAAAATGTGGCAGGGGGAAGGCAGGAGGGGTTGGAGATGCTGAGATGAACAGACAGGGAGCAGATCATCTCTGAGCAGGAGGTGTTTCACACACGTGCCCATCTCATTACCCCAGGAAGGTGCTTAAAAATGGATATATCTCTGTATCTATACATGGAAGCTTAATAAAAGCTCCCCTCCATGAAAATCTTGGCTACACTATCCCCAGAGCCAGGGAAACACCTAGAAAGTGCATTCATTCACCCATGATGGAGGAGGGCAGTGACCTGCACCTCTGCCTACACCAACCAGCTGATGCTTTTTAACCTGGCTTTTACCCAGTAACGCCAAACCCCACGAAAAACGAGAAGCAGTGTGAATCCAGCCAAAACTTACAGCCCTGCAACTGCTTCATCAGCCCAGGTGCAGCCCTAGGAGAAGCCAGCAGACCCCGTGGCTTTTCCCTTCCCTGCTGGAGAAGAAGAGACTCGGATGATTTAACACAGACTTCGCTGTTTGTTTTGTCACCAACTCCTTCTCAACGCTCCCCACCGCAGAGTCAATGTCTGCCTGGTGCAAAACCCCGGTCCGGGAGCAGATTAGCACATTCCAGCCCGCTGTGTTAATTAGCAGGTAATGAGAGATGCTCATCAATAAGCTCAGCCGTGTCTGACCCCCCTCCTGGGCGGAGCAGGGCTGCCTGCAGGGCTCGGGAATGACAAGCCCCACCGGGGTCACTTAGGAGGTGATGTGCTCCCACCCGCAGCACAGGCAAAGCTCTGGGAGGGTTCACACAACCAGCACAGCAACGAACTCCTTTTCACTCAGGTCTGTGGGTGGAAATGCTTTTCCATCTGGTTTGCTGGTAGAAGAGTCCTTGCTCAGGGTTAAGAGCTGGTAGTGTAAAGCCAGGAGTCAAAATGAAAGGAACTTCATTATTATTAATCAGGAGCTGGGCTTGGTGATCCTTGTAGGTCCCTTCCAAGTCAGTGTATTCTAATATTCCATTATTCTCTAAGTATAGAATTATACTCTCTTGGAGTAAATCATTGGAAATCTCTCCCCGAGGATTCCCCACTCCTGAGAACTTATCCACAGTGGGGATAGATACCCCTAAGGAAAAATAAACAAACAAACACATAAATAAATAAACAAGGCTCTTTTGCAGCTTAAAGCAGAGCAAATTTCAATTTCTGGTCCCTTCTCAGGCTGAAATCCTGAGGAATGGGGAGAGGGAAGTCCCCAAACAGTAACAGCTGCCTGTGCCACGTCCATTTCTGACTTGAGGAAAAGCTCTGAGCCTTCAAGCAGGCAGGAACATAACCTGTGTGAGGCTTTGGAGAGAGACTCATCACCATCAGCATCATTTCTAAGGAGCAATGTGCACCACAGTGCCTTACGGACTCCTATAAATTACCCAGCACCCGCCTGCCAGCTCAGCCTAAGCTCGATATTGCCTGCAGTAATTATTTGGATCAAATGCAGTTTATCTGCTTCATATTTGTGTTTCTGTGCTCTCTGGTAACTTATAAATGTCATTGCAGTGTTTATTTGTTATAATGAAACTTAATGACGTTTGAAACCAATGGCTGTGGTTGCGGGCTGCAGGTTTGAAGTAATCTCTTCATCTTTGAAGCAGGAGGCCCAAAGATAACATTAAATTATCCTACGGAAAAGGAAGATGTATGCAGACAGATATTCAGGCCTGTGTATTATTCATTGGAGAGATGACTAGCAATGAGCCACAGTGCCTAAGGCGACGGACTCAAAGCATTGTCACCCAGCGAAGGCAAATGTTCCTGTCCAAGGGGAACCAGTTGTCAAGCCACGAGCCCAAGTGCATCTCAATCTGTTTCATTAAACCTTCGGAGGCATGCTGGGGCGGCTGGGTGCCAGACGCCCGTGTGAGACGGCTGGCAGGGAAGAAATGAGGTGGGGCTGCTGTAAAACACAGCAGAGCTGGGTTGGGAGGGGGTGTCCAGCTCAGTGAGGCATCAGAGGGGAGCAGAGCAGGAGCCTGGCGGTGCTGGGACTCCATCCCAGCCAGCTGCTGGGTGCTGAAGGCCATCCTGCCTCCATGCAAGGCCCAGAACAAACTTTACTTGCTTCGCTTCAGGCACTGCTCCTTGTCCTCCCTCCTCCTGAATAATTTCCTCCCTTGGTTTCTATTTCTGAGTGTATTTATAGACTCTGGTCGTGTCTCCCCTTGAGCCTCCTCCAGACTATATAAATTTACCTCCTCCAGTCTCTCCTCTTACAATCTGCTCTCTAATCCCTGGGCCATTCCTGCCACCACAGTCAGTGCTCTCCCCGGCTCTGCTCGGTGCTCCCCCGCTGCAGGGACGGTGCTGCTGCGCTGCCAGTCCCATCGCAGCCCACGTGGAGCTGCACAATTACTGCTGCCTGATCGCCTCGGGACCTGCTGAAGCAAAATGCCCGTGGCAACAGCCAGGAACATCCTTCCCTCAGCTCCCTCCGTGCTGGCAGGAGTGTGGAAGTACCCAGCACTTAAAGAGCTTTAACCCCTGCAGCACAGCTGAGCTTTGGCAATGCTGGTTTTTGAGCCTTTTTCCTTCACATGGGCTGGGCTGATGCTCCCACAGCTCCTGCTCAGGCTGCTGCTCCTCCCAGGAATATAGAAACACTCCTCACAAGGGCACTGGGACTTAAGGGGTTGCAGGAAACAGGACCCCAGGGAAGTTTGGCTTCTTGTCCTCACCTGCTTCTCCTGCACAGGGTCAGATGGGTTTGGAGATGCTGCAGCCTCTGCCCCCAGCAGCAAAGCTCCAGCCTCTGGTCTGGGCCTGAGCAGTGGGACAGTGTGACCAGCGGGTGAGGGAGGAGGTTCTGCCCTGCTCAGAGGAAACCCCACTGGCAGTGCTGCCTCCAGCTGAGGGGTCTTCATCACTGGAAGGATGGGAACCAACTGGAGACTGTCCAGAGGAGACCATGGAGCTGCTCCAGGGCTGGAGCCCCTCTGGAGCCAGGCTGGGAGAGCTGGGGGTGCTCACCTGGAGAGGAGAAGGCTCCAGGGAGAGCTCAGAGCTCCTTGCAGGGCCTGAAGGGGCTCCAGGAGAGCTGGAGAGGGACTGGGGACAAGGCATGGAGGGACAGGACACAGGGAATGGCTTCCCAGTGCCAGAGGGCAGGGCTGGGTGGGATATGGGGAAGGAATTGTTCCCTGGGAGGGTGGGCAGGCCCTGGCACAGGGTGCCCAGAGCAGCTGTGGCTGCCCCTGGATCCCTGGCAGTGTCCAAGGCCAGGCTAGATGGGGCTTGGAGCAGCCTGGCACAGTGGGAGGTGTCCCTGCCATGGCAGGGGTTGGAACTGGGGTCTTTAAGGCCCCTTCCAACCCAAACCCTTCCATCATTCTTTGATTCTGTGATGCCCTTTCTGCACTGCCATGATCCTCTCTGCTTCCCGTGGCTGTTGCGTGACCCCATTCCGAATTCCAGAACAGTCCTGAGAGTGGCAATGTTTAGAGTTTCAGTCACTTCACGTGGCTGTAGGGAAAGATTGCTTCCCCCAAATCCCCCAAGGAGCAGCACGTGGGGCACATCCGTCACTGACCACCCCTGTGCCCGGCACTGGCTGCAGTCAGGGCTGACCCCTGGGGAGGGCGAACCCTCCAAGTGGTCACTGCTTTATTCACTGACCACCAGGAGTGCAGGCAGGCCTGGGTAACTCATTCAATTCACCCATCTGAGCACCTGGATTGGAACCAGGGGCTGCTGTTGGCAGATGAGTTACCTGATGACAACCGACAAGAGAAATTCTCCTTCAGCACTCACAATCCTTACACATTCAGACCTAGAGAACCCCTGCAAGGACCTCACCACTGAGAGCTCATCCAAGCCGCAGCTCTGATGTCCCTACGAGCAGAGCTCTTTGGGAGCTCCTTGGATTAACTAATGCACCTATCCCCAGGTTCCTGCAGCCCCCAGAGCCTGGGCAGGTCTCCCACCCACACTCCCAGTGGATCTCACATTGCTTAAAACCTCGGCGACATCGATTAATGAGGAGGAGAGAACGGTGCAGGGCCACCTGCAACGACCTTGATGGGAACCCTTGAAAAGGGAGTTAATTCTGGGCTCTGGCTGCGCTCGGCTCGGAGGGGATGCGAGCTCTGCCCCCTCCCAAGCAGCTCTGGAAACAAACAAGTTGACAAATGAGGCTGCCTCTTAATGAAGCCACAGCCAAAGTCAATACTCGGCCCTTCTATCAGGGCACAGATCAGAGATGGTCTCAAGGGCAAACGACCTCGGCAGGGGTGGGACAGCTGTCACTCGGAGGAGGGAAGGGATGGCTTGGAAATGAGAAGGAGCAGGCTCAGAAGCAGAGAGAGACAAGGGCAACTTGCAGAAGCAGAAAGGAAAAGGATTTAGAAGAGGAGACACGCAGAAGGTGGGGGGAAGCCTTTCTCCCAGGCCTGCAGTGCTCTGTCTGCAGCTGAATCTGTTTATTAAGATCCTGGTATTCTCTCTGTCTCCACCAGTGCTGCTGCGCATCCAGAGCTACAATCCTCACAAACATGGATTTTGGCTACTTCTCTGCAGGAGTTTTCCTTCTCCTCCCACCCAGCTGGCAAAAGACTGAGATGAGGAAGGATTAAGGTTCCCCCATCTATTCACAAGTATCTTGAGGGGTTTAAAATGTCTCCTTCAAGTTAGGTCCACTGGGGGTGCTTTTCTGGGGGTGGGGATGGGAGAGAAGGAAGGAAAACACGTAGGAGCAGCACAACAGATAAGGAGACACTTCCCACAAGAGCAAATCAGCTCCCCAGAACCCACAGCTGTTTGCAGCTGGAGGAGGGTTGTTCTCACCAGGCAGTTCGGTCCTGCAGCAACTTTAGATCCATCAGTGTCCACTGCACCCTCCAAGCCACCACCTCAGGCTGTTCCTCATCCCAAAGAGCCCCACTGCAGGGAATGGCTGGGTCAGGAGCCCTTGGAGGGGTGGTGTGAACTGGGACTCACCTGGGACAGTCCCTGGATGCAATTCCATACCCTGGCAGGTTCCTGGGGCAGGGATTGTTCCCTCCCCGTTTGGGAGGTGCCACAGCACCTGACCCAGCACGGACCTGACCCTCAGCTGGAGGCTTCTGCTGCTGTGTGAGCCCAGCCAGTCCCTTCCTGTCTCCACAAAAATCCACTGGTAGCTCTGTTCCCCCTTTGAAAGCCCCAGGATTGAACACTGGTCTGAGCTGATGGCAACAACGACCCAGCACACTTATCTCCAGGTCAACCTAAATATTTCATTTAGCTTCTAAAGGAGTCGATGCCTTTCTCTCTTTCTTCCTTTATTTTAAATCTCAGAATGCTACTGACTCTCATGAATATTGATGAGGATCATTAGTCACTGAACATTTCACTTCCCTTCTCTTTTCCCCATCTATATAAAAGCTTCATCTTTGTTAAAGGAGAAAAAAAAAATCCATCTCAAGTTATATCTCTGGATATGCTTTAAGATTAGCCCCATTAATAGGTTTATAGAGGAGTAAATATCCATGGGAGCAAACACTGAGTGTAAAAGGGCATGGAGATAGCAGCCCCGAGACTGGTGCTGCGCTGGAGGGAACTGGGAAGGTTTGTGGCTGATGTTCTTTGCTCTCTGAAGGTTCATCGTGGCAGCCTTGGGTACTAAATAATCCTTGCACTGCCTGCCTGGCCCGGGGCACTCCACTCACACTCCCCCTCACACAATCCCTGCCTATCCTGCAGCTTTTTGACCATTCCCACTCTTTCCATCTTCATCACCCTCAACCTGAGGGCTGCTGATGGGCTCCAATCCCTTTGAGTGAACACAGGTGGGAGGGTTTGGCCAGAGACAGTGAGGAACTCAGGGAGAAATGAGAAAAGCAGAGCTTGCAGCATTCAGCTGGATACATCTGTATGTCCTGATGCCTTAAATGGCTACCTGGAAACAGAGACTTAGACAGGAAAAAGGGAATAAAGGAAGGATTTATTTGAAAGGCCTTCAGAGGTCACACCCTGGAGGTCTGGAGGCTCCTGCCTCTGTGGATACCAGGATGGATGACAGGCCACAAGTTCTTCACACTTTCATAGGTTTGGTCCATTTGCATATCAGCATAAATTCGCCAATTAAAACTTTAGCTAATGATGGAATTTGCCCAAGCTTGCCCCCCTGTCCCCAAGATGAAGGTTTGCAGTTGTTGGGCCCAGGAGGGTCTGGGTGTCCTTGGAGAGCGAGCTGGAGAGGCTTTGTTATGTCAGTGTGAGCATGAGAGAACAGCACTGAACGAGCTCCAGGGAACTGCAGAGTTACACTGGGCAGGGCGGGGCTGGGAACAGAGAAAAGTTAAAACCTAAGTCGTCATCCCTATTTCCTTATGATAAGAACAGGTTTTTAGAAGGGTTTAAACCCAAGTCAGCTCAAACACAGCCATGTGTGTTGCTGGGTGCTCAGCAGTGTCTTTCAGTCAAATCCAGCACTGTCCCACTTCACTGAGGAATGGAAGCAGGGTCACTTTGCTGACCTGTAACACACAATTTCATCCCATTTTGTCATTATAGCAGTGAAATAGAGCTGGCTCACACTGCTCCTGTAAGAGAGGAGCTTCATCCTGTGGGCTGGGACTGCAGGGATGGTGTTATGTGACACACAGGGAAACCCTGGGGATGGAGCTTCAAAATGAGTTATTTAAGCCTTTTCCAAGCACGCTGAAGGCTCCCCAGTGCCCAGAACACCAGAGGGTTTCATCTTCACACCAGTCTTAGCTCCCACCCCACAGCCTGTTGGGCTGGAAGTGCTCCAGCACTCCAGTTTCTGCTCACAGTTGCACAGCAGATTTCCTCCTGCTGGCTCGAGAACCATTTCAATGGCAGGCCTGGCTGTTTGTCGATCCCGACTGTGTCTCAGGGTGGGACTTACAAGGCTGCAGTGGTTTTAATCGATATTCTAAGTGACAGCAGCTTGGTGCTGCTTCATTGCTCCAGTCTGGGCAGCTCCAAAGCATCTCTGCCTGCAGAAAGCATGTGGCTGCCTCCAGGAGAGGAAGGCTGGAGATCCACACCAGGCAGAACGATCCTGGTGTCTCCTTGCAGCCGTGGGTGCACTGCAGTGCCTGTGTTCCAAAAGTGCCCCCCAAAAGAGCAGAAATGATGCTCTCCCTTTCTCCAGCCTCGTGCAGATGTGTTGTCACACTCCTGCCCCCTTCCTGACCAAAATCTGGGTTATTTTCTTGGAAGCAATGGCTCCCAGATACCTTGAGAGCTGGAGACTTCCACACAGCTGGGCTATCGTGTCCATGCCAGAGGGACCTACAGCATCACCAGCCCCTGGCTCGATGGCAGGGCCTTGGAACTCCTGACATTCATGTCCCTCCAACTCCTGATTAAAAATAAACTGTCCCAGAGCCCACAGCACCAAAAGGTGGCAGCTGTGGCAAGGTGAGGTCCACAGCCTTAGCTCTGCCTGCTTCCAGGGGCAGTTCACAGGACAAGCTTTCACCAACACCTTGCTGTGTTCCATAGGTGCACATCCCACAGCAGGGCCAGAAAGGACCTAAAGGGGCATGGCAAGGGCAGTGGAATTCAAGTGGCTGAAATAATCTCTGCCCCACCCTAGATATTGATCCATGTATATAAATCATGGAATCCCAGAATGGTTGGGTTGGAAGGGACAGTAAAGCTCATCCAGTTCCACCTCTCCCATGGGCAGGGACACCTCCCACTGTCCCAGGGTGCTCTAAGCCTCATCCAATCTGGCCTTGGGCACTGCCAGGGATCCAGGGGCAGCCACAGCTGCTCTGGGCACCCTGTGCCAGGGCCTGCCCACCCTCCCAGGGAACAATTCCTGCCCAATATCCCATCCAGCCCTGCCCTCCTTCAGCTATAGGTAATTTCCTCTTGTTCCACCACTATGTGCCCTTGTCAAGAGTCCATCTCCAGCCTAAGAATCCTGAAATGTCTTCAGTGGGCCCTCCAAAGGAACGGTGCAGATTCCACATGATCCAGGTTCTCCTGTACACACCTGCAGGCTGAACAGCTGGAGAAGCAGCTCCTGAAATGTCTGATGCCAGTACTCAGGGAGTGAGGGAGGATTGTATTCATTTATTTAAGGCCATGCAGCAATAGCTTTCCATAGGGGACTGCTGCCCAAATCAATAGATAAAATGATACCCTTCGACCATTAACGGCTACAACAACACTGTTACCGTAAAGCTCCTGAGCTTTGGGTCGGATTTATGACCAGCAGAGTTGTTCAGCTGCTCTACAGCCGCTGTAGACAACTGGAACATCACGGATGGAACTCTGCTCCCCCTCTCCAAAGGAGCGGAGAGCAGCTGTAAGCCAGGCAGAACGAACAGCAGATAACACAGGTTCCTTCCCTTGGCAAAACCCTTGGGGCGGTGTGTGGCTCACAGCCAGAGAGGTCCTGCCTCACCCAGTTTTCCAGCTGACCCGATCCAGGCACAGTTTCCCCCCGACACCAGACACAGGCAGCTCCTACACTGCTTTTCCTCAGGTTCCACTTACATCCCCGCCTTGTTCGGCTCCCGGGCACACAAAGCATCGCGGAAATATCAATGAGACCTCTGAGATAACAACGCATCCTTAACAACTCCTCGGGAGCGGCTCTAGCCACTCTCCTCTTCCTTCCCTACGCCTTTGTCAGATAAAGAACAAAAGGTTCAGCGCAGCTTACGCGGAGCTGCCGGCCCCAATCAATTGTGGCGGTGTCTGCGCGGGGACACGAGTGACAACTGGGCGAGGGACAGAGCTGCCGAGCCCCGGAGGAGGTGGCACCTTCTCTGGGAGCGACAGCAGAGTTAGCAATGCAGAGTTCCCAGCACATCCCGCGGGGAGTTTGGGGATCAGCTGATAACGGCGTTATCAGCCATCACCGCGGCTCCCGGGGCGGTTTGCGCCAGGGATGCTGCGGCTTGGAGCAAAGCTTGGCAGAAATCCCAATTACAGGGTGCAGACGGTGCAAAGCCCAGAGGGCAAAGCCGTGGGAAGGTGCTGGGGTGGTGTTGGAGCTCTGCTGTGTGCACAGGGAGGCTGGGCAGAGCCAACACTGCGTGAGCTAAACCAAGGGACACGTCACAGGTCTGCTCCCCAAACACAGATCCATCCCTTCCAGGGTCAGGCCAGAGAAACAAGAGAAGTTTGACCTTCTACAGCAGCACTGAGGTTGTTGGCATCTGGTAGAGGAGAAAGGTCACGTTTTACAGGGATAAGAGGGACTAGGTCCTATTTATCCTTGAGGCAGAGGAAGATTCATGCTCAGCCTGTGCTGCTGCAGATGTAAAAGTCACTTGCAAGATCCAGATTAAGTGTTCCCATAAATCCAAGTAATTCTGAGGCAGCAACAGCCTTGCTGGGCTTTTAATGGGTGGCACAAATATGCCACTGTGCCTCAGTGCCATGCTCTAATCAGAGGTTTTCCTGGCAGGAAGGGTTCACTGAACCCAGTTTGAACTGTGGCAGGGAGCAGAAGAGGTGGTCAAGCAGAGAGACCTTTGGAGCAGAGGCACAGCCAGCTTCTCTGAACAAGCCATTTTTTCCCAAAAGAGCAGGGACTCCATCCCAGAGCCTCAGCTCAGCTGTTTTCTCTCCAGGCAGTAACTCAGGGCCTGACACAGAGAGGAGCTGCAAACCAGACTGCTGTAGAAAGGATGCTCAGGCTCTGTGAGGAAAAAATATTGTGAGTCCCTCTGTTCTCCACTGGAGAAATGGGAGGGCATTGTGGGATGGATGAAGAGGGGTGGGACATCAGAAGGACATGAAACTGCTGGAGAGAGTCCAGAGAGGCCACGGAGATGCTCCCAGGGCTGGAGCCCCTCTGCTCTGGAGCCAGGCTGGGAGAGCTGGGGGTGCTCACCTGGAGAGGAGAAGGCTCCAGGGAGAGCTCAGAGCTCCTTGCAGGGCCTGAAGGGCTCCAGGAGAGCTGGAGAGGGACTGGGGACAAGGCATGGAGGGACAGGACACAGGGAATGGCTTCCCAGTGCCCCAGGGCAGGGATAGATGGGATATTGGGAAGGAATTGTTCCCTGGGAGGGTGGGCAGGCCCTGGCACAGGGTGCCCAGAGCAGCTGTGGCTGCCCCTGGATCCCTGGCAGTGCCCAAGGCCAGGCTGGACATTGGGGCTGGGAGCAGCCTGGCACAGTGGGAGGTGTCCCTGCCATGGCAGGGGGATGGAATGAGAGGAGCTTTACTGTCCCTTCCAAGCCAAGCCATTCCATGATTCTGTGACTGAGCTGGGCACGGATCTGCCCCCAGCCCCACCAGCAGCACTGCATCCACGCTCTGTGCCTACCACATCACCCAAGATTTCAATATTTAGGACATGCTTTAAAACTCTAACCCAGCTTGGTGTTTAAATCCATCTCCTTTCCTCTTTGTCCTCCCTGCTATTGTATTTTCTCAGCTCAGCACTGCTGCCCAGCTCCCTGGGGACCCCAGCTCTGCCCCGCAGCAGCGCTGCTGAAGAAGGAGCCGCAGCCCTCGCTCCTGCAGGAGCCACAGATTGCCTCAGAGAAGCTATTAAGAAGCAGTCAAATAGAGCAACCTTTCATTGACAAGGCGCTCGGCCCTTTAAACGATTCCAAATAGTGTTTTCTTTTTATTGCTTTCTGCAGTTTAACAGCCTTGATTTCAAGTTACTTTGGCTTATGATAAACTCTGGATCTATAACGCCTCTATTCTCTCCCTCTTTGGTCTCTCTCGCCCACTTCTTCTTTATGTTTTTATTAAAAAAAGATCCAGGAAAACAGATAGCAGATTAAAAGGGAAACAAATTGAAATGGGTCAAATGTATCTTGCTTAGATGACAGCCACCCCATTAGATACTTTTAAACAGGACAAATAATCCGTTTGGAAGCATAAAGTGGGCTTTTACATTTATTCTAAATTACAAACCAAATGATTGCAGCCTCAAATGGGAGCAGTGGCTAATTGCACTAATATCTCACTAATTCCAGCACCAAGGAATGAGGGAAAAAAAGAACGATTTTCACCATTTTACCAATTATTCAATTTAGGCCAAGGTACATTATGCAAACCCTGGGTTGAGCTTCCTCTCCATTTTGTGATCGATGACCAGGACGGGAATTCCAGTTATTAATAATGGAGGAGCCATAATTATTCTAAGGATGGGTACGAGATAATTACAAGCCATAAACCCAGCTTTCACATGCACACGCAATTCTCTCCCCACGTCTGGCAGCACCAAAACCTTGCTGCAGACTGGAGGCACCCTGAAGCTCAGGAGCTCCCTCCTCCCTCAACAACTTGCTGGAAGCAAGTCCAGAGGAGGCCATGAAGCTGAGAAGAGGATGGGAGGAGATCAGGTTGTGTGGAGACCTCACAGCACCTTCCAGGATCTGCAAGAGCCACAGGGAAGCTGGAGAGGGACTCTGTCAGGAGCTGAAGTGACAGGACAAGGGAGAATGGGTACAAAGGGAAATTTCAACCAGGTATCAGGAAGAAATTCTTCACTGTGAGGGTGGAGAGATACTGGCATGGGTTGCCCAGAGGTTGTGGATGTCCCATCTCTGTGAGTGTCCAAGGCCAGGCTGGACAAGGTCTTGAGCACCTGAGTCTAGTGGGAGGTGTCCCTGTCCACAGCAGGGGGAGGTTGGGACCAGATGATTTTTAAGGTCCCTTCCAACCCTTAACATTTTGGGATTCTATGAACAAGCAGAGCTTTGCATTAGTCCCAGCGCCTTTAAATAAGATCCCAAATCTTCAGAACAGAAGAGTCAAGGTGAGGTTGCAGCTCAGACTGCAAAACTTTGAAGGTCTCACCCTCCACCCTCCCAAAACTGAAGGTTTGTCTGATGCTGCCCAAGAGCCCCACATGGCCTCGGATGTGGGCAGCCCTTCCCTGAGCTGATCCCTGCAGCCCTGACCCAGCAGAGGTGATCTGCCAAGCTCTCCCTCTCGCACAGAAGGCAGAGCACTCGCTGCTCCGTGGAGCTGCAGCTCTGCAGCACGGGCTGCTGCCTCTGCTGTGCTTTGTGTGGCCAACGGAGACACCTGGAATGCACCATCCAGCCCTGATGGAGAGCGGCTGCTGCCGGAGAGAGCTGCGGCACAGCCTCCTCCTGGCACTGCAGGCAGTGTTTGCATCCCTCTGGAGGGGAGGTTTGTCCTTCCCTGAGCACAGATCATTAACCACTCACTGCTCCATGAGGAAGACGCTGCACCAAATCCTTCTGTCCCTTTCCCCGCTCCGTGCTGGGCTCGAGGATGAAGCTTGCCCTTCACATTCCAAGAGCTGTGTCCATCCCGTGGAGATGCCACCTGCCCTCCACGAGGGAGGACACGAGAGCCAGCAAAGTGTCTGGAAGGGGAGGTCAGACCTGCCCTGCCCTGCTGCCCTGTGAGGGGGGACGTTGTTGTAGGCACCTTCCAGCAGCTGGTGGCTGGCAGGAACAGGTGGTGGAGGTGAAGGCTGACACCTCTCAGCGCTTAATCGTTCCCGTTAGTAGCTTTATGAATGGCAGCCAAAAAGTGCCATAATTGCTGCAGTGACGCTTGCTAATGACTCGAGTAAGATCTGGCAAGTAGTCAAAGGCAGGAGAGAAGAAGTGAAATTGCAGGAGCAGCATCTGAATTCCTGCCTTGGACCACTGCAGAGGAGAGCGGAGCAAGCCCAGCTTGGAACCTGCAGGTATGGACAGGAGGGACCAAGCACGAGGGGTGAGCAGAGAGAGATATTCCAGCACACCCATGCTTGCCCTTGGGAAGAGATCTGCATGAGAAAGGAGAAGTGGGAATAGCAAAACAAGCCCAAATTTTCAGAGTAGCTCAAAATCCTTTTCCTTATGGGACTAAGGTGACCTACCTCCTAGAGAACGTCTTTCTACTCCAAAATCACCTCGAATCAGGGCAGCACAAGCCATGGGAGGAGCAGGGTGACTCGGCCCACCTCCAGCCCCAGCACCACCTCCCTTGCACTCACTGCATGTCCCTTGGGACATCCAGCCCCGACTGCTCCACCCTCGTGGCCATGGCAGAGCCCTTCCCAAGGAGCAATCCAGCCCCTCCTGAGCTAACAGCACGCTCCTCCTGATTATGTATCTGTTCCTGAATGTTAACAAACAGTCGGCAGCAGCTGATTGAGTGGGTTATTAGCAGAATGAAGACAGATGGTGGAGGATTAACTCCAAAGCGTCTTTATTTTGCGGCCGTCATTGCAGACAGCTCTCCTTCTCCCTCTGCCTGCGACTGTCACCAGCTCCATTCCGCCCCACAGCTCCCAGTGCACACCAGAGCACGAGACGAGCCCGCCATCAATCACAGCCAAGGGATGAGCGCAGAGCAGCCACGCTGTGCCTTCCTGCTCCCCAGCCAAATCCCACCCCCAAATCCAGACTTTTCCTGCTGAGGGCTTTACAAAGCGAGAAGTGGCTGCACCTGATACGGCACAGCAGTGCAAGGACGGTGCCCAAACTGGGTTTGCTGTGCCCATCTCGTGGTGCCTGACAGCTGGGAGAGGCTCCAGCACCGCACCTGGACCTGTCTGATCACTGCACAGAGCCTGAGGTGAGGAGCTGATGGAACTGACGTGGGCAGAGGCACATCCATGGACACTGATCTTGGCTCCTCGTTCTGCTGGAAGAGCCACATCTGCAGCCAGCTGTGCTAATGGACATCACCCCTTGCCAGCTGGTCAACAAACAGCACAATGCCACTGAGGACCCTTGCTGGGCATCTCTAACCCACATCCATTTCACCTCGCTGGGAGAGGTTGCCAAACTGCTCTGTGAGCATCCAGCCTGGATTTTCTCTGTGGGGACAGCCCAAAAAGCCATGTTCACAGAATCACAGAGACTCCTGAGCTGGGAGGGACCCACCAGGATCACCCAGTCCAACCCCTGGCCCTGCACACACACCCCAAAAACCCCACCCTGTGCCTGAGAGCAGTGTCCAAATGCTCCTGGAGCTCTGGTCTTGGGGCCCTGCCCATTCCCTGGGGAAGAACCCTTTCCCAACATCCAACTGAAGAAATTATTTCCTATCAGTAAATGATTCTTCCACTCCTTTTGCGCTTATCTACCTCCAAGCCAGTGTAGATGTCTCCAGTAAACGACAGGAAGGTTCTAATGGTCCCTGCAATTACCTGTTTCCTCCAGGATGGAAGAAACCTCCCACACCTCACATTATCCCACTGCCCCACTGCCTTCCTGTGCTTTCAGTTCCTTCTGCTCCCCTGTAATTATTAATAGGGCTGTTCTTCAGCCTCTTTTTAAAGAGAGAAAAAGCTCTCACTTGGCACAAATACAAAAGGGGAGCTGCTCTCTCTCCTCCCCATGGCAAGGGAACTGGCCCAAAGAGTCTGGCTCAGGCACCTTGGGCAGGAAACTCCTGTGCATGACCAGACATCTGACCCGTCCCCAGCTCACACCGTACAGTGTGGATCTGCACTGCAATCCGCCAAAGCCCTGGGAAGCTGGATGTCTGCAATTGTCATCTGGAACTGTTTCTAGTGAAAACACAAGTCCTAGGTGGTCTTTGTAGCCATGGAAATCCCCCTGACTTTTGTTTTTGGCAGATTGTACCTTTAAACATAATGGCCCTGCAGCCTGCAGGGGCCAGAAACTGGCTGCACGTCAGGCAGGAACACTTTGTTCCCTTTCCCTCACAAAAGCTTTACTTTTGGCCTTTCATGTGTCTTTGTTCTCTCCACACAAAGCCATGCTCAGCCTGAAAAGGGGGCTCACTTGGCAGGCTCTGAATCCATCACGGGACCAGAGCAATCCCAAAGGGTTGGCAGGTGCCCAGGGTCCTGCCAGCTCTCCAACACCCCGTGAGCATCCCTGGGGTCTGGGCACAGCCACAGGCAGCTGCTCCAAGAGGCTTGAGGGACAGGAAGGCACCGAGAGGGAGGCTGCACCTTCTCACAGCACTCATGTCCCAAGGGGCAGCCCCTTCCCATTAAAAATATCCCCTAATCAATGTTTAAAGAGCATGTGGTAATTAACAAGCGCGAGGTGAAGTCTTGTGAAGTACTTTCCCCATGTTATCAGCTCAGTATCAGGGCTCCTGGGAACATGAAGGAACCTTTGATCTTCTAATGGATATTTGAGCCATAAACTTGCCTCTACGAGAGTTTTACTCCGTGGAAACAAACTCACCTTTTACTCTCACGAAAAAAGGCTTCCTGCAGGAGCAGGCAGTCCCACGGCTAACTGCTGGCAAAACCCCATCCCATGCAGGGAAAAGGAATCATGCAACAGTTTGGGCCAGAAGGGACCTTTCAAGGTGACTCCACCTCCTAACCCCTGCAGCGAGCAGGGACACCTCCCTCTAGACCAGGTTACTGAGAGCCCTGTCCAGCCTGACTGCAGGAGTTTCCAGAAAAGAAAGTGCAGTAGGGGAAGAGATCACATCCTTTCTCCAAATTATTTCCACTCAGAGTGCCTAAAAATGGTTAAATCCACGCTTTGGTCAAGTTTCCAATTGCCAGAGTGACCTCAGGGAAGCCAAACTCTCCGTGACACATCCTGGAGACCTTCTCATTTCCCAGGGCTCTGGGCTGCCTTCTCTAGCCCAACATTAATCAGAAGGTGCTGTGCCAGGGTTGGCTCCTGGAAGAGAAGCTACCAGAAGCAAGGATGCCACTTCTTCTGAGCATAAATAGTTTTGTTTAGTTATTATGCTTCATAATTATTTATGATATTTCTATGGATTAATCAATGCTCATGAAGTACTTGGAGAATGAGTGGAATATAAAATAGGGGAATTTTAGCAGAGGTTTAAAGAGCAGTGTAACGGCGACTCTGCGAGGTTCAAAGCACTGGAAACTGGGATTTTGGAAGTGTCATGGTGACCACTACCACCAACTAGAATAAAAAGAGTAGATGCAGCAATTGCTGCAAGAATTTCCTGTGTGACAAATCCGTTCCGTAGGAAAAGACAGTGGATTTTGGATGTATGGAACTATGAAGCTCCTGCTCTTCTCTCGCAGCTTCGCACAGGGGGCTCCCCACATCCACGCCCTCTAAGAAGTTCCAGAGATCAAAGGGGAAGCAGGATTTTCTCCTGGGTGGGAACAAGAACCCAGCACATCCCTAGAGGCGAGGCCCCTCACAATGAGATCGCTACAGAGGAAGAAGAAGAAGAAGAAGAGAAGGTGAGGGAACTGCTCACCTTCAGTCATCCTGCGGTACTTCTCCTTGTACATGAACCCCAGTACCACGCAGCATCCTCTTCCTGGGAGCCCCAGTTCTGCAAGAGAAGAGAGCGCGGGGTTAGACTGGGCTGGGGACAGGAGCAGGCCCCTGGGGATGCTGCAGGGAGCAAATCCTGCTGGAGACACCCTTCAGGGAAAAGCGCCAGCGAGGTGGGCACGTAACTGAAGTCTTTGGTCAGCCTCAGAGAGCTGAGCTGGGCTGGGCCCCAGGCCAGTGTGGCCAGAGGCAGGAGGGTGACCATCCCCTCCCTGGCCTGTCCTTAAGCACTCCTCTATTCCAAGCGAGGGACAGAGCTGCATCTTCCTCCACAGCAGCGAGTTGCAACAACAGGACTCTTTCATCCCTTTCTCCCTTAGTGGGCAGCAAAGTGAAACGGGAAATGGCCCTCAGGAGGGAAGGTAATTCTGGCCTGAGGAATCTTGCTCTTTAGAAGCAAGCCAGTGACCCTATGAGCAGGAGAGTGCCAGAGTCTGAAAAGGCACAGGCCTTTGATGCCTTGATTTGTTAATGGGGCTTTTTGACTCTTGGTAACAAACAGCGAGATCTGAGCGTGGGTTTTTCCAGAAGTAGGCTGCGAGCACAGGCGCCGTCCCCGTGCGCATCTCAGAGCGGCAGAGAGCTCTCGTTCTTCAAACAAATTCTCCCTTGTCACAGCGCAGAAAATTAAGGTACCATGTCCCCAGTGCTGCCTGCGGACCTGCAGAGCTCCTCGGGGGCTTCTGTGCTCTGCAGAGCCCTGCTGATCAAAGCCCCTTTGATGTTTACTTAATGTGGCTGTGGACTGCACAGAGCCCCTGTGCCGAGGAAGGAGCTGGGAGGCTGTGAGCGCTGGGAGGGGAAGGCAGCGCAGGAGCAGGAGGGTGGAGAGCGCAGTGGTGGCTGGAGAGCAGAGCAGGAGCTGCCTGGCAAACCTGGCCTTCAGTGCAACGAGGCAAACTTGGGGTTGAATCGCAGATCTGGATGGTGTCCAGAGAAAGAGGGAAGTGTGATGTGATGCGATGTGCAGGGAAGACCTCCAGATCCGTGAGATACAGAGAATCCCTCCCTAACGGTGCTCGCTGCCATGGCATCCCAGAAGAGTGGTTATATCCTCCTCTTGTGCACTGTGAGGCAGAATTTGAGCCTAAAACTAGAAAAGATCAGACTTCTTTTGATGCCTCAAGGTGACTCAGCGTGCACACGAGCCCAGTTAAAGCACTTCCTCTGACATTATACAGGCTCCACCTTGCAGGAGGCCCTGGTCCTGAGGCTCCCACCAGGGAGGAACCAGCCTCTAACCAAAACAAATCACACATGTAATCCCACTGAGGCTGAGGCTCAGACAAAACAAAGTCTCTTGAGATACTCAGAGTAAGCTGACATTTAATTGCTCCCCTAAATCTGCCTTGTCCTGGAGGGAATGCCCCAGAGAGAATCTCAGGAATGCGACTCACTTCACCTCTCATGATGTCCTTGGGGGTGCTTGTAACTCTCTCACTGGCTTTGAAACGTGGTGACTAACTCAGGTGAAGATGTCTAAAGAGCAGGGCGGATGAATCAACCACCAGGACTCTGGGTGGTTTCTGGAATTAAGGGGAAGGGTAATGAGCACTGTCCACCTCCGATGATGGGAACCAGCTCTCTTGCTCTGCAGGACAGGATGTGCTCCACCACGGTCTGCAGAAAAGGCACAGCCACAAACACTCTCAGAAAGGTGTTGGCCTGCAGAGCGCTGGGTGCCTCCGACTGCAGGGACACCCAGCTCAGGCTGCCTCCCTCAGCCCTGCCTGATGACGAGAATCGATGAGACCTCGCTGGCCTGGGGTGGTTTCTGTGCAGGATCCTGTGGGGACACAGCTCCGTGTGCTCAGCAGAGCCCTCCCGGAGCTGCCTGCGCAGAGCCAGCAGAGCAGGTGAGAGCCTTCATGTCTTTATTGATAGGAAAACAAAACGCCATCGATTGCTATTGAGCCTCCGACGAGCACCAAGGTATCAAAGTAATTAAAACAACACAATTAGATTAGCGTCAGACAAGGCAGCAGAGCCCACAGTGGAGCTGAGCAAGCCAGCCCTGCTCTGACTCAGACGTGCACAGGGGGCCTGGGTGTGGATGCTGGCTGGGCTGTGCTGGACACAGACCTGGAATGAGGGGAGCTGCCACACCCTGCACAGATCATGAGCACAAACATCACCAATATCATGGAATGGTTTGGGTGGGAAGGGACCTAAAGGACCTTGCCATGACAGGGACACCTCCCACTGTCCCAGGCTGCTCCCAGCCCCAATGTCCAGCCTGGCCTTGGGCACTGCCAGGGATCCAGGGGCAGCCACAGCTGCTCTGGGCACCCTGTGCCAGGGCCTGCCCACCCTCCCAGGGAACAATTCCTGCCCAATATCCCATCCAGCCCTGCCCTCTGGCACTGGGAAGCCATTCCCTATGTCCTGTCCCTCCATCCCTTGTTCCCAGTCCCTCTCCAGCTCTCCTGGAGCCCCTTCAGGCCCTGCAAGGGGCTCTGAGCTCTCCCTGGAGCCTTCTCCTCTCCAGGTGAGCACCCCCAGCTCTCCCAGCCTGGCTCCAGAGGGGCTCCAGCCATGGAGCATGTCCGTTGCCTCTCTGGACTCTCTCCAGCAGCTCCAGATCCTTCTGATGATGGTAGCCCCAGAGCTGGGGGCAGCAGGAGCTGCAGTGTCCTGGGACAACAGTCACACCTCCCAGCTCTCACCCTCCCACTGCAGTGAGCAAAAAGCTCCCAAAAAGGGGCTCGTGGGCAGTGCTCCAGCCCCAGGCCATGGCTGTGCTGCCCAACAGGTCCCAGGCCCAGCTGAGCCCTCAGAGAGGCAGGGAAGGAGGCTCAGGCCGAGCTGGATCCCAGTGAAATGTGGGTTCCTGCCCCTCTGGAGCCTGGCTCAGCAGGCTGGTGTGGGTGCCTGTCTCCCGTCTGCCTCCCTAAGGGGTGCTATAATTAACACTTATAAACCACTTTGATATCCCATGATGAAAGGAGCCGTACAAAAGCACTGCATTATAATAATTCATACCATAAATTTGTGAGAACATGCAAAAATCTTTATAGCTAAAGGCACCTTTAAATACTTGAGAGTGCCTTTAAAAGGTAAAATACTTCAAGATGACTCTGCTGCCTAAGGACGTCTCACCATTCTGGCTTTTAGTGGCTACCTAAAGCTAAAATAGTTAAGCAGATATCCAGCATTTGAAAGGTCTTGGCTTTAGGGAGGCTGCTGAGACACAGCAAAACCAGAATGTTTTAACCCTTGCATCCCCATCTCCTCCAAATCAATCCCATTCACTTCCTTGTGCTTGACAATTGAGTTTCTCAGCAGGGCAAAAGCAGTTACAGCTGAAGTTGATCATCCCACGCAGTGTGGTGAAGTGGGAGCTGAAGTATCCTGGTTGGACACACAGCAGAACCATGGCTTCGACTCTCTCCAACCACCTGCATTAGTTCACCCCCAAACTGGCAGAAGAGACACTCACTGGGCAAGGCAGGAGCAAATTCAAATCATAAATTGCCAGTGACAACAAAGCAAAAGCCAGTTAAAAGAAACAAGACCTCAGAGTTGTCGAGAAAGGGATCCTCAGCCTGGGAAATAGAGGGGAAAGATGTTTAGGAAGAAAGATCTCTCTGTGCTGGCCCAAACTATGGATCACTCCTGCTTTTTCCTCAGTTCTTTCACTGTATGGGGTTTCCTTACTCAATTTGAAGGCAATTCCTTCACTTGCCACTCAGGAAGGGAACAAAATATTCGATCACCGGTGCACTAAAGGCTAAAGCTGCAAAGCTGTAATAAGAGTTTATTAACATAATCATAATGTGTACTATTGTGTAGCTGTATCCCACCAGGAATGATAATAAATGTTTAATAGCCCAATAATACCTGTTTAATAATTTTTCAGCTCACCCTGTCTAATTGCAAGTTTATTAAAGAACGATAAACTTTATAATCGTTGTAAAGGCATAATTGCAATTCCATTGCTTATTTAATATTGAGCTAATGATATTACAACTAAGTTATATTTTCCCATACATATTAAATATCAATTAGCTGGTTTAAACTATTGATTTGTATTTAATTAACTATGCTATTATATACCAATTAAACTCTTATAAGAGAAGCAGAAACAGCTGGTCTCTTAAATTAAATTTTTAAAACTTTGTATTAACATAAATATCACGTTTCCATTTTCTCATGTTTTCCTTCTACAGTGATGGCAATTTGCTACCTGCAAATATTTTTTCCAATCGCGTGTTATATCCATGAATTTAACTCCACTCTGCAACTCTTTAACTCCTAAAGAAACTTTTTCTTTCTGGGATGGGGAATGGGCAACCTCCATGGCAGATATCCTACTGTCAGTGACACTGAAATGTGGGAACTGGGAAAGGCAGAGGGCTGGAAAAGCCTTATCTCACCTGGGAATCCCAGGAAAAAAGAACTTGGCTGGGAGCTCTTCAAAGAGCACAGAATTCTCCAAGGAAAGCAGCTCAACACCTTCCCAAGTTGGCCAGCAAGGTGATAGGAGAAGATTCTAAATCACCAAATCCAAGAGATTTTGGTTATTACACTCTTTGATGGAGAAACCTCATCCCCTGCTTACAGGTTTGGTGCTCTGGTGGGTACAGCTGCCTGCTGCACACGAGAAGCAGTGTGAGAATGTGCTGAGAAAGCAGCAACATGGACAGAAAATCCTGCTCTCCCAAGGTGTTCCATGCTCACCGTGCCCAGGGATGCTGCATCCCAAAAGTTTGAAGAAATACATGAAGGAGAATTTTTGTTGTTTTTTTTTTTTTTTTTTGCACGCTGATTTCCGAGCTCAGAACCATCCCAACCATCCCTGTGGCCTCTTCTGCAGAGGGCTCTGCCCTGGGCACCCATGGAGCATCTCTGCCTCCGAGCTCTCCTGCCAGGAGCGCTGGGCTCCAGCATCCTCCAGCTTCCTCCCTCGCTGCTGTTTGCATCCTGAGCTGACCAAACTCTCGCTGCAGCTGGGCAGGGAGCAAAGGGATCCTTGGGCACAGCATTTCTGTATTACACTGATAAGTCTGCACAGCAATCCAAGATCCTCGGAGATGAAAAAAGCCATACGAATGCACGTTATTATTAAATCTGTGCCTGGTTAATTTATAAAAATGTATTAAAAAACCTAAGAGGCTTCCCAGATGAGAAAATGGGCACATTACTGTTTGAAATATGAATGAAGCAGAGATCAGCGTTAAATGCTGGAGTGGTATTGTATTTTATTCTACAGTGCTCTGCAAAAAAGTTGCATTTATAAACCCATTTATTGTATTATGTACTCGCAAACCACCTTGTCATCCATTTATTGCACAAATAAAATCTTAAAAGCGGAGGATTAGTTGAGTGTGTCCCTGTGGGACCACAATCTAACTTTAAAGAATCCATCAACGAAAGAATACAGATGGAGCAGAGATGTTTGCCAGCTCATTGCTCCGAGATGGAAAACACAAGTGGCTATTCTCCCACAGCCCACAGACCCGGAAAGAGAGAAGGACATCCGGCAGGGCTTGTGGAAAACTGTCCCCAGTCAGGAGCCAGTCCTGGCTGGAATTTGTCCTTCTAGTCTCCTCTCCTTTTGCTGTACAGGCTGAAGACCACTTTGGAGAGGACAACTCAACTTTGCACGGTGAGGGGGAACTCCCCAAAATTGTGCAGAACCTCTGTTAAGACCTAAATTTGCCTTAAACACCACTGGAGAGGCACCTACCTGCATTTGGGAACAGCAACAGCACAAACCTGTGCCAGAGCTGTTGTCCCTACTGGGAATTTCTGCTGCAGAAGGGTGAAGGTCTGGAGGATGCTTAAAACTTCTCTCAAACATTCTTTGGGGTTAAAAACCGTAATGGAAAAAGACAGGAAAACCTGGATGTGCTTATTTTCGCCATGCCTCTTTCAACCCAGTAGGAAGCCGCAGTCTCCATAACCTGGGAGGAGATTCTCTGGGACAAACAACTTTGGACAGGCACATGCCTGGAGTGCACTGGAATCCAACTCTCCAGGTGCCTTGAAAGGCATCAGCACTGGAAGCTTCAAGAGGAAGAGTGTTGGAGTCCAAGATATTTGGAAAACCCCTCAAATTGCCCTGGGGAGGTCTGGGACCCTCACTGGGACCCCAGGAGGACACAGCCTTTGATTTGTGCCCATGGGAGAAGCTTCCAACACTTATGGATGAATTAAGAACGTTAAAAATACAAGATAGGTTATAGTTTAGTTTATCATAGGGTGAAAATTTGTAGTTTTGGGTTTTGTAGTATGGAGGTAAAAGGGAAGCAAGATGGAGGTTTTTGGGAGGTGTTCAGAGTTCTTCTTTTACTCCATTTTCTGCTGTGACAGTGGCACAAAGACATTGGTAGAAGAGATTTGAGGTAGGGGAAACGTGTTACAAATAGGTGATGGTTATTGGCACAGAATTATCAATATAGTATGTTTTAGCAGTTAATTGGATGATAAGTCTTTAAAACAGCTTTGGATTCTCAGTCTTGTGGCCTTGCAGCAGAAAATTTAGAGCACAAAGCCCAGGTGCAGGACAGCTCTCTGAATTTGAGATAAGAACTTGAAAAAACAACAAGAAAAACTGAAAACTGCAAGTCCGGCTCCTTTTTATCTGGTATGGGACTTTGATAGAAGAAGAAAAACTCCTGTTTCGGGGAGGCAGCTGCGTCAGAAGAGCAGAGAAACATGCAGGAGGCAGCTCTTCCCAGAAACAAGCTCTGCCCTGGTACCAGACAATTAAAAGTTGCTTCTTAGCAGGAAACACAACTGGCAGAAGGGGAAAGAAAGAAGAGGGATTCGTGCTGCTGAGCAAAGAGAATGATATCCCTGTGTTCCCTGGCTAATGAAGGGAAAAGAGGCACCTCCAAGTTGTAACTCAGCACTGGAGTGTTTTGAAGAGGTTTTTTTTCTCTAGTGGCAACACCGAGCCTTTGGTCCCTAAAGTTCAGAACTGAATCCGTCTGCATTCCCCACTCTCCTCCCCAGCCCTTCGTGGCTGATGCACTTTTTCTGAACCTCTCACAAACATGTCCAATTTGGGGAGCATCCGACAAGTGAAGAAAAATCTTCACAGGCCTCAAACCCAGTCATTCTTTGGATTATTTTTCTTCCTTTTCCTGAAGTTAAGAAATCTGATAGAGCTGCAGTGGGAAAAACAATTCATCCCAGAGTAAGATGGCTGTTGGTACTTGAACCTTCCCACACAAACAGCTTTCACAGCTCTGTGTGCTCAGGCATGTGTTTTCACTGGCCAAATTGTCCAAAATGCTTTTCTAAGGCCTTGGGGCAGCAAGTTCCACAGCTTAACTGCATCTCACATGCAGGAAAAAGTGTTTTTCCCGTATTTCCTAGTGTAAAAGTTGTAACTTCCACACAGGGTTTTATTTGAAAGAAAACCAAATAAAAGGTTATATAGAAACAATGTTTTCTTCACCACCAAATATCAAACCTCCTGCTCCTGTTTGCACTGCTGAGAGCTGGGTCAGGTACCCCACACAAGCAGAGAATTCCACAGCATCTGGCAAAAAACACACCCAGGCATGGGAAAAGGCTGGTGGGGCTGCCCATGATCCCAAATCCAACAGTCCCAGGTGATTTTGGGCTGCACTTGCTCCCTCCACACCCCACTTCCCAAGGCCCCGCTGCTGTGGGGCCGCAGTTTCCTTTCACTATCTCGCAGGATGCAGGGGTAGCTCCAGCATTTTCCNAATAAAAAATGATTGAGAGAGAGAGAGATCAGCAGCTTCTACCAGCAGGTCTGGGAGCTGTGATCCTCTTCCTGTCTCTCTTGTCTGTGTGTCCAACACCAGAATAGAATATACAACAAGAATAGAGAAGAAACTTTTGATTGGTTAGGTAAACACTTTACCATAAACATTTCTCATATTTATATTCTTTTTCCTGGGAACTCTGAGAGTTCCCTTTAGAAATGGACTTAACTATTTAGAATTGAAGACAGGTTAAAAAGAAATTGCTTTTTCCAGCTTGTCTCTGAAATTTCTCAAAAACTCACTGCCAAGTCATGACCACACATGATCCCAAATCCAACAGTCCCAGGTGATTTTGGGCTGCACTTGCTCCCTCCACACCCCACTTCCCAAGGCCCTGCTCCTGTGGGGCCACAGTTTCCTTTCACTATCTCACAGGATGCAGGGGTAGCTCCAGCATTTTCCCCCAGTTCACACGAATTTTAGAGTATTTTTCAAGAGCCTGGCCTGGCTCAGCCCCTCTGATGCTCCTGGCCTTCCTGCTCCATCTCCAGAGATTCCATCAGGATGTGCTCCTACAAACGGGAAGGGCTTTCAACAGCAGGGATTGTGAGACTCTGAGATGGTCTAAATCCAGCTCAGAACAAAACTGACAGGGAGAAAGACACAAAATCCACCTATTTTGATTCCTTAGGAACGCAGTGTTTTCTCTAAATGCCTGATTTCACTGGGGCTCCTCATTTCACTGAAAGCCCCTGGACTGCTCCTCGCTGCTGCTGAGGGACCTGTGCACATCCCATCCCAATCCCAGCGACACCAGCCACACACAGAGCACGACGTTATCCTGTAGCCTGGTGGGAACATCTCATGGTGGAATAAACAACACTTCTTGTGCTCCCTGGGCACCCAGGGAGCCACATTTACATGCAGGTCTAGAGTTCTGCACAAAGCAGGAGTGTCCTTGCCTCACACCCTACCCAGAGCACCTTGTAAAAAACAAACAAACAAACAAAACCCCCTAAAGGTGAAAAACCAACAAAATAAAACAAAACAAGCTCAGCTGGGAGGAGAACATGGCAATGGAAACACTTTGCAATAAACCCTGGAAGTCCCCACGCTGCTCTGACAGATTGTGGATAAGCTGGAGAGAAAAATAATAAAAATAAACCCACAGAACCGTAAAGGTCACATCTATAGCTGTGCTCTGGATCAACAATGGCTCCTCACACCTCCCACCTGGACATGTTTGTGCCCAAGCCATCCTTTTTACAGGTCTGGGGAGAGGGAGAGCAGCACAGGGAAGCACAAACCACTGCCCTCGGAGATGTGCTGGGATCACAGCTTTCCTCTGCCTGACCTCAGTCACTGCCTTCAATATATGCCCCAGATCCAGAGAATCCCATTACCAGCTGCTCCAAAGGCTCCACTGATGCCAGGATGATTTTTTATTTTTTCTTTCATACCCCTCTCACACACTCTGTTATAGTTTGATGTATTCTCAGTGCTTTTAGCCCACACACTGTGACTTCCCAAGGCTGATAACTCAGCTCAGCCCCACGGCACTGTTAAACCAGGAGAGCAAACATCCTGGGAGCCCCAGACACCAAGGGCCTCTCCAGAACACATTTTGGAACCTCAGACAGGCCCAGCCAGGGGGAAGGTTCCTCACAACGAGGGCTTCACTCCAGCCTCTCACTGGGGGATCTTTGATAAATATGTTAATTTTGCAAGGCCTATAATTTTGTGTATTTCAGTGTACATGCATTTTCAGGGCATTCCACCTGGACCAAGTGCTGCACCCAAGGATCCTGAAATAAATCCCGAGGTAAAATCCCCTTTTCCCCATAAACTGTGTTTTGGTTTGAATTTTAAGACCAGAGAAAGGCAACACCGCGTGCTGAGCACGCTGAGAAGAGCCTGGCTTTGCCAAGGTGGAGGAGCTGTGGTCCTTCCCTCCCCTCCCGAGGCAGGGAAAGCCCTGCAGCACCGTCCTGCTCTCCGTGAGCACACACAACAGCCCAGACAGGGATCCCTGCTGTCCTCCTATTACTGGGAAATCACACTCCAGCCTCACAAGCTCCATTACTCCTGTGTATCGTATAATTAAATTCTATTTGCTGGTTACCTCACAGCACGGCTGCAATTCTTCTGCATCTGAGGCGTTTTGAAAATATTTCTGATCTTCAGCTTCTATTTCATTTTTCCTCTCCTTGGCAACTCTCAGCTGTCTCTTTTAGCTGCCTTCTCGCCTGTGGGGTGGGAAGGGGCAGGAGACCTGCTGTGACCAGTCCATGCTGTGCTGTCTCCTCTCCAGGATGAAGGAGATCGGTGACGTGAATGTGTTGTCTTAGGGCAGACCCACTGCACAGGTTAATCCCCATTTCCTCCTCAGATATCCAGACTGGAATTACCTCCCGGAATCTGAATGAGAGCTGAGGTACCTGAACAGCTTGGGGAACCTCGTGGTGGTGTAACCAAACCATCACGGATGAGTAGCTGGCCAAGGAGCAGCAATTCCAGGTTAATCCCAGCTGGAGGAGCATTTGCTGCAGTCCCTGCTCCTGCCCTTCTGTGCAAACCTCGTGGAAGAGCCGTGGTGCTAAATGGAGAGGGCAGTGTGAGGACAGGCCCCAACCCTCCACCAAAGAGCCAGGCTCCGATCACAGGGAGGGCGAGAGAGCCATGAGGGATTATCTGATCACCACACTTCTGTCCCTTTCTGCTTTGATTGAGGCATTGAGGTTTAAGTGCCCTGGCAGGGAGGGCTTTGGCCACGCTCAGCAGGAGGAGAAAGGAAAGTGAGTGGGCAAATCTCAGGCTGTGGGAGGCTGATTGCTGCCCTGTCCAGAGCATATTCCTTCCATGTCCCAGTGGGAGCAGATTTGGTCCCACCACGAGGAACAAATCCATCACCCAGGGCATGCAGGCATCCACAGCAGCGTCCCCAGGTTGGGCTGCTTCAGCTCCTGCCTGGCTCCGGAGAGGACACCACAGGCACTGAGCATCCACGACAACTTCAGGCTGCAGCACTCAGCCTCAGTCTTTACTCACAACCATCCCTCTCCCCTTTTCGAGCATTTTCAGTTTCCTGATTGACCTGAAAACTCACAATTTCTGCAACTGGTCCCACTAGCTGGATCTTCCCGCTGCAAACACTCTGCTAGCGATGCTCAGCAGCCTCAGCTAAAATCCTTGTAGTTCACACCACATTAACCCTTCCCTCCACCTCTACAGGTGCAATCAGCACAGGTAAGTGGTAGGAAGGCAAACCAGGGAAGATGGGTATGAGGGAAGGACCAAAACATGCACATGCTGCAGGGATCTGCCCCATCCAGCACCAGGGATCTGCCCCATCCAGCACCAGGGATTTCTCCCATCTAGCACTAGGGATCTCCCAATCCCACATAAGGGATTTCTCCCATCCAGCACCCGGGATCTCCTCATCCCACACCAGGGATCTCCTCATCCCACATAAGGGATTTCTCCCATCCAGCACGAGGGATCTGCCCCATCTAGCAGCAGGGATCTCCTCATCCAGCACCAGGGATTTCTCCCATCCAGCAGCAGGGATCTCCCCATCCAGCAGCAAGGCTTTCTCCCATCCAGCACCAGGGATCTGCCCCCTCCAGCACCAGGGATCTNCTCCCTATACCGCAGCAGAGATTTCTCCCATCCAACAGCAGGGATCTCCCCATCCCACATA
>VZRF01007437.1:0-21345 GCA_013396875.1 Vireo altiloquus
TCATTCTCGGGGCAGTTGATGGGGGGAATGACCCAGTCCCTCTTCTGCCGCCGGAGGCCGTGTCCATGCTCCGGGAAAATCAGCGTGTCGGGTACTGTGTCCTGTTGGGACAGTGGCTCTGCTCAGTGCCAGCACCTTGCTGAGCCCTCTGCACCAGGGACAGGGTCTGCTGTGACCCCAGGGCGTGGGTCTGTCCTTTACCTGCTGCATCCGCTCGTGGTGTCGGTGCTGGTGCCACCGCCGGCGCAGGGTCACCTTGGCTGAATGCTTCTTGCCCTCAGTGTCCCAGGTGTGCACAGTGAAGGTGATCTCCTGCCGCTGGAGCTGCAGGGGCCGAGTGGCAGAAACGACGCCATCCCTGCTCACCTTGAAGCGCGTGTCATCCGGGAGGAAGGCGGCACGGTGCGACTCGCCACAGTCCACAAAGCTCACTGGGGACAGGGGACCGAGTGGTAGGAGGCTCTGGGGACACGAGCACACGCAGCACAGCCAGGCTCCAGTGGCCTGGGGTGTGGGGTCCCAGCAGTGGTGGGGATGCTCTACGCACAGTGACACATGCCCTGCCAGGATTCCATCCTGGGCATGACCCACGGTGCATCCCTGCCCTGGCTTTGGTCTGGGATGGGATATGGCAGGACCTGCTGTGCCACGGGATCCCTGCTGGACAGTGACAATGAGGCACAGCACGTCCCTGTCCCCGGCACCATGTATGGCATGGCACATCCCTACATGGGTGTATCTCTGTGGCACAGCATGTCCCCAGGCGTGGCATGTCACTACCACTGTGCCCACGCTGCTCCAGCTGCTTTTCCAATAAAAACAAGAGCAGCAGTCATTGTCCTGCACTGGCACCCAGTGCCCTGGCAGCCAGGCCTTCCAGCTTGCCCAAGTACCCTCCAGGACCCACAACCCCAGGCAAAGCGGGCAGGCGGGGTCCCGATGTCACTAGCTTGGCACCCGGCTGGGCGCGGCAGAGCTGGGCCACCACGAGGCAGTGGTCAGCCGGCATCACATGAGCCGAGCCGCGCGGCCACGGCTCCCGAACAAACACCCTTTGTCTGGGGCAGAGCTGTTGGAGCCAGCGGCACCCAGGCTCCGGAGGCAGCACTGCCACCATCGCCCCGGCGTGACCCGCGCCTCGGCAGGGCCGTGCCCGGCTGGGCGGGAGGCAGCGCGGCACGGCCGGACGAGCGCGGCCCGCGGGGTTACGTCAGCCCGCGAGCAGCCCAGGAATTCGGGGCTGGCTGTGCGATGGAGGGGGAGCGATCGCTGCCCCCCTGCCCACCGCGGTGCCCCCGACCCGGCCCAGGAGGAGCCGCCGGCGCCATGGCAGCCCCCGCTGAGCCCCACGGCGGGACCCCCGGGCAGGGCTGGGGAGCCGGTGGGGCCGGCTGGGCAGGAACGTGCCGGGGCAGGCGGGAAGGAGAGGCAGCCGCGGGAGCGGGCGCAGCGCTCGGCCCCGGCCCCGGGCTCGGTGGGAGCAGCGAGGGGCAGCACGAGGCCCCCAGCCCCACACTGGGTGCAAGGAGCGCTCGGTGCTCAGCCCGCACTGGGTTCAAGGAGGGTGCTCAGAGCCCGCTCCCCCTTTCCCGCTCTCCCCGCTTCCAACTCCCCCCCTTCCCACCTGGCCATGCATAACCTGTTTTTCCAGCTTGGCTGAAGGAGGGCTGTCCCCAGCCCTCCTCTCCCCGAGGCTGGGAGCTGGGGCGGTGGAGGGGGGGCCCTCTCCTGGGAATGATGGGGGTGGGAGAAAAGGAGACTTCAGGGAGTCCCACAGGGGGATCCCCCCACTTCCAGAACCCCCCACCACCTACAGGGCACTGGGACAACCAGACTCTGGTACAACCAGGATGCCAAACAGGGTATGGGGCTGAGACCCCACACAGGGGAACAGGGCAGCTGCCCAAAGCCACCTGTGAGGTCTCAGTGGGGCTGGGCGCAGTCAGAGCAGGGTGTCACCATCCCCGCAGTGCCACCACCCCACGTGTTGCACGTGCACAGCAGTGCCAGGGCAGGGGGGTCACCCCAGGGCGAAAGTGCTGCGGGTGACACATCCCACTGACGTCACCCCAGTTTCACTGTGACTTCAGACTCTCAAGGTTTCTCCACCCAGGGCTGACGGGGACTGTCCCAGTCCCCACCACATCCCCACCACCCCAGAGCCCCCCAACCCACGGAGCAGAGCCCTGGCGACGCCGCAGCCCCCGTGCAGGTGTTGCTGTTCGCCGCCCCGGCGCCGTGCGGGGCCTGTCCAGGCCTGTTGGAGGGAAAACACCACGTTCAACTCATCAAGCTAATTACAGGCTGGCTTGTCAGCCTGGCTGCGAGCTTTGGGGTGCTCTGTGGCCCAGCATGGCCTGGCACCCACCAGGCTCGGCCACCCCATGGCTGGCATTGCCATGGCACAGCTATGAATCACTGGGTGCCACACAGGCCTCAAGGGCAGCTGTCCCTTCCTTCCTCCCACGCCCTGACTGTGCCCGGAACCCAAAACTGAAAGTGCTGGTGCCAGGACAGAGGATTTCCAGCAGGTCCCAGTGCTGCAGGGAAGTCACAGGGCTGCCCATCACCCTGGTATCAGGTCCAGCCCTGGGCATCGGTTTCTACGCGTTAATGATCAACCAGAAAGCAAACAAACATAATTCCTGGGGTGTGGGGCAGGGTCCAATTCCTGGCTCTCCCAGGCAAAGCCGTTACATAGCTGAGGATGTTTGGGAGCCCCTGGTGCGACGCTGGGTGCTCAGTTCCCCTTGGGTCTGTGCCCACACAGCCACCCTGGCACACACACAGTGGTGCCAGCACAACCTTCAGCCATGAACTGGTGCAGATGGTAATGGCCACTGTGCAGCCCCAGAGCCCACAGAGCCCTTTTTGAGGACACCAGAGTGGCAGCAGGCTCCCAGCACACGGGGGCCCAGTGGCCCCTTGCCACACCAGAACAGGGCTTTGGTGCCAGCACAGTGGGACACCAATGTCCCCAAAAGCCTAGGAGCCCATCCTGGTACCCATCCCCATGCCAAGAGCTGCCCTGGGGGCCTACACTGTGGGTCCAAAGGGGAGCTCACCCTGGTGAACCCCGGATGCCAGGTGAGGCACGGGGCAGGGCAGGCGCCTGCGTGCCCCACACCCCAACCTGCCGGCCCCAACAGGTCTGCGGTGCCTGAGTCAGCGCCGCCCGCGCCGGCGCGCCCCGGGGAGCGGCTCCCACTGCCCCCGCGCCACGACGCCCTTCCGCCATGCCAGGACCACCGGTGCCCACGCTGGGACCACCAGGGCCCTCAGTGTGGCCCCACCGCTGCGTGTGGACACACCACCACAGCTCTGTCCCCCGTGCCACCTGCCACCACAGCAAGCCTGTCCCCACCGCCATAGCACCACCCCAATGGCACCATCCCCACTGCCACAGCACTGTCCCCAAGGCCCCTTCCCCATGGCCACACCAGCACCACTCGGGCACGGAGCCACAGCTTCATGTCCCCCACTGCCCCCCCCGTCCCACAACCCCTCTGTACCCACGGTCCCGTCCCCGTCCTCGCAGCCACCCTGTCCTCCATACCCGTGCCCTTACCTCGTCCCAGCGCCCGTCCCGCCGCCACGCTGTCCCGCGGCACCGTCAGAGCGAAGGTCTCGGCGGTGAAGCCGGGCTGGCACGACGCTGTCCGCTGGCACAGCCGCTGCCCGCTCTGCCCGGAGAGAGACGTTAGCACCGGGCAGGGTCCCGAGCAGGGTCCCGCTTCCCGGACAGGGCCTCGGCGGGGTCCCGGGCAGGGTCCTGCTGCCCCATTCCGTGGCTCACCAGGAGCAGGAGCAAGAGGAGGCAGAGCGGGACCGAGCAGCCCGCCCGCCGCCCCATGGCCGGTGCCGGTGCCGGTTGGTGCCGAAGGGATTGACCGCTGCCGCCGCGGAGTCGCAGGTGCGTCCGGTCCCCTCCCGATCCCGCCCTGCAGGTGTCGACCCCGCCGGGAACCGCCTCGTCCCGCCCCGACGGGAGGCGGTCCCGCCCCGCCCGCACCCGGGACCCCGGTACTCCCGGTACCCCCACGGTACTGCTGTGGTACTTCTCCCGCGGTCCCTGCTACCGTGGTACCCCCTTACCCCTTCAGCCCCCGGTACCCCCAACACCCCTGGTGCTCTGCCCGTCCCGGGTACTCCCAGCTCCCCGTGCCCCTGATATTCCCAGCCCCAGCCTCCGGGCTTTCCTTGTCTCTCCCGTCCAGGGCTGTGGGAGCAGTGGGTGTTGGTGGGTGACAGGAGCCAGGACTACCCCAGGGTGTCCCCATGCCATGGTCCCACACGTAAACAGGATGCAAGGAGAGCAAACATCGTACCCAGGGGCCCCCCTGGGCAGGAAGGGCCGCTCAGGATGCTGCAGGCCCCGGCTTCCCCCATCCTCCTCTGTCCCAAAGCACAACAGAGCCGGGGGTGACCCCATAGAAAGGGACCCTGAGATCCCCTGTACCAACAGCTGCCCTGTCCCACCCCTGTGAGGAGCTGATCCTGGTACCAGTGGGAGACCCCCAGAGCTCAGGGTCTTGCCAGGGCCAGAGGCTGTTGTGCCCACCCATGCTAACACCCATGGTCATCTCAGGGATTTGGGGTGGCAGCCTGGGGGCTGCAGGGCTCCGGCTGCCCAGGCCAGGAGGGATTTATCACCAGTAACGGCCAGTGCCACCACTGTCACCCCATGGAGGACAGACTGGCGGTCAGTGCCCTGCCCATGCCCATCAGCACCCCTTGGGAACAAGGACACCCTGGAGGGGGCATGGGCACTGCCCTGCACGGGTGACACTGCAGCTGTGCCATAGGTTCCACACTGGGGTGGACAAGGAGGGGCAGGGCTGGGGAGGGGTCACTGCAGGGCTGGACGCAGCACTGACCTCCAGGGCACAAAGTGACACAGAGCCTGGAGCGTCTAAAAAAACCAAATCCTTTATTAAAACTGACCCAGCTCCCATCCCCTCATCCGCAGCATCACACGCTGTCATTCCATACCTTAAAAAATAGATAATAACCACAAAAACGCAGGCGAGAAGGTGAGAGGGCTGCGCCGGGGTGGGGGGGCACGGGGGGAGAACCCCCAAGGCACAAAAGCAGCAATAAGGTGGGGGCAGCAGGCCAGGGGTTCCTAATCGTCCTCCTCGCCGCCACCATAGAGCTCGGCCAGCTTGCGGAAGCGGCCGCCCCAGTCGTTGAGGTAGTCGTAGTCCTGGTCGCCGTCGGAGGCGGAGGAGTTGAGGGAGCTGAGCGAGGTGGCCTCCGAGCCGCTGCCCTCGTAGTCGAACACCAGCAGCGAGTCGTAGGGGGGGGCCGTGGGGTCCGTGTCGGCCGCCTTCAGGTTCTGGGGGAACGGAGGGGTCAGTGCCTGTGTCCCCTGCGCTGTCACCCCCTCGGCTCTCCGGGTCAGGACTCACCTCCTCGATGAAGGTGCCGATGTCATCAGGGTTGGCGGGGCGGGGTCGGTACTGGGGGGCTGGCAGGAGCGTGGGGGCCACATCGTTTCGAATCACCTCGGGCCGGGCATCCAGCCCCCGGTGCAGCTGCCGCAGGTCATAGTTCTGGGGACACAAACACATGGAGAGGGGCAGTCAGGTTGCCCACGCTGTCACCAGCTCCCAGACCCCCACACCCACCTGGTCCTCCTCGCCGCCACCCTCCTCCCCGTAGTAGAAGATGTTGTCCCTTGTGTCATCCTCGGGCAGCAGCAGCGGCTCCTTTGTCACCTTCCTCCTCCTCACGAAGAGCAGCAGCAGGAGCAGGATGACTGGGGGAAAGAGTACCATCAGCGGGGACGCATGTCCCTCACTGTGCCCAGGGCAGGGGTGTCCCCACAGCCCCAGGACCCCCAGGATCCCCACTCACGCAGCAGGGCCAGCAGCGCGCCCAGGGTGGCGAGGACGAAGGGCAGGGCCGTGACAGGCTGGGGTCTCTGGGGACAGCCCTGTGCCAGCCCCTCGCAGGCGCAGACCCGTGCGGTGACAATGGTCACTTGGGCTCTGCCCGGCTGATCCAGCAGCCGCAGGTACACGCTGTAGGTGTCCGGCTCCAGCGGTGCCACCAGCTGCAGTGTCACTGTGTCACCTGTGGGAGATGAGGGGCTCACGGGGGATGCACCAGGAACACAGCCATGGCACAGCTGCCTCCGCCAAGGACCCCCCACATTATCTTCAGCCCCACTGCAATACCTGTGTCCCCCACCTCCACGGCCCAGCTGTCCCCCGAGCCGTGGGTGAGCTCGGCGCGGAAGGGGCCGGTGTTGGGGGGCAGGTCCCGGTCGGTGACGGTGAGGAGCTGGGGCTGGGGACTGCGCTGGCAGACAGTGATGTCCCTTGGCTCGGCCTCGGGGCCGTTGTCGTTCACGTCAAGCAGGGTGAGGAGCAGCGTACCCGTGCCCGTGGCCGGCGGTGAGCCTGGTGGGGACAATTCTGGAGGGGAGACCCCAAACCCAGGACTCTCACGGGGACATGGGTGACTGAGCAGGCATGGGGACAGGGGCAGCCTCAAAACCAAGACTTTCCCAGAGACGGAAACTCTCTGGGTGAGAGTGGGAACAGTGAGGAGTGATTCTGGAGAGGAGAGTCCCAAACCCAGGATCCTCACGGGGCAGGGGTGGGGCCGGGCAGCCCCTGCACTGCTCCATGCTGGAGCTGGGATGCGTTTCCTGGTGATGGCAGCACGTGCCCCTCACGCGGGAGGGGGAACAAGGGCCCTTTCATATCCCTCACCATCGTCCACGGCCAGCAGCACGGCCATGTAGGTGCTGTTCTTGACGAAGGGGGACTCGCGGTCCAGGTGGTCCCGCGCGGTCACCAGGCCATTCTCGGGGTGCACAGCCAGCCAGCCCGCCGGGTCGTGGCCCACCAGGTACCTGGGGGCACAGGGGAGCTGGTGCTGGGGCAAGGGCCAGCAGAGAGCCCCCAGACCTCCACTCCAACCCTGTCCCCTCTCACTTGATCCTCTGGTCCTGCGCCTTGTCAGGGTCCTGGGCCGTGCAGGCAGTGAGGGTCTGCCCTGGGGGCACATCCTCTGACACCGTGGCCAGCTGCACCGGCGGCACGAACACTGGGGCCTCATTGACATCCTCCACGGTGACTGTCACTGTAGCAGTGGCCATCGGCAGCTTCACGACAAAGGGGACCTCGTTGGCCACAGCCACGTGGAGCACGAACTGCTGCTTGGCCTCGTAGTCCAGACCCTGGGAGAGGGGGAGACAGGGGCAGTGAGAGGGGGACAGTGAGAGGCAGGACCTCACTGTGGGCAGCGATGGGGTGACAGGGGGTGACACAGACCTTGGTGGTGCGGAGGATGCCCTCGTTGGTGCCGGGGTCGGTGGTGATGGCAAAGGCCCCCCCGTCGTTGCCACGCAGGATGGAGTAGACAGCTCGCCACGCCGGCGTGCCAGGCTCGTCCAGGTCGGTGACAGCCAGCCGGGCCACCTCCCGCCCAGCCACGTTCTCCGGCACGGCCCCCTCGTACTGCAGGTCAGGGACACCATCAGCACCAGGGCCCAGCGGGCACCAGGGAGGGTCACACCCAGTGGGGGAAGCCACGTTACCGTTTTGGGGTCAAACTCGGGGGCATTGTCATTGACATCGGCGATCTCAATGACGGCCAGCGCCGTAGTTGTCAGTCCCTCACCGTCCAGGTCAGCTGCCTGGACGGTCAGTGTGTACTCCCGCACACGCTGCAGTGGACAGACAGACAGACACTCCGTCAGCCCCTGCTTAGGGCTGGAAACCCTGCCCCACGGGGTCTGCAGAGCTCACCTCCCGGTCGAGGCCGCTGGCAATCACGCTGAGGGTGCCAGTGGCCCGGTTGACGGTGAACATTTGGGGATGGGGCTCCCGTGGCTCCTGGCTGAGGATGGAGTAGGCGATGACACCGTTGTAGGTCTCCACCGCATCATCTGCATCCGTGGCTGTCACCTGCATGACGGAGGTGCCTGGGGATGTGGATGCCTGGGTAAGTGGGATGCTGGGGTGGGATGGTGCCAGGGCTGTGCCCAAGAAACCTGGCAGGTGGGATGCAGAGCCTCCCCATGGCACGGGGTCCTACCTGGCAGAGCTCCCTCTGGCACAGAGCCCCTGAACACCTCCTGCATAAACTGGGGCTTGTTGTCATTCTGGTCTGTCACTGTCACGATGATCTCCATTGGCTCCTCCACTGGCTTCCCGTTCTCGGACACAGCGTGAGAGAAGAGCTGCGGGGTGGGGTGTGAGTGGAGGGCCTGGCAGAGCACCCCAACATGCCCCCGGTGCCCCCTGGCAAGGACCTACGTGGTACTTGTCGATGTGCTCACGGTCCAGCGGCTGTGTCACCTTCATCCAGCCTGACTCCTTCTCAATGGTGAAGATGCCCTCGGGGGGGGCATCCGCTCCCTGCCCTGTGATGCTGTAGAAGATCTTGGTGTCTCTGTCCCGGTTGGATTTGATCTGGGAGGAGACACAGACCAAGGGGATGGGGTCAGTGTCGCCCACCCCATCACACCCTGCCCCGATGCAGCGGGGATGCACCCACCTCCATGCCCAGACTTCCCAGCCTCATACCTGAACCAGCTTTTTGGGGAAAGGGCCCCTCTCATTTTCAGGAACCTTGATGGGGGGGATCACCCAGTCTCTCTTCTGCCTCCTGAGGGGAGTGCGAGCTCTGGGCAGCTCCTGTGAAACAGGATGGGGGTGAGTGAGGGACCTGCCGGCGGGGGGAGCAGGGGCTGGGGGATATGCGGGGCAGCGTTACCTGGGGGGAGCGCCTGCTCTCTGCCGGAATTGGGGCAGGGTCTGGCTGGCCAGCGGCATCCCGGAGGGAACCAGCATCTCGGGAGGGTACGGAGAGCGCCCTGCCCACCCCCGGGAGCCGCACGGGGCCCCCATCCTCCCGCACCCCGACATCGGGCTCCTCCATCAAATACGGCCCCGCGCAGCCTCCGGAGCTCCCTGCGAGGGTGAGGGGTCAGGGGAATGGGGGGGACCTCTCCCCCGGCACCCCCGAGCCGCAACCACCAGCTCCAGGACCCCCCAACCCCCAGAGTCCCGAGGCGGAGTGGGGCAGGAGACGGTAGAAAAGGGGTAGGGGACACCAGGGGCAGGGAACACCGAGCGCTGTGCAGGAGCGCCGTGGAAGTTTCGGTGGAAGTTTCGGCTTTGTTTCACAGATGATGGGAAATTCCTGGGCGGGCAGAGCCCGGCCCCAGCCCCCTCCCGGTGTGTCACCCCCCTCCGGGCTCCCAACCCCCCGTGGCCAGAACACTGGGCACTGAATCTCCCTCCCCCGCCTCCCACGCTGCATCCCTCGTGCTGGACACAGCCCCGGCTCCGCGCCCCCCCGGGGGAAGGATTAGGGGATTAGCGGAGCTGAGCCAGCTCCGGGCGGCCGAGCGGGCCAGGGCGGGACGCGGAGCGGGGCTGGGGGGGGCTGCGGAAGGCGGGGAATGGGGCAGGGAGAGCTGCGCCCCAAGACTGCTCCACACCGGAGGGAGCGAGCCCAGGGGCGATGGTGGGGTCATGTGGGGAGCAGCAGCCGTGCCCCGAGGGCAGTGCCGGGGCCTCTCCCAGTTGCGATGGCCGCGATAAGGGACATTAATGGGGCTGATGGGGCATCGGTCACCCTGGCATGCGGGGCACGAGAAACCCGGGGAAGCCCCCAACCCCTGTGATGAGGAGCCCCCAGCCCCGCTTCCCGGCTGTAGCACGAGTTGTTGTTCCCACCGGAGGGCCGGGCGGCACAGGGGGTACCCCACCATGTCCTCGGGGGTCCCTCCATGGAGGGCCCAGAGGGCACCGTGCCCGCTGGGTGCCAAGGCGGAGCCGCACGGTCGGTGCCGGCGCCATGTGCTGCCCACGGAGGGGGGTTGCAGTGGCATGGCCAGACCCCATCTGTGCCCACAGCAGGGGCCTGGCAGCGCCCAGCTCCAGTCCTGGCAGGCTCAGCTGATGGAAATGGGATGTGAAACGGGATGTGGTGTCCAAAGCAGGCGGAGGTCGAGGCCCCTCCCTGGCACTTACCGCCAAGGAGAGCTTTTAGTGCTCCCGCGGCCATTAGATGAGCGCTGGCTCCGGCCGCGTTCCCGGGCAGCTCCAATCTCCCGGGAACCGCCGAGCGAAGAGGGCAACGGGCCCGGGCCAAGCGCCGGCACCGGGCCAAGAGCTGGCAGCAGCAAGACCCTGCCCAGCCTCGGGCAAGTCGGACCCCGCACCCCACGGCCGGAGAAGGGTGGCCCTGAGGCACCCAGCTCCATTGCCAGCCCGGCGCCAGCCACCCACCCTGCGGGGACCCAGCTCTGCTCGCAGCGGGCGCCCCACGGCTGGGCCAAAGGCACTGGCATCAGCCGCCACCAGCCCAGTGAGACCAGACGGGCACCGCCAGCCCCACGGGGCACCGCCAGCCCCATGGCCAAACCCCACAGCCCGGGGGAGAGGCACAGACCTACACCACAGGAGCCCAGCCAGCCCCGTGGCGCATCCCCACACTCGGGGACCCCAGCCAGCCCCACAGCCGGAGGCACTGCCAGGTCCTCCCGAAAAGCAACGGCCCCACCACCGGGGGCAAAGCGATCCTGATCCCGGCAGAGAGGGGGGCCCTGCTGTGCCCCCCCCCCCNNNGGGGGGGGGGGGGGGGACGGCCGCCGGCAGGAGCGGGGAGAGGAGGAGGAAGATGAAGATGGAGAGCGGGCAGAGCCCGGAGCGCGGCCCCCGCATGGCCCGTCCGTTGCTGCCGTCGCCGCCGCCGCTCCGGTCGCCGCCCGCCGCGTCCCGCCCCGTCCCGCCCCGCAACGCCCCAGGTGAAGCGGCGGCGGCCGCGCAGGTACCGCCCCGCCCCGGAGAGCGGCCCCAGCACGCCCCAGGCATCCCCCGGCACTGCCCTGGATCCCTCCGCTACCGCCGGGACCCTCCTGCCGGGGGTTTACCCCCTGCAACCCCCCCGGCAATCCCCGTTACACCGCGGTACCCCTCTGGAAACCTCCGGCAAGCCCCGATACAACATGGCACCCCTCGATACCACCCGGGCACCCCCGGTATTCCCCCGGAACCCCACGGCAATCCCCATGTTACCTCCCAGGCACCCAGCCGTCAAGATCCAGGCACAGCCCGGTACCCCTCGGGCACCGCCCAGTACTGGAACCTCCAATACCCTCCGGGCACACCCGGCACCCCTCTGAAATCCTCCCGTTAATCCGCAATTCCTCCCGGGAACCCTGGGGCACCGCCTGGTAATCTCTTGGAACCCCCTGGCAACCCACGGCAATCCGCGGTACCCCCGTTAACCCCTGGTCACCCCCAGTTGCCCGCCGGGCACCTCCCCGGTGTATGTACCCTTCGGCATCGCCTTGGAACCGCCGGCACTCCCCGGTGGGGCCCGGCAATCCTCGGGCACCGCCCCCTCCCCGCCGGGCACTCCCGGTCTCTCAATGCCGCTGCCCCCCCGGCCCCTCAGCGCAGCCTCGCGGACGCGCCCGGGCATCCCGGGATCTCCGGGCACCTCCGTAGTCCTGCCACGCCTCCCTCCCGGTGTTCTCATGAAACCTGGCACTTCCCACCTTCGCCCCGCAGGAACAGCCGCCCTCCCCATTCCTCCGTGCCACCTGCGGGTGCCTCCTCCCCCTCTGCAGCCTCGGGGGGGGCTGTGTGTGCCCCACTGGAGTGGGGGTTCCCATGGCCACCGAGGGACAGTGCCCCCGGAGGTTCCCGGGCTCCCTGGTCTCCCTCAGCCGGGAGCAGCATCTCGTGTGCTGGGCCCCAACATACGGCCCCCCCAGGCCCCCCCGGGCTGGCAGCGCTAGAAAGCCTTCCAGTACTGCTTCCAGGCCAAGGTCACTGACGCAACAGGGAAGGTTCCCAGCTGGCACCTGGGGGGAACAGCCAGTGCAGCTGGAGCCATGGCACCCTGCACCTTCATCCTCCTCCTCCTCTTGCTGGTGAGACCATCGCAGTGGGGTGGGGGCTGTTGCATGGCCACCCTCCCAGAGGTTACAGGCAGAGCCGTGTCCCTCCATGGCCCTGCAGCCCCGCCCTCCATCCCACAGGACATGCTGACCTTCCCGGAGCATGGACACGGCCTCCGGCGGCAGAAGAGGGACTGGGTCATTCCCCCCATCAACTGCCCCGAGAATGACAAAGGACCCTTCCCCAAGCAGCTGGTGCAGGTACGTGTCCCCACAGGGACCAGGCAGGGTCCAGGGTGTCCCCAGAGTGCTGGGACATGTCTCCATCCCCTTCTTCCTGCCTTGCTGCCAGATCAAATCCAACAAAGACAAGGAGACCAAGGTTTTCTACAGCATCACAGGGCAGGGAGCAGACACCATCCCCGTGGGTGTGTTCATCATCGAGCGGGAGACAGGGTGGCTGAAGGTGACGAAACCCCTGGACCGGGAGGAGAAGGATAAATATGTGGTGAGTGAGGGGGGGTCTGTGGTGGGACAGGGACGGTCCTGGGGGCTGCACACAGACTGACTGTGCCCTTGCAGCTCTACTCCCACGCCGTGTCAGACAACGGGCAGCCCGTGGAGGATCCCATGGAGGTCATCATCACTGTTATCGACAGGAACGACAACCGGCCCGTCTTCACCCAGACAGTTTTCCACGGTTCTGTGCTGGAGGGAGCTGAGCCAGGTGGGACCACTGCCACCACCTGGCAGGCAGCACTGGGATGTGTGTGGCAGGTCACCAATAACCCCCTGCTCCAGGCACATCGGTGCTGCAGGTGCTGGCCACGGACGCGGACGACGCCGTGAACTCCAACAATGGCGTCGTGAGCTATTCCATCCTGAGCCAGGTGCCGGAGCAGCCCCAGCCTGGGATGTTTACCATCGACAGCAGCTCCGGGCTGGTCTCCGTGGCCAAGCTGGGGCTGGTGGCAGAGGTGAGCCTCAGACCCAGCCCTCACCGAGCTCATCCCCCACTTGTGGGTGACGCAGCCTCTTGCCACAGGCGGTCCCTGAATACACACTGGAGATCCAGGCTGCCGACTTGAGGGGAGAAGGGCTGCGAGCCACCGCCACCGCCCGCATCACGGTGCAGGTGAGACGCTGAGCCCCCCAGTGCCCCGGCAGTGCAGAAGGACAGGGCAAAGCTGTGGTGAAGCTGGTGCTGGCTCCTGACAGCCCCACGTGCCCAGCTGCCGCAGCACCAACGCACTCCAGGTGCTTTCCGTGGTGGGAGGCGAGACTGGGATGGCAGCTGTGCTGTGGCTCCTCCTGGCCCGGTGCCCCAGCTTCCCACCGGGCTCTGGGCCACCAGCCTCAGGGCCACGGCGCTGCCGGAGTTGGGTGCCAGCGGGGCTCCTGGGCGCAGCTCCCAGGGGGAAGCCGCCCGTGCCGGCTCGGCCCAGCCGGGGAGGAGCACCCGGTTCTGCGGGAGCCCCGTGCCAGGATAGCGGCATCCAGCCACGCCAGCTCCACGGGGAGAGGCCCTGGCGCCAGGAAGGGAGGCCGGGGCCGGGGATGGCGTTTTGTGCGGTGTCACCAGCTGCAGGTCACTGGCCGACTGGGACAGAGGACAGCCAGGTAAGCTTGCCAGGGTGCCTCTGTGGTACCCCCGTGTCGGCCGGTGCTGGTGTCAGGCTGGCAGTGGGAGCTGGTCTGGCTCCAGGGAGGCTGCCTGGTCCTGCCGGCTGCTGGGACGCAGTCCCGAGTTGTGTTCCCCCTCCAGCCTGGGAGCTGCAGGAGAAGGGGCCTGGCTCCCCCCAGCAGTGCTGGCCTTCACAGCAGACAGCTCCAGAGAGCTGGGCAGGGTCAATGTCCGCCCGCACGTGACACCGTGGGTAGGGACGGGGCTGCTGGGATGGGGCTGCTGGGACGGGGCTGCTTCCTTGTTGAGTCCGGGCCGGCTGCTGCCACCGTGCTGAGGCCCACCAGGACAGGCAGAGAGGAGAGAGCGTGGCGCTGCTGTAAGCACAGGGCCCTGCATCCTGGTGGGAACCAGCCGGCACCCACACACAGTGGCTGCAGTGCCTGGGGCTGAGCACCGTGGCATGGGAAGGATGTGGGTTTCCATATCGCAGCTCTGGGGAACAGCGAGATGTGGGGGCTTGGCTGCAGCACAGTCAAGGTGGAGGCAGATGGTGCTGCCAGGACAGGTCCTAGCCCTGCTTCCCTCTCTGCCACAGGCTGACGGCATGTCTGAGGTGAAAAACGGCACCCTGACCACCCACGTGCTGAACACAGCCACGGGGCTGCCAGCAGCCGGCCTTGTCGTCCGCCTGGCCCAGCTGCAGGAGCCGGGGCAGCAGTGGACGGAGCTGGCGCAGAGGTAGGAGAGCTGGTGGCACTGGAATGGGGCAGGGACACTGCTGCCAGTGCTCTGTGAGCTTGGCCAAAGGCTCGTGGCACAACTGGCTGAGCAACCTTCACCTGAGGTTTGCTGGTGGCAGGGCTGGATCTCAGGGGTACAGCCAGGGCAGGTTCTGGGGGTAGGGCAGGGCTGCATTTCGGGGTACAGCAGGACTGACTTGGTCTGGTTTCAGGCACACGGACGCGGACGGGCGCTGCCAGCCTCTCCTGGCACCAGGACAGGCCAAGGCTGGCACCTACAAGCTGCACTTTGAGACAGCTGAGTACTGGCAGGGGCTGGGGCACATCAGCTTCTACCCCTTCGTGGAGGTATGGAGTGTGGGGAGATGGGGACAGGTGACACAGCAAGTCCAGGGGCTGGGGCCAGACTCAAGGAGCTGCACCCCCCAGGGCCCCACCATGGGAGGGGGATTCCCATCGCTGTCTCCTCCCTCTCCCTCAGGTCGTCTTCATCATCACCGACCCGGATCAGAAGCTCCACGTCCCGCTGCTGATCAGCCCCTACTCCTACACAACGTACCGGGGCAGTTAGAGGGGCACAGCCTTCCCCTGGGACACAGGAATGATGCCACCGATGCCATTAAAAGCTCCAAACAGCAACATTTGTCTCAAAAAATCACCTTCCACTTGTGAGGGGACAGAGGGAGCCCCAGGGGCAGCCTTGTGGGATGGGTGGGATGCCTGGAGCCCTCCAGCTGTGCTGTGGTCCCCCTTGGGAGGAGAGTTTCCTAAAGATGCTCCCTGGGGTCTGTTTAATGGCACGGAGCAGGAACAGGGCACAGCCCTGCTTCCAGTGTGCCAGTGGGACCCTCAGTGCTGCTGGCATCAGGTGGGCACTGAAACGAGTCCAGCAGGGCCCTGCCCCAGCTCCTGCCCTGAGAAAGGGAAGGACAGTGGCTGGAAACCCAGGTTGTCCAGGGGGATGCCAAAGGCTGTCAGCTTTGCCTCGAAGGTCTGCAGCATGTCGTTGTGTGCCTGTGAGGGAAGGGTCCCTGTCAGTCCCTCTGTCAGCAGAGGAGGGCTCCCTGCACCCCCCAGTCCCATTTCCAGCCCCCAAGCCACAGCCACGGAATCACAGAATTGTTTGGGTTGGAAACGCCTCTAAGTTTCCGAGTGCAAGTGTTCCCTCAGCAGTGCCAAGGCCAGCACTAACCCACGTCCCCAAGTGCCACATCCACACAACTCTTCAACCCCTCCAGGATTTCTCCCTGCCCTTACCTTGCAGACTCGGGCCAGTTGGAGCTGCAGGTCCTGGATGGTGGCATTCTTGGAATTAAGCACATCCTGCAAGGGGAGATTGGGATGAGGCTGTGCTGCCCAGCCCTGCGGACACGACGGCCGTGCCACGGGCGGGTGTGGCGTGGCAGAGCACACGGAGGAGCTGCAGCGCGAGCGGAGCGGCCGGCAGCACGGCCTGGCAGGTGGCCACCACCCTGCCCCCTCCGAGTGGCACTGCCAGGGACAGCCTGCCCCGGGCAGGGACAGGGAGCTCCCGGATGAACGCCACGGCCATCCCAGTCTGCCCTGCTGCGCGGGGAGCGCTGGCAGCACCTGCTCCAGCAGCACCACCCTGCCGCCGCGGCACCGCGGGAATTACAGGGAGCCAGGCTTCCCGAGGCAGCTGAGAGGAGGAATTCAGGGACCCCAGCAGCTGCAGGAGAGCCTGACGCCAGTGACGCCATCTCAGGAACGTGTTTTCCTTCCACCTGCTGGGAGGTGACATATCCGCTGCCTGCCCCATCGGCCTGGTATGCATCCCAGAGCATCCCAGAGCTTCCCTGACACCCCCTGCCGCAGGGATCTGTGCGGGGACAAGCAGGAGGGCACCGGGCGGTGGAGCCCTCGTTCTCTGTGTCTGTGCCCAACCCGCAGAAAGTACTGCTCCCTGGCTCCAGCTGCAGCAGGCTGCAGGAATGTGGGTCTCCAGGCTCTCTGCAGAGGTATTTTTAGCACAGCAGACACCGCAGAGCCCCAGGAGCCCGTCTGCACTGTCCCCGTGGCCAGGAGAGGCTCACCAGGTGTGACCCCCCCTGCACAGAGCCCCTGGGTGCCATTGGACCTGCTGGCAGCCGGCCATGTGGCAGCACAGGGTGCCAGCAGTGCCATGGAGCCTGCGGCCATGCTCCTCAAAACAGGCCCCAGCTGAGGGACAGATCAGTGCCAAACTCTGACACCCACGCGCTCCACTCTCGAGGCAGAGCCGAGTGCCCTGCGGCACCACACGTGGCCCTGGGAGTGCCGGGAACGAGCGACGTGTCACCTACAGCCACACAGGATGGTGACAGGTGCATTTGGGGGCAGCAGGCACCCCTCAGCAGGCTCTGCCCCCCAAATCCAGCCCTTGCCGGGCCCTGGTACCTCCAGCTTGTGCGAGACCAAGGAGAGAGCGCTGGGGCTGAGGCTGGAGGCTGCGACGACCTCGCTGAGCTCCACCTCCTTCTGCTCCAGGAGGGTGACGAGTCCGTGCAACTTCCTCTCCAGGAGCAGGTTCTTGAACCCCGTTTTTTGCTGCACCTCGTTAATGGCTCTGGTGAACTTCTGATAGAGCTCATCTCGCTCTGCCTGGACCTGCTCCGGGAGACAGTGCAGTGTCACACCACCCTCAGGACCCCGGGGGGGCCAAGGCTGACTGGGGTCTGTGTAATGGTGTGGAGCACAAACGGGGCAGAAAACTGGTCCAGCAGCTCAGCCCGGCCGTTCCCCACGGCACCTGCAGCCCACAGGGAAGGCAGGTGCTGCAGCACAGCTTCCCTCCCTCCCTTCTTCCCTCCCTCTCTCCCTCCCTCCATGGCGCAGCACCTGTGCCTCTCCCTCCTCCTCCTCCCCCCCCCCAACAGAATGTCCCAACAGGCTCCCTGCAGCACTAATTCAGACCCCAGTGAGGGCCCCTTGGCACATGGGGGTCTCTCCTCTCATCCCCACAGCTGGCAGCAGTCCCTGGCTCACAGCTAGTTAATAAGTGTCCTAATTAGGACACAGTCTCTCCTCCAAAGCCTATTTCTGAACGCTCCGAATCTGGCGCTGTCTTAATGATGGATTGTTAATGAGGCCTCGGATCAATGTTCATATTCCTGGGGATTTCTACGAATTGCAAATGAGCTCTCTCCTGCCTCAACAGATTTATCTGGGTTAGTGGCGGGGGGAACTCGCTCTGCAGGGCTCTTCCCGAGCCACCCCAGAACAAGGAGAGGGAGCGACCCTGGAACACTGGTAGAAGGAGGGGCCTGTGGCAATCCCCCCCGGCTCTGCCCCATGCAGCCCGGGCAGCCCAGGGGCCCCGCTGGAGCGTGCATGATTGCTTAGCAAAGGACAAGGCCAGGCCTGTCTGCTGACCGTGGGAGAGGCTGGAGCTGGGAGCTGCTTTGCTGGGAGCAGCGGTTATCATCCGACTCTGGATTAGCTTTGGAAAGCCCTGGGCTAAGCACAGGCTCTGCTAAGCCCCACGCCCTGATCTCTGCAGAGGGTTTGGAGGAGGTTTGGAGAGGGAATGGGATGCCCAGCCCTGCCTGCAGATCTCACCTTACTGAACCGCTGCTCCAGCACCTCGTGTTCCCACTGAAGGTCCTTCAGCTCCTTTTGGGTGATTTTCAGATGGGCTTTGGAGTTCTGTGAATGGGAAGGGAGGGTTAAAGAGCGCAGGATTGACTGGGAAGTGTTGGGGATATGTTCTTGGAAGGGAGGAGAGTGAGCAGCAGAGAGAAAATCAGTCAGCATCCATACCAACACCCCTGCAGCAGGGTTGGTCTCCCTTCCAGTCTCTCTGTGGATCCCCATCTGAGATCCCACAAACACACAGTAGGCAGAACAGGACTTGCTTTGCCTGGCAATCACAGCACACCAAGTGTTTTCCCTCCAGGAACGAGCCCATGAAAGGGCAGGGCTGGCCACTCACCGTCAGGGCCTCCTTGTCCCTGTAATAGTGAACCAACTTCTTTTGCAGCTCAGCCACCAGCTCCTGGGCCTCCTGCAGCGGCCCTGTCAGCTCCTTGTTCTGGAGCAGCACTTCTGCCTTCTCCTTTTCCAAGACAGTCTCCTTCTTCTTCAGGTCTTCCACCTGCTCCTGTTCTTGGGAACACAAGTGCTGGCTCCTGGGAACTGCCCAGCCCCTCAGAGTCCCCCACACCCTCAGGACACCCTTCCCACTCACATGCCAGTGTACAGGCCACCAGCAGCGCCCACAGTGACACCTGGGAACTGCCAGATGCAGCCAACACCCCAGCAGGAACAGTCCCTGGGTGGAGGGGGGACAGGGAGGGGCAATACCTTCAGGAGGTTGATGAGCGTCAGGTTTTTGGCAGTGATATCATTGTAGTAGTTCTTGATGGCACCAAAAGCCCCCTCATGGTTCCCCATCAGCTCGCTGATCTGGGTGTTCTTCCTCTCCTCCAGCTCATGGAGCTCTGTCTTCCTCCGCAGGTCCATCTCATCCCGCATCGCCTGCATCTTCTTGGTGTACTTGGCCTCCATCTCTGGGGGGAAAAGGGTCAGAGCTGGGGAAAAACTGGCTGAAACTGTGGAGGGAAAGCAACCAGAATGGGGAGAGGAGAAAAAACAGCCAGAACTAAGGGAAAACTGGCCAAAACTGTGTGGGGTGGGACCAGCTGGAATTAGGAGGGAAAAACAGCCAGAACTGGAGGGCAAACTAGACAGATCCAGGGAGGAAAACCCACTGGAACTTGTGGGGAAAACTGGCCAGAACCTCAGGTGGGGGAGATCAGCCAGAACTGGGAAGGGAAAAATGGCCAGAACTGGGGGGAACCTGCCACCATGTGCTCGAGGTGCTGCTTGGGAGCCAGGAGCAGCTCTCCCTGTCACGCTCCTGTGGGATCTGCCTCATGCCCTGACCTTTGGTCTGTATCTCGAAGCCGCTGCGTAGCCGGGACATCTCCTCCTCGTGTTTCTGTGAGGAAGAAACTCCGTGTTGGAGGAAACAACCAAATCCCAAGCCAGCCCATCCTCAGGTATTCCCTCCTGCTCTTTGGGAAAGGATTCTGATCCCATGTTGATGTAAACAGGAGGTTCTCCAGCTGCTCTCACAGCTCCCCACTGTGGGAGAGGGGTCACCCAGGAATCTCTTGTCCCCATTCCTGCACCAGAAATCCCATCCCACTCCACAGAGAGAGTCAGAGAGGCAAGATCCCTATCCTGCTCCCACCCTGGGGATGAGACACTTCACAGGTGGCTCCAGCCCAGCCAGGGACATACCAGGCAGAGGTTTGTAATGGCTGCCTCATTGGCCAACTCCTGCTCCTTCAGCTTTATGTTCAAGGAGCGCTTCTCTTTCCACAGCTCCTGCTCCTGGTCCCAGTGATCCTTCTGGGCCCGCCTCAGGGACAGGACTCCCTCTGCCTTCAGCTCCGTCAGGTTCTCCTGCTGCTCGTGTAACAGGTGCTTCACCTTCTGCTTGTAAACCTAAGGACAGGCCAGAGACCTGGTGAGGGGCTCGGCAGGAGACACCTGGAACTGGGATGCTGGTGAGACATTCCTGGACTGCATCCTGCCCAGCTCCTCTTCTTCTTCCCTTCCTCTCCTCCTCAGAGCTGCCCAAGGCTCACCTGGAGCCCTTCAGCCCCACCTTGATCTCCACTTGGTGCCGCTCCTCCGCCTCCTCCATCTCCCGGTCCCGGTTCCGCAGCTCTGCTTTCTTCTCCTCCAGCTCCTGGCGGGTGATTTCCCAGAAGCTCTGAATCCTGTTACACTCCAGCTGGAAAGAGTTCCTCTCCTGCCGCTCCCGGTCCAGCTCCTCCCGGACACGCATCAAGTGCTCCAGCAGCTGCAAAGCCAAGAGGAAGAGACAGGTAAGGGGGGAGGGAGGCCTTGGACGGGTGCCTTTGGAGACTCCACGTGTCAGACCCAGCAGGACATGGTGGTTGTCACTGGTGTGCAGCTGTACAGTCTCCCTGGCTGCCCCCTCCTGTCAGGGAGTTGTGGAGAGCAAGAATATTCCCAAGCCTCCCTTTCTCCAGGCTGAGCCCCTTTCGCAGCTCCCTCAGCCACTCCTTGTGCTCTGGACCCTTCTCCAGCTTCATTCCCTTCTCTAGACGTGCCCCAGCCCCTCAGCAGCACTCTCGTCATGAGGGTCCCCTTGTCCCTCTTGTCAATGAGAATTCCACGTGCAGCCCCAGCAGTGCCCAGAACACAGGGCTGGAGAGCAGAGGGTGGGATGAGGAGGCTGCTCCTTACAGCAACAGCAGGAACTCCCCTCCCCAGCCCCAGCCAGGCGTCAGTGACACAAACCCCGGCTGCTCGTCCCTGTCACCCTCTGCATGCACCTGTTGTCCCCAGAGCTGGGGCCAGGCGCCTCGCAGGGTCCCCAGAGCTGCTCTTACATGAGCAGTGTCCTCCTCCGCAGGGGTGGCCTGCGGGGCCTCTCACCTGCTCCCTGCTCATGTTCTCCGGGGCCGAGGGATCCACCACCGCAGGGCCTTTGCCTTTCCCTTTATTCCCTTTCTTTTTGGGCGCCTGAGGACAGAAAGGAGAGTACAAGAAGCGAATGGGTGAGGAGGAAACTGTGCAGCTCAGGGCCCCCGTGCCGGCCCCGGAGCATCCCCGCTCTCACGGCAGGGACCGGGCGGCACCGGCGGCACCGGAGCCCAGGAGAAGCCTGGAAGCGGCTCGTGCGCTGCCACTGCCGACTCAACTCCGTGCTGAATCCCTAGGCAAAACAACACCTGTACCCAAAATAACGCCTCGGAGGCATCACCGCAGTGCTGGGAACGGCGCCGAGGGGCTCCGTACCCTCCCCGGGAGCGGACCGGGACAGCACGGGGCTCGCAGACATCGGGGCGCGGCGCTCCACCGCCCTCCCCTGCCCGGACACCCCGGCTGCGGGGGACCCTTCAGCAGCCGCCCCGGTTCTCCCCCCGGCCCCGGTTCAACTCCCGATCGCGGCCCGGTTCCGCTCTCACCATGGCGGCGGCAGCGGCACCACCGTCACCGGGCAACGGCCGGATAGATCCCGCGAGAGGATGGCGAGATCTCGCGAGAGTAGCGCTGCGGGGAGACGCGCCCCTAGCAACACCACGCTCCGCCCTAGCAACGGGGGCGGGGCCAGCGGGAGCGGC
>VZRF01007437.1:36930-56192 GCA_013396875.1 Vireo altiloquus
CACCCCGGGACCCGTGGGGGGACCCTGGGACCGCCTGGCGTCGGCGGGAGCATCCCGGGGCGGCGGCGGCGGGTCGGGGGGACACGCGCGGGACACCCCTCCCGACCGCGTCCTGTAACGGGGAAGGATAGGAGCAGGGTACGGGAGGGCTACCCTGGAGTTCCCGCTCGCCGGTCGCCCCCCCGGGACCGGGGAGGGGGCCGTTGCCGGTGCCGGGGGGGGCGGCGGCGGGCGCGGCTCGAGAACAAAGGCGACGGGGATGGGCCCTTTGTCCGGGGGCGGCCGGAGCCGCCCCGCGCTTGGGGTCCAGCCTCCCGCCGTCCCGCCGGTCCCTCCCGGTTCCCGCGGGTATCCACTGGGAGCAAGTGACCCGTGACCGACCGGCGGGACCGGGATGGACCTCTCCCCACGGGGCTCCCCGGGGCCGCCCGATGCCAGCCACAGCATCACTGCAAAGAGCCTTTATTGGGAATCGTGGGTACCCCGCGGCTCGTCCCGTCCATCCGTCAGTCCATCCATCTGTCCGTTTTGGGACGGGGGTGTCTGTGCTGGTACCGTGTCCTGCTGCCTACCAGGAGCACGTCACCACCTCCCGCAGCGTCCGCCGGAGCTCCTGGCTCCGGAAGGCATAGATGAGGGGGTCAATCACCGAGTTGCAGATGATGAGGATGAGGAAGAGGTTGAAGTAGCTGAAGAAGCAGGTGCAGAAGGGGTTGGTGGGACAGGTGACAATGAGGATGAGGTGGAAGAAGAAGGGCCCCCAGCAGATAAAGAATACGCCCAGGAGGATGGTGAGGGTGACGGCACCCTTCAGGCTGCCACCACGGTGGGCAGTGGGTGGCTTCTGCTGGCTGGAGATGCTGTGGAGGTGGTGGCGGGCGAGGGCGAACATGTGGATGTAGAGCACCAGCATGAGGACCAGCATGAAGAGGAAAAAGCCGATGAGGCAGAGGAGGATGGTGTTGCTGCGGTAGTAGGTGATCAGGACGGTGCTGGAGACAGTGCTGGCCAGCCAGATGCTGGCCATGGTGACCACGGCCCGCTGCAGCGTCATGATGCTGTGGTAGCGCAGGGCATAGAAGATGGTGATGTAGCGGTCAACAGCGATGACCCCCAGGAAGGAGAGGGAAGACACGACGGAGCTGCAGATGAGCGTGTCGATGACGCTGTCCATGTGGCGGACGATGCTGGGGCGCATCACCAGCACCCCGTGCTCCAGCAGCAGCATGAAGAGCATCTCCGCCAGGTTGCTGATGCTCACCAGCATGTCGGACACCGCCAGGCAGCAGATAAAGTAGTAGGTGGGCGAGTGCAGGTTCCTGTTCTTCAGGATGGCGGCCACCACCAGCAGGTTCTCCACCAGGCTCACCAGTCCCAGAGCCAGGAACAGCTCGTTGGGAATGTCCAGCCCCTGGCACCAGCCACTGCTGACCCCAACCGTGGCATTGCTCTGGTTGCCCTCGCTGGCATTCCAGGGCTCGCGCAGCAGACGCAGGGGGGCCAGCGCCGACATGGCCCCCTCCTCAGCCCCGGGGCCCCCCATGGCACCCTCACAGCCCCCGAGCCCCCGTTGTGCCCCGCCAGTTCTCCTGCAGCAGCCGGCGGTGAGGCCGAGGGGATGCCCAGGAATTGGGGACGGGAGGTGTGGGATGTGCCCGGGGTGTCGCGTGCCCGCTGGGACCCTCCGGTGTGGCGGCCGCTCTCTGTGCCAGCGCTGCCCAGTGTCCCACGCCCGCCCTTTCTCTGCCCCACTTTAAAGCCAGCTCCCGCAGCTCCTCCTCCGAGGAGGGTGGGCACCTGCATGAGGGAGGCACCCTAGCAGTGAGGGGGGCCGCTGCCGAGGCCAGGGCTGACAGACCCCCGGGATGGCCCCGGGGAACCTGGTTGCTCGGGATCACCATAAGCTATGGGGTCTCAAATGCCCTTGGGTGCTCCATGCACCCCTGGGGTCACGCACCTGGGGGGCACTGCCATGGGGGTCCTCTGTGCCCTTGGGGGACTGTGCACCTTAGGGTCCCCACGTGTCCTGAGGTCCTGTGTCTGCTGGGGGGACCCCTGAACCCTGGAGTCCTGCATTTCTTGAGAGGTCCCATGTGCCCTGTGGGACTCGTGTCTTGGGGGGTCCCATCTGCTGTGGGGGACATCCACACACCCTCAGGGTGTGGGACCATGCACCTTGAGGACCCTTGTAGGACCCTCCCTGCTGCACAATCCAAGCTGTCCCACACATTGGGACGGGAAGGGGTCCCATCCCCATGGCCCCGGGGAAGATGTTTTACCGTGGGGCGGGTGTGGGACGCGATAGGAATCGTCAAAGGCGTGGTTAAATGGGATGCTGCAGAGCCCAGCGCCGGAGGGATCCCAGGCAGGCTGGGGGGGACAGGACCCATCTGACCATCATGTGCCTTGGGTCCGTGTTGATGCCTGGAGCCGCGCGGCTGCCAAAGAGCCATTCACAGCTCCATTGAAAGGCCAATCCCACGGTTATCCACTTCCGTTGGGAAGCCCTTCCCTCTGGCGTGGATGAAAACGGCTCAGCTGCACACACTGGGAATGGGGTCCCAGGCTGCCACAGCGCCAAGTGACAGGGCTGGGATCCCATCTGGGATTTGGATGTGCCAGTGGGGAATGGAGCTGGGGTGGGCTGGCTTGAGACTCGGGGTCTGCACACCCAGCCAACCCACCCCAGCTACATCCCCTAGGGAGACAACACAGCAGAAACAGGGATTTATTCCACATATTCACCATTACTCAGCAAAAAAAAAAAAGGGAAAAACACTTTACGGGAACAAGGATGAGTTAAGGTTTTACTGTGGCTTACCTCAATCTTGGCTCTAGAGTGTGAAGGTGAGGGAATAAAGGATGGAGAAACAAAGAAGAGGGGCAAGACTTCTTCTCTGAACATAATTAAAAGGCTGAAAAAGCTGCTCCACGCACAATTCTCGTGGCACAGGGGACTCTGAGACCTTTGGAAGGTTCAGTGTAGTGAGGTGTGGAGTATTCTGTGGAGGGAAGGAAGCTCCAGGCTGCAGGAAGCACAAAGGAGCTGAATAAGAGGGCAGTAAAACCCCTCTGGGAATTAAGGACAAGAGCCAGAAGAACAGGGAGGGGAATGGGATGGGAATTGTGTGTAGAGGAGGCCAGAAGGGGACTAAGCTGCCGTGGGGACAAGGGACAGCTGCTGTCCATTAGCTCGGACATGCTCAGACAGCCCTTGTCCCCCATTAAAGAGAGGGGCCCTGGACAGGGCCCATGGCTGTGGATTCAGCCCCTTTCCCTGGCCAGAAACCAGCCCATGGATGCAGCCCCCCTCCTCAGCACAGCCCATTCCCACAGCCAGTCCACGTGTGACTTTATTGGAGTGCGACACAAATCTGGGGATGATGCCAGAGGGTTTGGGGAGAGACACCCCAGGCTCAGTCCCAGTCCCCGTCGCCCTCGGGATTGTCATCGCGGGGAGGCTCCTGGAACTGGATGTTGGCCAGCATGTCCCGCATGGCTGCCATCAGCCTGTTCACCCCCTGGTTGAGGTCCTGCGCTGCTCTGGCCTCGCCGTCCCCGTCATGCCGGATGTCCCCCTGCAAGAGAGCAGCGCTGTGGTGGCAGGGACAGGCACAACCCTGCCACAAATCGGCACCAGGCTGCTGCCAGCAGCGGCTCCTGCAGCAGGAACACCGTGGGGGGAATGGTGCACCCACATCCCAGCGTGCACTCACCTGCAAGTTAAAATTTGGCAACAGCGAGCGGAAGAAGAGGGATAAACTGCTTTCATTGGAGGGATGGCTCGTCCTGGAAGACATAAGTGGCACCACAGTGAAGGGACAGCTCAGTTTGTGATTCCTCAATGGGATATGGTGGTGCTGGGAGAACCATGGCACTGCTGAACCAGCCCTGAGGGAGGGAACTGGGGGATTCCAAAGGGATTCTGAATTTGGGCAACTCTGAGTAGAAATTCTGAGCAGAGCAGTCACTAAGAGCACGACCAAGGCCAGGTTGGAAGGGGCTTGGAGTAACCTGCTCCAGTGGAAGGTGTCCCTGCCCCTAGCAGGGGGTGGAACGAGGTGAGCTTTAAGGTCCTTCCAACCCAAACCATTCCAGGATTCCACAATTCTACCACCTCTGCTCTGAGTTGGTTGGTGTGGAACACACACACGGCATCACCCCAACACCAGGACTGGCTGTACTTAAACTTCCCTTTACCCCAAACCCTCCCAGCCAGCCGTGGCCTGGGTGCCCTGTGGCTGGGAATGGCCAGTGGTGAACACTGCGGGAAGCAGCAGGACCAGTCCAGCCTGTAGCTCTGCCTGCCAGGAGCACCACGGCTCTTCCTCTGCCATGGAGGAGAATGCCAGCACCGAGTGCCTGTGTGCAGCCTGGCCTGGGGCTGAGGGCGTGCCGGGAACACCGTGAGCACAGCCGGTTGTGCCAGCGCGGGCACCGGCAGTGCAGGTGGTACCTTTCCGGTCGGGTGTAGGAAACAATGGAATCCAGAGGAGGGAGAGGATCAAACCCCATCACTGGCTGTGAGGTCACCTCCTGCAGGAGAAGGAGAAAGGAGCGATGAAGGAGAAAGGGAGGGATGAAGGAGAAAAGAAGGGATGAAGGCTGTGCATCCAGCAGCAGCAAACATGGGGGCCCAGAGAAGCCGTGAGTCCCAGGGATTCAGATGGACCCGGCAGGGACACGAGTGCCACCACACCATGTGCAGCCACGGCCCCTGTGCCCCATCAGGCCCCTCACCAGAGGCAGGGCTGCCGTGGCCTCCTTCATCTCCGAGAGGATGATGTGCCGGTAGATGTTCCTGGGAGCGCTCTGGTACCGGATCTTCCTCCTAAGGCGGGAGGGGACAGAGCAGTGCGCCCTGAGCACGCACATTCCCATTTCTGCTGCTCCAGGCGCAGTGTCAGCAGCTTCCCTGGCTCCAGGGGACAGGCCATATTGGATGGAGCTGGCTTAGGGCGAGCCAAAGGCGGGTGGTAGCTGCTGAGCTCCGGAGAAAGAGCAGAGAGCTTGGGGACAAGCAAATTGACCTTGGTTTAGGACACCTGATGGCTCTCTCCTGTTTGTCAGCACTGGGAAGCATTTCTAAGCTGTTATCTGCCCTGTGTGGCCATCCCTGCCCTTCCAGGCCACCTCTCCACCCTCTCCAGGATGTTTCCAGGGTACACTTGACAGCCAAGACTGGGGAAGGCAGTGCAGGATATGCAGTCCAGGTTCAGCTCTACATTCCAGTTTGTGAAAAGCATGGAAGAGCCTCTGCCTTCCTGGCCCCGTGCCATGACCCTCGGCATCAGAGCAGCAGCTGCGGGGCTCTGAGCCCTGTCCCAGTCACTGGAACTGCTGCTGCCCAGCACAGACCCTCTGTCTCACTCTGCCCCCTGCCCTCCACCTTCTGTGCTCACTTGTGCTCAGCTTCCTGCACCAGCGCGTCCTGGGCCTCCACCATGCGCAGAACCTCATGGACGTGGGGCTCCAGCCAGGCCATGACACCTGGGTCCTTCCACAGGGCGTGCGTCCTGCCCACGTACAGGGATGTCAGCTGGTTCAGGGCGGGTGACTGGCTATGGGAGACGGCTGTTACTCACCGCACCCTCCTCCTCCTCCTCCTCACGGGATGGCGAGGGCTCAGCTCTGCGCTGGGCTTTGGCGTGAGAACACAAGAGGGACTGGCAGGCTCCTGCCCAGCTATTGCCATCCACCTTCACCACATCTTCTGCCTCCATCTATTTTTAGGCTAAGGAGAGCCATGAAATGAGGGAACACTGCCCTGGCCCAAGGGAGAGCCTTCGCATGCAGAGGAAGACCACGTGTCAAGGGAACGCAGACTGGTTGGAGACAGCCTGCCCTGGGAGGACACACGTGTCGCTCTCCCTCTCTGCACACACCAACAGGCTTTGGGGTGAACTCCTGACCTGTCCACCTTGAGGTGAGGTGGGTCTGTCAGCCTGATCCAGAGGCCATTATGGAAATCCATTATCAAAGGGATTATCAAATGAGGCATTATCAAATGAGCCTACTCAGGGAACCCAAACAAGCTCCTCCATTAGCTGTCTGAGCACGCAAGATCTCCGCCGCCGGCAAAATCGATCCCTTCCCTTTGCTGAGAACATCTCCAGGCCTTACCTGATCTGGGCATTCAGCCCGAAGAAGGGGTGGGAGGCAACCCTGGCATCGGGCTGCACGCTGCAGTGATCCAACAGCGGCATCAGAACTGCAAGACAAAGGCAGAGAACTCATCTGGACCTGTTAGAGAGGGGCAACGTGGGGTGGGATCACCCCTGCAGAGTCACTCCCCTCCCCAGGGCCAGCAGCCCCCGGGGCACCAACAAGGAGGGGGTGAGGACACTGCTGGTCCCTGTGCTCACACAGGCGTTATTTCAGTCACCCCAACGAGCAGCCTAAAAGATGTTTCCAGCCCCCACAAACTGAATCCTTGTTGGAGAGCTGGTTCTTCCTGCTGCACACACCCTCCCCTGGGCCTCAGGGCAGTGTGCTCCTTTCATGGACAGCAGCACTCACAGGATGAAAGGGAGAGTGATGGACACCCATGGGGCAAGAACATCCAAAACAGAGCTGTGCCTCGGAGGGAGAGCCAAGGAGACTGGCTTGTCCTTGCTCCGGGCAGCCCCGAGGAGGTGAGACATCTCCCTGCTCTGAGATTCCAGCTCTCACCCTCCCCCAGCCTGCTCACCCCTGACCATCGCTGGTGGAGGAGCATCGGCTGCTCTGGGGAGGGAGATCAGAACCACGGAATCATGGAACTGTAAAGGCTGGAAAAGCCTCTAAGACCACTGAGCCCAACCATTCCCCCAGCACTGCTAAGGCCATCCATCACCCATGTCCCCAAGTGCCACATCCACATGGTTTTTAAGTCTCTCCAGGGTTGGGGACTCCACCACTGCCCCAGGCAGTCGTGCCAGGGCTGGACTACACTTTTGGGAAAGGAATTGTTCCCAATATCCAACCTTGAGGCCGTTTCCTCTTGTCCTGTCCCTGTTCCCTGGGAGCAGAGCCTGGTGTCCCCTCCACCTGCCCCCTCCTGTCAGGGAGTTGTGCAGAGCCACAAGGTCCCCCCTGAGCCTCCTTTTCTCCAGGCTGAGCTCCTTTCCCAGCTCCCTCAGCTGCTCCTGAGGCTCCAGCCCCTTCCCCAGCTCCATTCCCTTCCCTGCACATGCCCCAGCCCCTCAGTGTTGGGGCTGTGTTGGGGAGAGGGGCCCAGAGCTGCCCCCAGGGTGGACCCCCCACCACAGTGGGCACAGGCACTGTCGTTCTGCCCGGCTGCGTCCGCTCTGACTCAGGGCTCCCTCCTCAAAGGCCCTTTGCAAATTCCTGCCTCTGCACCCGCCTGCCAGGAATCCAGGCCTGGCTCTCTCAGAGGACAGTGACAAAGCCCGCGGGGATGGCCTTGCTGGTGGGGACAGACTCACCGCTTGGGAACATGATGAGTGCGAGCTGGATGAGCCGCGCCGCTCGCTCCCGGGCCTGGCTGCGCTCCAGCTCCGGGCGCTCTTCCTGCTGGCTCAGGAAGAAATAGGCCAGTGGCACCGAGAAGGCAAAATTGGGCAGCTGGGACAGATTCCGGTGACTCTGCAGGATGAGGGAGAGCGTTACCGAGAAATGATGCTGTGCAGCAGAGCTGGGCTGCGCGGGGTCGGGGCTCTGCCTGCTGGGGATTAAGTGAGCTCCCAGCCGCTGGCTCGGTGCCCCCACGGCTGAGTGAGCAATTTTGAGTTCTTACAGCTGTTTGCAGGATCCAAGGATTACAGGAACCAACAGCCCAGCCTTTATGGATCATTCCAATGCCGCTGGGATGCCAGCCGGGCTGTTAGGTTCCCTCCAAAGGGCTCACCTGGTGGGGAACACCCCAGGCACCCATCCCCTCACGTGCTGGCCACTCACCTCCCACTCCTGGAAGAGGCGGGTCAGGAAGGTGTATTCCCTGGCCCGGAGGGACAGGAAGTCAATCAGCAGCAGCACGCAGAGCGGGTCATTCTCAGGATCGAGGCTTGGGAGAAGGGGGAGAAAACAAACTCGGTGTCACAACAGCTGAGAGAGCTGCCCTGATTTCTGGGACAAACAGCCTCTCCCAGAGCCATCCAGTGACTCAGCAAGCAGAGAGAATGGGAGCACGATCGCTCCTGCATGGCCAGCGGATGATGGAGGGGTGCTCTGTGTCCCTGAAGAGGGGACAGTCCCCTGCCACCACCCACAGGAGGAGGATCGGTGGCCACAAGCTGAGGGGGCTGAAGCCACTCAGTCACACTTTGTGTGAATTAACATTTTGCTCTGCTGAGGCTCCAAGCTCAGGCCACACTTCAGCGGTCACAGGCCACCCAGGGCCCCTCCTGAGCCATCACCTCTCCAAGAGCACCAGCACAGATGTGGGCAGTTCTAAGGGGTGGGAATGAGCCTATAGCAAGCCCAGGAGCAGGAGGACTCCTCTGGGGTAAGCGTCCCCCCAAACCCAGACACTCCACCCTCAGTGGAGGGACCTACCTCAGGATGAGCTTGCAGAACTCCAGTGCTGTGCGGGGACAGCCCCTCTTCTCCAGGAACATCAGGTGCTTGAAGAGAGCCAGGAAGAAAGCTCTGCATGGGGAACAGCAGCAGGACTTAGAGGCCAGACGTGGAAAGCAGCATTTTGTGCCACTCAGAAAAAGGGACCCAGTCACCACCAGCTCCTCACCTCCAAGCATCACATCCTGGTGTGGCATGGGCTGCCACAGACCCTCCCTGCTCCCATCTCTTGTTTTTGTTATCTTTTTGTGCAAGAACAGGGACAGCAAACTCATGACCTGCTCTGGAGACTGGGACCAAGAGAAGCAAATCCCCCAAGTCCACATCCTGCCTTGTCCCAGTGGTGTGGGGACGGTGACACGGAGCGGGGAGGCCTAACACCTGAACTGGTGACACAGGTCACTGATGGCACAAAGCGTGTCAGCCAGAGGGACTGAAATGTGAGCACCCTCCAGGTACAGCAGTTTGGGAGAGATGGCTTGGGTCAGCTGACTGGAAAATTCCCAGAATAAAGTCACCTTTCCCAGCAGCTGCAGAGCTGGAGTTACATAAAGACCCAGGCTGGGAGGAGTGTGAGTGCTGGGGATGATGGCTGGAAACACACAGCAAGGATTTTTGTGACCATTTTGGGCTAAGGGGTACTAATGGCATGAGAAGGATATGACAGGGAAGGACGGTTCCTTCTCCAGGAAGATATCCCTTGGGAAAAAGGATGCTTTGTGCAGAAGCTTCCACACACGAGCTGCCTGTGCTCCAGCACCATCCCAGGAGCCCCCGACAGAAAGGGACACTCGGGGCCTCCCTGGATGAGCAGCAGTGGTGAATCTGGGTGGCTGTGGCCAAAGTGGGCCACCAGGAGCTCCAGCTGAGCCTCCCTGTGCCCAGCCCTGCTCACCTGTTCTCTGGCCGCCGGTAGTCCAGCCTGCAGGCCCCGCTGGTAAGGCTGAACACCGGGTGGAAGGCGCATTCCAGGCTGTACAGCGCCCGCTCTGGGGACAGCAAGGACAGGGTCAGGGACAGGACAGGGACACCACCCCAGCACAGCACTGCCCGGCACCCGGTTTAGCCCACAACACAGGAAACCACCTGGGCACAAAGTTACTTCACATGATGTGGTGGCAACAGGTACCAGGGCAGTGAGCACTTCCACATTAGATCTCACCCTGGGTGGGAAAAGGAACCATTCTGGGACTGAGGTTGCTCCAGCTGCCTCTGCCACAACTCTGTTCACACAGGAGAGCCAAGCTCCTGCCCTCCACTGCCCTGTGCCAGGGCCTCCCCGCACTCTTCCAGGGAAGGATTTCACACTGACACATCTGCTCCTCACCTCACTCTTACCTATGAGATCCCGAGCCATCTCCTGGTCCTCCTGCATCCGGCACACGTCACTGAGCTGCAGGAGGGAGTCCACGTGGTAGGGGTTCATCTGGAGCAGCAGCTGCCCGAGAGCATTGCAAAGATTCTGTGTCATTGCTGGTGTCTCAGCAATTTGGTCACTGCCCCAGGTACCTCCCAGCACCAGCTCTGTGACACACAACACCAAGAGCTTCCTTGATCCCGCCCTGCCAGATCCATCCCCGAGCTGGAAGGGCACAGGGAGCTCTGTCCCCATCACGTGCAGGATGGGAGCCCTCAGTGGTAGCCTCCCTTGGGCAGCTCCCTCCCAGCTTTTCCAGCAGAGGCCATGCCAGGCCTTTGATCATCCTCACTGTCCTCCTCCAGATCTCTCCCAGCTCCTCCATTTCCTTGGAAAGGAGAAAACAAGATGCAGGCACCGTTACAGTTTGGGGTTTTTTATCTATCCCTCAACAGTTCTGAGCATTTCATCAGGGTTTTGCATCCTCTGGATACTGAGAGGACATTTGGACACATCTATTACAAATCCAGGAAGCAGCAATGGTAATGGACAATAATAATAAATAAACATTTACTTCCAGGCTTCAGAAGAGAAGTTTAATCTAAAAACTTTCTCCATTCACTAATTATATTACAAATAGGCTACTTTTCCCAAGTACCTAAAACCTCAGTTCAGTAAAAAATACCGAAGCTACTACAAATCTTCTCACAGTTTAGTTTGGGGATTATTTTTTTTCTCCTAAAACTTAAAAAACAAAGCTTCCAAAGCTCCACAGAAGTTTCCATTTGCAGGGTGGGGACCCGTGAGACCACCTACAGCACAAAGACTGGATGTTCCAGGCTGGCCCAGCCCAGCCTGGAGCCATTTGCCTGATGCTTAACCTCTTCCTTAAGGGGCAAAACTCTTAAGCTCCTTTCTAGCCCACTTTTTGGGGGGACATGGAGCACAGGGTCACTGTGATGGGAAAAAACCAAGAAAAGGTCACCAAGGCCCTTTTCAGCTACCAGCAAGTGCAGAAAAAACACTCATTGAACAAGAGGCTCCCCAAAAGTAATGTTTTATGTGCTGAAACCACAGCAACAAGGCACAGCTGGGCTCAAGCTAGGGCAGGACCATGGTGATCATGGACAAACTGTCTGGTACTGGCAAATCCATCTGTTAGATTTCACCCTTAATGGAAAAGTGGAAGACTTCAAGCTGTGCGAATGTCCTCAAGTTTAGCCAGACCCCGTAAGAGGATCAGAGCATCCAGATTAAAATACTATGGAAAGCCTGTCCTGTGTGAGACCGAGCTTGAGCTGTCCCTGGGACACTCACTGCTGCACAGGAATTACCTTGGCTCACTTAATCCAAATCCCTCAATCCAGGCACAACTGCTGAGCTGGAGAGAGCCCTGTGGCCCTGAGCTGAGGGTGGGAAAGCAGAAGGAAGTAAACTTTATTTAGCAGACAATGGGCTCTTTAAGGAACATCTCCAAGGCATGTATCCCAGCTCATGTGGCCAGGCCTTTCAGAGAAACATCCCTCAGTTATGGTTTAGTTTGGTGCAGAGCTATTTTGCTGTTGCTTATCACTCCAAACTATAAATGTTACCATACAGCTTAATGAGCTTGGACACGCATGAAGGACTCCCAACACAAAAGCCTGTTTTGCTGAAATACCAAGAAAAGACACATTTTTCATCCTTGCAGGAGTTTATAAATAGAACAGCTGTTAGTTTGGATCCCCAGTTCATGATGGGTTTATACAATATTCTTCCTTTCCCATCTAAGAGCTGAGACAAGGGAGCTTTGTTCCCACCCTTCCAGCCCAACAGACAGTTCCTGTGGGTTCCTCTCTCAGAAGGTGACCTGGCACGTGCTTGACAGAGCCACCAAGGCTCGGCCACCAGCCACCAGACCTCCTCTGCACCAAGGAGGTCACTGATTAACAAGGTGACAGCACAGCTCAGCACTCAGCGCTGCCTCGCCCCACACAGAGGGACACAGGGCTCTACTGTCCAAACAAGACTGGAAATAAATCATCCAAGGCTCTGCAGAGGGATCTGGATGGGATGGATCAAGGGGATGAGGTCAGTGGGATGAGGGTCAACACGGTGACACGCTGGATCCTGCCTGTGGGTCACACCAACCCCATGAATGCTACAGGCTGGGGGCAAAGTGGCTGGAAAAGGACCTGGGGGTGCAGGTGACAGCAGATGGACACGAGTCCAGGTGGGCAGGAAGGCCACTGGCACCTGGCCTGCGGTCACCACAGCTCGTTCCCTGTGCTGGCACTGCTGGGGCACTTCCAGTTCTGGGGTCAGTTCTGGGCCCCTCATCCCAACACAAACATCGAGGGGCTGGAGCACATCCAGGGAAGGGCAACGGAGCTGTAAAAGGGTCTGGAGCAGCAGGAATGGCTGAGGGAGCTGGGAAAGGGGCTCAGCCTGGAGAAAAGGAGGCTCAGGGGAGACCTTGTGGCTCTGCACAACTCCCTGACAGGAGGGGGCAGCTGGGGGGACATTGGGCTCTGCTCCCAGGGAACAGGGACAGGAAAAGAGGAAACAGCTTCAAGCTGTGGCAGAGGAGATTCAGGTTGAGTATCTGGAATAATTCCTTCCCCAAAAGTGTAGTCCAGCCCTGGTCCAGTCTGCCCAGGGCAGCAGTGAATTCCCCATCCTTGAAGGATTTAAAAGCCAAGTGGATGTGGCCCTTGGGGACATGGGGTAGGGATGGCCTTGGCAGTGCTGGGGGAACAGCTGGCTTAGAGGCTTTTCCAACCCAAACATCTCACTGGAATGCACCAGCCCAACTTCCTAGGGAAAGGGGCTGCAGGAACACAGGAGGGAACAGCACGACCAGTCCAACCTACCACGATGTTGTTGGGGTCCATGGACTCCACAGCATCCAGGAACTTGAACTGGACCTGCTGGTACTCACGGTGGTGCTCAAAGGTGAAGTGCTGCACCCCTCTCCGGGTGTCCAGTAGCTGCATGGTGATACCTGGAGGGTACAGGGGAGACCTGGGTACCCCAAGAGAACCTCCTCTGCTCTCTCCCAGCATCAAAAGCTCACCTTCATCACTGGGTCCAAAGCCACACATGTTTTTGGCAACTCCCAGAGAATTTCACTCTTTTCCTCCCTCTCATGAGTCAAACCCACCCAGAAAGCCCGGCTGCTCACGCTCCCCAGAGATACTTCTCGTTACCCAGCAATTCTGCTGCTAATCATGCTCTGCTACCTCCAAAAGAGGAGAAAACAAACCCAAATTTTAAGGTCCAACTCCCCAGAGTTCTCTGTTGAGGCAGGAAGTATTTCCACCAGCGGAGGAGCAGTTCCCTTTTAGATTCCATGACTTGAGCAGCATCCATGTCACATGGGCCCAGGGTTAGGAGGGCAGGAAGGGGCAGGAGGGGGCCCCAAAAGCCTCACCTGTCTTGCTGTAGCGTGGCCAGGTGTTCTTGGGAGCCGTCAGCCACATGCTGCGGACGTACTGCCGCTGCCTCTGCCTTGGCCTGGGGAGGGGAACACACAGGTCACACCTTCTCTGCACTGACAGGAGAAGGAGGGATGAAACCATGTTAAAGGGAAAAATGAGATCCAATTTCTTCCCCACAGAGAGCCACACAGAGCTGTGCACAGAGCTCTTCGTTTGCCTTCAAGACACAACATACCTGTGCTCAGGCTTTGCCTTACATGCACCATCTAGGCCAGCCAGTGCCTCCAGCATCTCCATTTCCAGAGCTTCTCTCCCTGTTTTTATCCCTGCCAAACTCTCAGCTGCCTCTGTGCTTCAAACAGCTTCGCAGGTCCAATTAGGAGAACCCCACAACCCTCTGACTCATCCCTCTTCCCAGCAGGGCCTTCAAATGTCAACTGGATTAGTTTAAGCCATACTCAAAAATGCACAAATTATTGGTTCAGGAGCAGTTCAGGATCAAGGCTACTCTGAGGGAGTCATGTCTCCTCAGAAAGGGATCACAGACTATCCTGAGTTGGAAAAGACCCACAAGGATTATCAAGTCCAACTCCTGGCCCTGCACAGGACAATCCCAAGGGACTGCAGTTTCTTCCTCAAGCACCAAATGCTCTTCCATAGACTCTCTCCCTCCTTCCAGCCACACTGCTCCAGGCTGAGACCATTCTTGGTTTTCCAAGCAGCTCATGGAAGTGGGGATTTTGTGGATGACAGTGAGCACAGTGCAGTGCATAAATGCAGAGATGACACACCCAGGGAGCAACAGGCTCCTTGGGCCCCTGGAAGTAAGTGCATGAGACACTCTGGAAGTATTCAGGGTCCACTTTCTGTCCAGAGGCTCCAGAATGGCAAGGGACAAATGGTGGAGCAAAAAAAAAAAATCTGTGTCTGCAGTCTGTGAACTCAAGTGAAAGGACTTTGAAGGGTGGTTTGGAAGTAAATGAGAGGGGAAAGAAGCAAAGGAAAAAGTAAATGTCAGCAAAAGCCTGGAGAAGTCTTTCTCCACCGTGTACATATCACAGAAATATTCTTCTGTCCCAATAAGCAACTACTAAATGAGTAACACACCCTGAGCCCAGGACTACCTGACCAGGTGTGGCACTGGGGACTCCATGAGCCCTGCCAAGGGCAGGACAGACACATCTCCTCGGATTTGGAAAGGGTTTAATACCAAATTCTGGACTAACCTCTGGTCCCCAAGCACAGCACGAGCCCCAAAGTATCTCTTCAACTCATTCTCTGGATTCAAGTTTCTGAGAAGGTGGAAAGAAGAAAGAAAAGCTTCATTAGTTAAACACAAGTGTCACACTCAAGTCTCTCCCTCAACGCCCAGCACCCCAAAGTGTCTCTGGAAACCCCCAAACTGTCACACACTCCCCACTGCTCAGACAGCATGGAGAAAGGAGACTGAAACCGGCCAGAACTGGAAGGGAAAGCCCTGCTCCATCAGACAGGCTTTCTTCCTGCTCTGCTCCAGAGCTGGGCATACTGCTGCTGCCCTCTCCAGGACAGCTGGAGCCTCAGCTGGGATGTTCCTGGGAGAAGCCTGGGCTCGGGAGCACAAGTGAATCCCATGTCAAGCTTTACACACCAGGGCTATTTGACACCTCTGCAGAGGTTCTCCCACAGATGATCTGAGGCTGAAAGGGCCCTCTGGAGATTAATCTGGTCCTGCCACCACTGCAAGCAGGCCTGGCAGCAGAGAATCCCCGTCAGAACCAAACGGAGCTTCCAGAAGAGTGGTCAGGAGCGGGGATCTGCACGACCATCCCAGCCCTGTCATCACCTCTGCAAGGTGCAGAGCTCCTGGTCAGATCACACTGGGAAGCTCTGGGCTCCCTTCCTCGAGGAGCAGATGTCCTGTCTGTCACACCACAGCCAGAGCCAGGGGGCAGCCAGCAGTACCTGTGCTCCACGTAGAGCAGGGGTCGGCTGTCAGTGATGATCCCACCCTGGCTCTGCGGGGCCAGCCCGGGGTCCTCGATCCTTTCCAAAAGGCTGTCAATGTCTTCCAGGTCGTTGTCTTCCTTAAGAGAGGCAAAGCCAAGGCATTTATTACAGGCTGAGTCACAGCAGTCTGCAGGTCACCCAGCAGAGATCACACCCAGCTGCCTCTGGCTCATCCTGATCCCTGGGCGATGGGCTGTGTCTCTTCAGAGAATCCCAGAATGGTTTGGGTTGGAAGGGACCTTAAAGCTCATCCTATTCCACCCCCTGTCACTTTCCATTATACCTGCTCCAAACCCTGTCCAGCCTGGCCTTGGGCACTTCCAGGGATCCAGGGGTAGCCCCAGCTTCTCTGGGCACCCTGTGCCAGGGCCTGCCCACCCTCACAGGGAAGAATTGCTTCCCAATATCCCATCTCTCCCTGCTCTCTGATAATGGGAAGACATTTCCTCTCATCCTGGCACTCCAGGCCCTTGTCCAAAGACATTTTAAATATCTAAATAACAACCTTCATCCTCTACTTTCCACGCAAACACCAAGTTACTGCTGTGAGCCTCATGACAAGGTCTCAAACACTCACATGACTTTAATCCAACTCTCCCATTCCCCATCTTCCAACTAGCCCAGGAATCCATCCAGATGCTCACATGCAACAGTTGTATAACACTTTAATGCTGATTTCCTTGTTTTCCCCCCACAAACAACAAGTGACACATTTCTTACGTGCCTGTTTCACATTCTCCTCATGATGTCCATGGGTGGAACACAGAATTCCATTCAGGATACCCAAGCAGCACTGCCAGCTTGCCTTTTCCAGCTAAATTTAGCCCCTGTGCGTGGAGTATACACAGGGAAGGGATAACGTGCTCTGCATGGAAGTGTTGGAACAGAGGCTGCATTATGCCTCGTTGGCAAACCAAACTGCCCAGCTCTGGGTGTCCCCCCAGCCTCCAGCTGGCACATGTCCCCCTGCTGCTCGATATTCTTGGATTGGGAAAGGAAACAGGCTCTTCAGGAGGGTTTTCCACCTCAGGAACTTACTCTTGAGTGGAATTCCCAGGGAGAAGGTGGCCAGCTGGGTGCTGGCACTGCTGCCATGGCTTAGCCATTCCCTCCAGAATCCTGTGGCTCAGGATATTGAGCAAAAATCTCCCTGGAGTGAACAGGGACTCCATGATCTGGGAGGTCTTCTCCAGCTTTAAGGATTCTGTAATTCTGTGGTCAGTTCAGACTCAAACCTCACCAGGAAACTAGCTCCCACCTGAACCTCACTCCTATTGAATTTAGAAGAACAATGACTTTATCCATCTGCTGCTTCCAGCTCTGGAAGGACGTGGAGCTGCTGGAATGAGTCCAGAGAAGGCCATGGAGATGCTCCAAGGGCTGGAGCCCCTCTGCTCTGGAGACACCTTAGAGCCCCTTTCAGTGCCTAAAGGGGCTCTAAGAGAGCTGAAGAGGGATTTGGACAAGGGATAGAGTGACAGGATAGACTGGAGAGGGCTTGGAGCAACCTGGTCTGATGGAAGGTCTCCCAGCCCACACGGCAGGGGATGGAATGAGATGAGTTTTAAGGTCCCTTCCAACCGAAATCACACCAGGATTCCATGATTCAAAAAAAAGCTTCCATAAATTTAAATTCTGAAATGGCTTTTTTGCCTCAAATCTCTCCTATAGTCGCCTCGGAATTCCCACTTTGCCAATCCCACCTGAGGAACCAGCCCAGTCCCTGACTCAGAGCACTCACAGACATACCACAGTCTCTCCTGCTGCATTTTTCTTGGTTTTCCTTTTCTTTTTTTTCTTCCGTGGCTTGTTACTCGATGCTGGCTGCAAAGACAAAGGGAAGAGCTGTCAGCATTCCCATGAACTGCAGGGGTGCCAGCTCCATGGGAAGAAGAGCATTTCCCACAGGGAACAACACACTGAGGGTCCTCAAATGAAACCAAAATTCACCCTTAGCGTTTGTTAGGGGGTGGAAATCAAGACACAAGGAGAAAATGGAGGAAAGCACCAAAGATTCACAAAGGGTTAAACCTCAGCTGACTTTCGGAATAATGTCTGAGGCTATGAAATCAGGAGAGAAACAAGTTTAGCTGTGCCAGGTGTGGAGGAAATGCTTCAGCCTCTTTCAGTCTCCAGGATAAGCTGCATTTCTGCTTTTCTGGGGAGCAGGACAGTTCCCAATTTCACTCCCATTTCCACAGAAACCAACACCTGACAAAGGCCCCAGTGCCAGAGCACCTCTCCCTGCAGATGCAGCTGCTTCAGCTCAGGATGCTGGGGGACATTCCCTGACTGGCACAGCTGGGAAGCACGCTTCCAGCATCTAGCAGGTAACACAGCAAGGGCTCACAGCATCATGGAATGGTTTGGGGTGGAAGGGACCTCAAAGTTTATCCACTCCCTGTCTAGGCAGGGACACTTGCTACTAGACCAGGTTGCTCCAAGCCCTGTCCTGGCTCTACCCAAGAGCAGCAGCTGCCTGCCCAGGGCTCCTACATCCTACCTGGAGCTCTGGGAGCAGCCACAGGTGTGTCCTGCAGTGCTGGCACAGCAAACTCACCAGGTGAGGGCTCCTGGAGCCACTGCTCACACAGGGACCCACTATCCAGAGCACTCACTGCCCCTGGGCTGACAGAGGCCACTGGCACAGCTGGAATGCACACAGACAGTGGACTCTGCTCCTCTGGCACCCAAACCCCAGGGACACACACCACAAATGCACAGCAAACAGGGGAGACCAGGGGCCAAGTCCCTTTGCTCCCCAACCTTCATCTCCCGTGAGATCTGGGCTGGACTTGCCATGAAAAATTGTTAATCAAGTGTCCCTTTCCTTAGAAAATCCTGCAAGGAGACGCTTCTGGGCTGATACAGATCACAGGAGGACTCTTGATATCAAATGTCAACAACAAATCACTATGGGGAATAATGAGCTCAGTTGACACTGCTTGAAGTCCTCATGTCCCCTGTTCCAAAACAAATGCCTCCTTGAGAGCATTTCCCCCTGGCCCAACCTCAGTGCTCATGTGAACAGGGCACAACGCCTCCCTTGGGTGCCTCCTCTCTGCAGCTGGAAAATCCCTCTGGATCCTCCACACAAACCCAGCCCTCAGCACCAAACTGCCCATCCTCCCACAGATCCGAGTTCCCATGTTTAAGTGTGCATCCCTCCGCTGGATCCCCAGGAGCAGTTACCGTTTGGTGCTCGTCCTCCTGCCCCTCTCTGTGCCCATCTCCGTCTGTCTCCTCAGTCACAGCCCCCTCCTTGCTCCCCTCCTGGTTCCCTCCCGCCGTGTCCCCCTCGCTGAGCCGAGTGTCCGGTCGCTCCTCTCCGGCCGGCAGCTCATCCTCTGACTCCTCAGCTGGGATCTGCAAACAGAGGACAAGCTGCAGGGACAGCCCAGGGATGGAATTCCCCAGGGATGGGATCCAACACTCCACCTGCAAACAGATGGAGTTTTGGACACCCCTCACGTCAAGCCACCATTGGCTGCCAGGACAGTCCCACGCACATGGAGGGCAGCACAGCACCACCACAATGTGTCCCCTCAAACCATGGACCCTGCTCTTCCCTGGGAAGAGCTTCCAAACCCAGCCTCGCCTGTGCTCACACAGCCAGGCCTCAGGGAAGGACAGAGAATGGCTGGGGCTGGAAGAGGTGACTGGAGAGCAGGACCAGGCTCTGTCACCCCCAAGGACCCAGCCGTGCCACCAGGGCCCATCTGACATTCAGCACTGGGATCCTGCAGTGCTGGGAAAGTGGCAGGGATGTTCCTAAAAAGTTTCACCACTCCAGCTCTGCCTCCCATCCTTCCCACTCACCCACCACCCAAACCGATCACTCCCACCCCAGTCACTGACCCCAAATCACCGCCACCAGCAAACTGTCACCTCTGCCACCCTCACTGTGACCCCCTCTCAGTCACTGCCCCCCTGTTCCCTCCAGTCACCCCCCAATCCCCGCCAGCCTCTGCCCATAGGCC
>VZRF01007439.1:0-182493 GCA_013396875.1 Vireo altiloquus
CCAGGGAAGAACACCTCCCTCCTAGCAAGTTTAATCCTTTTTTCCTCAGTTTGGGTGGAGAGTTGAGGGTGGGTTATTGTTGAGGTGAAGGGGGTTGCGCTTCATGCAAAGCCTCAGCAAGAAAAAAAACAACTCTAACAAGAGAAGATTCAAGTTCAGTATCCCCAGTTTTGGGAGAAGTTTTTCCTTTAAGATTAGCTGTCGTTCATTCTTGAGTGCGAGGGATAAAGAGAACTAATCTTTGGTTTGTTTCACTTAGTTATCCGGAGCCTCGGCCGCATGGCAGTGGCGTCCACTCCCCCACCAGCTATGTTCCCCCTTCTGTCCCTCAGGAGAGAGCAGACTGTACATTTTTCAGTCTCCTCTGTCCCCTTCCTGTGTTGGAACTGATCACTCCAGCCCAGGCTCCCTCCAAACCCCCATCTGGAACCCCCAAGCCACAGCTGAGCTGACTCCACGTGTTTTGCAAAGATGGCGCCGGCCGGCCACGTGTTCAGGCCCACCATACTGTCTTCTTCTTCTTCCCCTTGAAATTTTCGTGGGCCCACCAAAACCCCACCCCCTGTGTCACTGATGTTCTGGTGTGGGCCCCCTCCCCTTTTTCCCTCTGCATCGGTGGGTATGTTTGCGGCCACAGAACCCTCCCCATCCCTCTCGGCCCCAGGGGGGTAAGGGGGGAGAGGTGAAGAAGGCAGGGCTGTGCCTCCGAACCCATGGCGGGCAAGGGCTGTGGCCTGCCTGCAGGAGCCGTGTCCCGGTGGCCAGGGGCAGGAAGTGGGGCTGCCCCTCTGGCTGCCCGCAGCAGGCAAAATCCTGCTCGCTGCTGTGCTGGGGCCGGGCGGGGTCCTGCTCTCTGTTGTGCCAGGGCCCAGTGGGGTGTAGCAACACAGCAGCAGCGGGAGCAACCCAGCAAGCAACTCAACGAACACCTTGGTAGTCCCAGCAGAAAAACAACGTGAAGAAACTGCAAAAATAACCACAGTCCAAAAACTCAACCTGCACCAATATTATTACTTTGCATTATGTTGTTGTTTTAAATTCTACGTTGTTCTCCTGATTTTCTGTTGTATAAGAGTTTACTGTGAAAGTCTTTGAGAAGGATCCTTCTCTTTTCAGTTTAGTAAAAACTGGGGAGATATGGTGTTCCCCCATCCTTTTTTCCTCCCTTCCCTGCTAATCTGGGCCACTCCCTCAAGCTTCTCCTATTGGTCTCTGAGGGACCCCAACTCAGCCCCTCCTTGTCCCCATGAAAACTCCAGACCCTCTGCCTTTCTGGGTCTTTGCTTCTGGGCACCTGCATGCTACAATGTGAATAAAGATCTTCCATGCTTCCCACGCGGAGGCCTCTTCTCATCTCCTTTACTGTTGCCTTGTTGCAAAGAGCAAAGATGCCAGAGCTGGCCCTGTGGCTCCCCGACTGGTGAAGGCACAGGGACCATGCCTTCGGAAGGAAGGTTTGGAGCATGAGAAGCTGACCCAGGCCAAGCAGAAATGCTCCTTGGCACTGCTTGCTCTTTGCCAATCCACTGAAAAGCCAGCAAACCAGCTCAATCTTTTCTTTTAGTTGCAATGTTGAGAGGATAGCAAACAGAAGGGATGATATTCACTCATATGTAGTGCATTTGTCAGTCACTTGCTGACAAAAGCCTGGGATTGCACTGCTCTGTCCCCACTGGTTCTCAAGCATTTCTGCAGCGTTCTTCCAGAACCCGGATGCAGTTTTTGTACAGATTACACACTTTTGACATGACGATAACAAGAACTCTTCTCACTTGTAGATATAACACCTGAAACACCATCTGCTAATTCTATACATGCTAATGGAGATCTCTGGAACAAAACCAGCTGTCCTCGATCCCTCTGTCCTCCAGGAGCTGCATCCTGTGGGATGAATAAGTTCATGTTGATCCTTGACCTAACCAACACAAAAAAGGATTTTATTTTTATGGAAGCAGACGAGATCCTTCTTCAGTTCCTCACTGTATTATTTTCTTTCCGTAAACTCAGTTTCTTTTACTTTACCTTATCAGTTCTCACTTTTATTTCACCACCTATCATTCTACTCAAGAGAACAGATAATTTGAAAAAAATACATAATCACCCTGCCAGCTTCTCTCAAGCTGCATCACAAAAAGTCTTAAATTCTTCCTGCATTCCCAGCAAGATACAATTAACTTTATTCTCCCTCCTTTACTAATCTTCATTAATCCAGTGAAAACTTTACTGTCCTTCAGATCTTGTCCAGATTTCAACTAGACACTGATTCCAGAACCCCCTGGGGCAGAACAGGAAGAAGTGAAAGAAAGTGGCTTATCAAGTAGAGCTATAAACAATGGTAGAAGATTTTTCTTGTAAAAACTTGTGTCAAAGCATTGTCCAGAGAAGTCAAAGATAATAAAAATCATTCAGACAATTTTGCAAAATGGCAAATTTTCCTGTAGCACCAAAGTCTCACCTTGTTTAATGACAAAGTAAGCTTACTCCTTAGAACTTATCTTTGGAAGTTTTGTATCACAGTAATTCAAACTCTTCAAATTTCAACTCCTAATTTTTTCTGGGAAAATGAAAACTCATTCACTGAAACTCATTATTGACAAATGTTTATTTACAGATTAAATCATTTTCACTAAAGAAAGATGACGAAAAACTCTGAATTGAAAAGTCATTTTACAAGGAAAGGCTGGGATAGTTGGGCCTGTTAAAATTTGAGAAAACATGACTGAGAGGGGCCCTCATCAAAGCCTCCCAAAGAAGGAGGGTATCAGAGGATGTTTCCAGGCTCATCTCGGTAGTGCCAAGCAACAGGACAAGAGGCAACAGGCAGAAACTGATGTACAGCAAGTTCCACCTGGACATGAGGAAGAACTTCTTTACTGTGGGGCTGGCCAAGCCCTGGAATGGATTGCCAGATGACCCCACTGTGGTTCCTTCCAAACATGCTGTGATTCTGTATTGTGCAACTTGAACATAAATCTGCTGAATATTTTTGTCTGCCTAGAATACAATACCATAAGACAATAGATGTAAAAATCTTTGCCAGCTTGAAAGGCAAGAAATAAATTTAGACTATTTTTTAACAAACTACAATATGGAAGTAAATTTCTAAGCACTTTAAAGATTAATTATTGAAAATCTGGTTCCTTACATGATTGCAACAGGTACTTAAAAGACACAAATTAGTATATATTTTCCTCCTCTGCTCAGCCATAAGCAGAAATATCTGTAGGCACTCATACATATAGATATTCACACATTTTAAATATTCACAGCACATCTGTTTGTAGTATATGAATATGCATAATGAAATTACAGGGATGCTGACAGAGATGTGTAAATGAAACAGCTTCCCAAAGATATGAGAGGAGATAGTATGCAGAGGTATAAATACACTGAAATTGCTGTGCTTTCATTGGGAACTGCTGTCCACTGAGCCTACATCGTTTCTTTGTGCAGGACAAAGCCTCAGCTCTTCAAGCTAATAAATGCATGTGAAAACAACCATTACAAGTTTCCCTTGATAGGATATTTTGGAGACAAAAGGGGAAAATCCCCAACACATACAATAAATTTCCCTTGTTATGATATTTTGGAGACAAAAGAGGGAATTCCCCAAAACCCAAACTGTAGCTTTATATAAGTCCAATTAATTTCCTATAAGGTATTAAAGCCCCTAAAAAGACAAAAAAAAAAAAAACCCCAAAAAAAAAAAAAAAAAAAAAAAAAAAAAAACAAATCACCACCACCCCCCTCCCCCCAAATAAATCCAAAATAAGGTCAGAGGGCTGGAGCACCTCTCCTTTGAAGACAAGATGAGAAAGCTGTTCAGCCTGGAGAAGAGAAGGCTCCAGGAAGACCTTATAGCAGCCTTCCATTACCCAAATGGGCCATACAAGAGAGTAGGAAAGGGACATTTTACAAGGGCATGATGTGATTGGAGAGGGGGGGAATGGCTTTAAACTGAAAGGAGTCAAGTTTAGACTAGATATTAGGAAGAAATTCTTCACTGTGAGGGTGCCAAGGCACTGGAGCATGTTACCCAGAAAAGCTGTGGCTGCCCCATCCCTGGAAGTGTTCAAGGCCAGGTTGGATGGGCTGTTGAACAACTTGATGTACTGGAAGGTGTCCCCGCCCATGGAAGAGGGGGTTGGAACTGAATGATCTTTAAGGTCCCTTCCAATCCAAGCCATTCTATGATTCTATGGCAAATAAAGTTCAATATATATTAGGCTGCACTTGTAATAGGGAAGAGAAAAAGTTTTCCTGATAGTTTCAAAGCACATTTAGTCTGATAAATGTAATGGATACAATTAGACAACCCATATGCTTACTTATATATTTAGCATTGATCTCTTTCTTGAATATATCAGTTTTCAGAACACTTCTGAAGAAATGTTTTCAATGACAAATCACTCAAAAAAAAATTAAAAAACCTTTAACACATAAACTGTCATTGAAATAAACTTTTCATTTATAGTGTAATAATTCCACACCATAACAATGAAAAGTGTATTTCTCTTTACACTGATTTTCTCTGCAAAAAAAAAATGGAAAATAACGGATACGGTAACTCCTATACTTGCATAACTGACTTATAAGCAGTTCCTAGATCAGTTCTAAACAAAAATTAATGAATTCAGTTTTGCCAAAAAATTTATTACTTTCTATTTTTACTGCTTCATGAAGTCATGGCTATTGAGCTGGTAATGAACTGATGCACCATCTTCTCCAATTCTGGGCTTGTTATGAAATTAATGCATGTGAGAAGAGTCTCTACTCCTTAAGCTGATGTGTTGTACTACTCAGTTACAGAAACAATACTTCCAAATACCAAACTTAAGATCAGCCACACCAAACAGCACACAATCAACCATTCCAGTCTTATTCTGGAATCTCTCTTCAACTTCCAATGATAAAATTCAGAGCATCCATTGGGCATAGCACAATTCCTACATGCAGTTCCAGTCTGTGTATCTCAGGGAGGGCACAGCAGAGTTAAAAGTGTACTGCCAAGGAGTGGAGCCACTGCCCTTCACAGAATCAAAGGAATTTAGAACTCTCAAAATTAAAAGTCTGTAGAGAATGAAAGCACGTTTTATAATATTGTAACAGCAGTGGGTTAAGGGGAATACCAAAGTGATTTTCACCAAGCTCTGTGCAACACCAAAACACAGCATCAACTAGGTAAGTTTTAAACCAAACAAAAATATCTCATTTAGACAGCAGGTAGTAAACTTGGGAAATCTGTCATCACAAGGGCTCTCCAGGCTGACAGCATTATCTGTATTATTAGTATTATCACTGAAATGAGAAATTAGATACAATAAAGGAAAAGTTTCCAAAGTTAGAATACGGTTTAGCATCTTGCACTGACACTACCAGAAACAGACTAGTGGGGTCAGATTGCAGCTCTGACCTCAGTAAGAACCTGCTTCTGTTTGAATTCTTAACTTCTATTTTCTTATCCTGCATTTGAACTGTACTTAGCGGTACTGTAAATCCTGACCACACAAAGATCAGTTCCCCATCCTGGACTTTTGGCCTTCTTTGCAGGAAGACTGCCAGAAAAGCCTGACAGATTAATTTTACTACAATATTTATGAAGGCAGTATATGAAAGGCTTCATTCTATTATGCAGCTCACAATAAAGAAACTGGCAGTTTATCTGCATCAGCCTTGGCTGAGCCTAAAATCACCACAGTACTGTAGAGATGCTATTTGTGACATCCAGACAAACGATTTTCTCACTAGAATTAAGGCGCAGCTAACTTCAATTGCCATTGTGTCAACTCCTACAATTTCACAGGATTCACTCAACCAGATGTGTGGCAACTCTGTGCAGCAGAGGTTAAAGTCTGTAAGAAACAGATCTGCTTGTACACACATTCCTCACACAGAGACCTGTGTATCAAATCTTGATCCTCAAGCTCTTCTCTAGGCTGTTTTATCAGTTTACTTTTTAGTCTTAGAAAGTGTTCCATCTAGGGTTTTATCTTAGGGCATTACTGCAAAAGAAGACAGGAATTCCGCTTCTCGTTGAAAACTTTGCAAAGACAAAGGCTTGAGAAAGCTCATGTAGTTACTGCACTCCTAATTCCTTCCCAAAAAATACAAGCTTATGACATCCAAAAGTCTTCTGACAGTGGGAAGGAGCAAAAATTGCCAGTTTCATTGCTGTGGGATGGACAGAATTAAATATTGGTTGGATTGACACAACAAAGCTAAAGTAAGAAAGTAAAATATTTTGAAGAAATTATAAAAATTACTCCCTGTGCTCCCAACTATTCAGTATGGAAAATGGTTCCATTAAAAACATTTGACTTAATATTGATTATTTTTCTGGAAATGCCAAATACAACTCCATAAAAGCTAACTAAACTAAAAAAGTTTCAAAGACTCCTTTGAGAGAGGACAACTCCCCCCACAAAAAAAAAAACAAACCGAAGAAAAAAAAAACAAACACCCAAACCAAAAAAAAACCCTAAAAACCAACCAACAAAACCCACAAGCAAAACCAAACAACAATAGAAAACTCAAACAAAAACAAACAAACAAAGAAAACAAACCAAAAACCAACCAACCAAAAAACCCCACCCCAAGCAGTAATTCAAGAGAAATACAAACACTCAAAAGTGTCCTCCACAGTGAAAAGCATAATTTTTCACGCCATTATTAGTATGCTATATAAAATTTTTGAGGTATTCAATTTTCTACAATAGTCCCCTTGTGGAAGAAATATCTCTGCAGATCGAAAATTACTTTCTATATGAAAGGGTTCTGAACTTCTGCATGACAACATCAGAAAAAGAAGAGAGTCAATAACAAAGATGTTTAATAAAGATAGTTTTTGCTAGTGTATTACTGATTTAGGACTGCTGTGTGACAGAGCCAATGCATAAGAATTCACTACCTTTCAACTGTCCATCCCTTCTCTAAAATTAATTTTTGTCATTTCAGTTTGTGCTTGTGGCATACAGTGTAATGTTTGTCAGCTAGAGGTAAGATGATCACAAAATTTTTGTTCCTATTTGTAGTACAATTCACAAAGTCCCCACAGTAAATCCAGTTTGTAGCAATTAAGTAATTGTGAAGATTATTTCTTCTTTTTACTAGAAACTCAGTATTCTAAGAATATTGAGAGCTCGGATTGCATTCCTTCCTCAGCAAATATTCCAGCCCTGGAGGATACTGTTTGCATTTCCACTTGCTCCACTGAAACAATAAACATTTTACACAGTCATTTTATTCTCCTCAAAGTTTGCATTGACAGGTTGCAAACTGTGTGCCCCACGTATTATGTGTATTATCCTCCTAAAAGCATATTTATGATATCATTAACTCTGAGTAACATACCAATTCCATTACTCTTTTCTGATTACTGTAAAGCACACTATGTGCAATATGTATAATAAATGTAGCTATAAAATATTTATGGTACAAGGAGTTTTACTCACACTAGCATTCAATCTGTATTACAAGAAGTGATACTATATTCCCTCACTGAAGTAACAGCTATGATAAAGTCCACTAGGAGTGAAGCAGAGATTAAACCTCAAGATGAAGCAAAAAAATTGAGCAGAAAGACATGATTCTGCAGATTCCTATTCTGGCTCAATACTGTAATTTCATAATGAATACACCAGATGATACTAGCATGCCCATAAGGAAGATCCTTGTATCATACTCCACAACAAACATTTTCCACAAGATCTGACATCATAAAAAATGCTAATTATACCATGTAGAAATTGCCTGCAAGGATTTCCATCCCTCTTGCAAGCAAGCTGTTATTAAGCAAACCACTGCCACTCGATACATCTTCACATGAAACTTAGGTGATTGTATCTCTTCTCCAGTCCTTACCACACACAAATCAACCAAAAATACTCAGATGTTCAAAACTGCAAACAAGTTAAAAAAATCCTATATGTCTTTCATGGTATAAAACATCCTAACTAACATCACAACAATACACCACGTAGCTGTTAGGAGATACATGGAACATAGGCATGAGTACATATATGCTATTCTTCAACTACAAAACAAAACAAATAATCTCATTAAAAACTGCTTCCTATTTTTTTTCAATACATGGCCTGCATTGCATGTAAAGCAAGTATCTAGGATGCTACTGAGGCATATAACCTCTGTACATATAAGCTCTGTTCTAAACCAGTTTTTCCCACTTTTTAAAATACCTGATTATCATTTTGTCTCTTTTTCTAAAATTCTCTCCCTCCTTAATATATTTTCCATTTCTCCCCCACGTCCTGACAAGCTGTCACTGTCTCCACTGCACACTTTTTCAATGTCTTTAACTACTTGTTACATATTATGTCACTGCATAGTCCTTCTGAGTCCAGGTGCACCTGCCTTATAGAGGAATTATCACAAACACTTGCCCTACTCTTAATATCTTTAGGTAGCAACACAGAAGATGCTTGTAAATTAAGTCCATGCTGGCTAGTCCTGCCAGTCACCCAGAGTTACATAAACCCATGCCCATGTATGAATACATACCTATAATTTAGTGAATTTAGTGAAGACAAATGTGACTTCACAATATCAAGTTCAATTGTTTATTGGAAAATTTTATAGTACTCCAACACTTAATTTTTGAGGAAAAAATAGGTTATGACTATATCCAACTTGAAATCTGTTTAGATCATATAACAGCATACAAAACCAATGCTACTTTTAAGTCAGTTGATCTATGGCAGGAAGGAAGTGATGCAAATTTAAAAATTATTGGTCATGTAAGTGTTAAAGATAACTATACGTAACTGCTGCACAAATTATTTGGGCTTCTCAAACACACTGACTTTTGCAAGGACTTGGTCCAAAAAATACCCATAAGAAAAGCCAAAACATTTTCCCATCAAGTTTCTTTCATCATAAATGATGTCTCATTTTCTATGAATATTTTGTTTCTCAGTCTTTGATAGAAGTGCCTAAGCGAATCTGGAAAAAAAAAGGAGAGACTAGATGGAATATTGCGAGAATTTTTTTAACAAGTCTTTCTGTAAGGTTTTGTTAATAGATAAGTAAGATACAATTTATGAATACATCCTTAAATTACGATCATACCTTTCGTAAATTAATTAAGCATTTTAATGTTACCACACAAGGCAGACAAAATCAACACTTGGAAAGAGCATGGTAGTGTTGTGTCCTATGCAAAAGAAGGATGGTGAAAAAGTAACATGAATATGTACTCATTTTAAAAGCACTCCTTCCGAGCACTGCAATGGGACACTTAAGTAAACAAGACTCCAGGATTTAATTAAACCTTCTTTGGTGGCAAAGGAAATGTAAGAATACAAACCAGCTCTCCAATCACCCAATTTGCAGTTGTTTCACTGCAACTCTCTATAGGACCAGGCTGTAAATTAGCTTAATTAAAGGGACTGGTCAGCAAAACTCACTTTCATCTTAGTTCCAAATAAAACAATTAGAAACTGCACTCTCATGCTCAAATTCTCCTTAATTTTCACGTCTGGGCTCACTCCGCCAGTTTTGCTGAAGTTAAGCCAAGATTGAGCTGCTGCCTTGGAAATTTTTCAAGCATCGCATTGCACAGCCACATTTCCTGCTGTCCTTTTCCAGTGAGCAAGAAATTAACTACAGCCAACCCAAACAGAAGAAAACTGAGATCAGGAAGCACTTAGAGATGGAGGGGAAAAAAAATTCCTTTTTTCTTCCTTGGTCTGCAATTCCACGTACCATTTAACTTTAACATAATGATATGCTTTATTATAGTTTATACCTTGGATGTTTTTCTTTTCTGAATTCCTAGAACCAATTTTACTTCGCTTCAAAGAATTCAATCCCTCTGTGATCAGTAATTGGATATTTCTGAGCTGTTTATAGCTCTGGGATATGTGTGTCATCTTCTGTGCTCGCAACTTAATTCCTTTGCTGTCACTCTACACCTCTGGTCCTCTGAGGTATACTTTTCTCCTGTGGTCATAGGTCATCCTGCATGGAGTTTGCAACTTATTACACTATCAGTCATAGAAGTGCATGAGATTCTGTGGGGAAAAAAAAGGCTTTTCTGTACACAATCCTACAATACAAAAGTAAAATTGAAACAGATAAGGGAACAATTTCTTGGTCCCTATGCAACTGCTATTACAGTTGAAGAAGCTGTAACAGAGCCCCAGTTAAGCCTAAGAAAAGTGCACAGTATGCCTGACAAGCCTTGTCAGGAAGCTAAGTAAGGTGAGACAAACCTGTAATCAACGACAGACAATGAAATATTTCTTGTGATATGGGTGTGAGCCTGCTACCTGAACAGGGCTCCTGGTTAGGAACCAGCAGCTGTGGGACTGCAAATAGCTGGTCTGCAGGCAGTGCAAACACAGAAGATGACACCATAGATTTTCAACAATCCTGCTGGGCCAAAATCAGTCCTACCCACTTTCAACACTGGAGCTCTGTTAGATGTCCCATAGCTGTACTTAGCTGGATGCACACCAACCCCTGGCCACTGGGTACAGATCTATATTTTTCAGCCAATGTTCAAAGCTCAGCAGCTATTCTGCCTGCAACACCAACCCCAGAGCACTTCCAGCAACTACTTCAACTTGAATCTCCAGTAACAACCATATTTACACATCAGGTCACTTTTTGGTTTTATTCCTTAAAGTGGGAATACTTCCATAATCAAAGTTCCCTTCCTACACCCTCTTTACCACCTGCGTCTTCTGAACTAATTTACCTGTTAGACAGGTATCTATTTGTGAGTAAATCAGTCAAATCAAATGTGATAAAGTATTTCTTGCCAAAGAGCCAGGACATTACATTTCCTTATTAATAACATTAATTTGTTCCAAAATCCTATTGGAAAGGTCTGATGACAGGCAAGACTACTGGAAAAAAGAAATCAGTAATGGGAGATAAAGACCTCTACTATTTATTTGAAATAAAGTAATATAAGAATGCCATTTTTCGCTTTCAACCACTTATGTGGGAAAAATAATAAAATACGTATTTTGTAACCAGAAGTTGACAAGTAGAATGGCAAATTTCAAGTGCAGATGGACACCTATGTATTCTTCTAAATCCAAAAGTATCCAGAACTTAATTTCTCTGCATTGTCTCTGCTGAATATAGTTTTTGCTTTATGGATTTTGGCCCTCTTACATTTTAGTCATTCAATCAAAGGAGCAATGTACCCTTTTATTTAAAAAATAAAAAAGAGTACTCATTTGAACTAGGAATAAGGGATTCATCAGAAAACTAGTTCTACACAGAGAAAATCTGCCAAAATCTCATTAATTTGAGGAGAAGTAGATCTGCAAGGAAAGGAAAATAATCTTTTTAAAAGCGATTGTTGTTCTCAATCATTTCAATATGCACATTTCACTTTTAAAGCAGTTATGTTTTGTCTTCAAAGAAAAGCAAAATAACAAAAATATCTAGTTCCATATACCTGAATATTTTTTTTAATACTCAGCTAATATACTTGTGAAACAATAACATATATATATTTATAAACTTATAGTTCAAGCAATCAATTACTAGATCAGCAATCACACACATAAGCAGGTGCCAAATGAATCATATTTCCACATGAAAATACTGTTCGAGAAAATAATTTTTAAAGGCTGCTCTTAATACAGCAGGTTTTCATATAATTTAATTTTATCTGTTAGAACTATGCATGTTGACAAGGATTAAATTTTTTCCTCCAGCATATAATGAAATGTATTTTACTGAACACCTGAGGCCTTTCTATATTTATCTGTTATTCAGAGAAATTATTGCTCAGTAGTCAGTTGTATACACCGTTGCATATATAAGGTAAAAGAGTGCTCTAAGAGGGTGCGCAGTCCATGGATTTGGATAACATATGGCAGAATGTCTGAAAAAAGATACTTTCTTCTAAGAAGCAAATGTTTTTCACTATTAGAAATGTATTCCTCCAGATGATCAAATGACCTCATAACCCTCGGCAGTAGCACAGGAGACCTTCCTGCTCTCAGTTTCCCTGCCCAACATTAGAATAAAGTACTGCACACCAGTAGATATGGATCAACAAAAGCACATACAGATAGTTCCTTGAGATTTCAAGGCTATTTAGAATTTGCTGTGCCCCAAAACCAATTTCCTATTAGAAGACTTTTTTTTCCACCTAATTAGATTTACATTTTCATTGTTTTCTATTCTAGTTATGGTATTTTTTTGATGTAAACAGAAGCCACAACTTGACTGCCCTGCCCATACACACTCAACCATAAAATAAGCATGAGTCTCTTTCTGATGCCTTCTCTTTACCTGTCTGCTCTTTATGTCTACATGTTACTGGTTTGGTAAACGGATTCTTCAGTATTTGCAGTTTTCTAAGCAAGTAAAGGATATTTTGCACAGAATATAAATTGCCAGAGACCAAGAGACAAAGTAAATTATATTTAAGAATAGTATTTATTCACTGTCATAAATGGACTTGGAAGGTTGGCTTTCATAGTCATTTTCAATTAAAGGGGTCAAAGGGTTGAATCTGTTAATTGTTATTTGAATGTTAATTGTTAATTAAATTTTTTGGTTAATTATTCAGGGGGATTTGAATGTTAAATGCTCCTAGGCTAAGGGGTATGCGGGAAGGGTTAATTAAGGCTGGAAGCTGTAAGCGTACGGGTGGATCGACAGCTATTGACTCCATTTGAGTGAATGGGGTAAACCAATCAAAGCTTCTCGAAAAGGGGGAGACAATGGACATTATCATAGGGTGATAAGACAGGACCCCGGGTTGGACAAAGGCTGGACCAATCATTCAACACCAGGGAATCACCCCACCCGGACAAGCCAACCATTGGGGCAATGAGTCAACAGCATCAATCTGAATGTCCGTGGGGAAGGACTCCAGGGGGTTCGGGTGGAGCTGGTTGGAGGGGTACAAGAAGCAGCTCCCCTCAGAGGGCTGGGTCTTTGACAACTTGCTCCCTGGTGGTCAGGCACCCAGCGTGGGACCTTTCCTCTGGGGTGGGCTAATCTGCCCCGGAAACATGGATCATTCTTGTTAGTAAACCTTCCTTTGGAAAACTGGCATCTTGTTTTTGTCATGCACCCCTGTCCCCATTCACCCTGATGTAATTGCATCATGTTTCCACAGGTGGCCTTTCTGAAACTAAAAGCCCAGCACTGCCTTACCCATAAATTCCTGTTACCACTCAGGCAGTATCAACCAAGGGAAAGTCAGACCAGCGCACTAGCAATTTAAAAAACTAGTGAAATAAACTTACTTTCCACTGTAAGCCTCTATAAGTCAGGTCTGATATAAGATCATCTGGGAATACGTGGCTTAGAAGGAGAACGACCATCTTGGCCCAGTCCTTCCCATAGGAGGCCCTTGAGCAATAGGCTGAACTGAGTGACCACATGGCTGGAGTCTGGCTGATCCACTCCAGAGTGAAGACACAGGACTGAGTCAATAAAAACATATGGAGGTGTTCTGTATGATGTTGAGCTTTAAGTAAGCGAGTATCCAGCATCAAGTCACCATCAACACCATCAATTCAGGTGTTGCTTTGTCTAGCTAAGTCTTGAAAATCATTCCTAGAAAGGGGTTTTATAGCCTTTAAGCAACCTGCTCTCATGCTGCAGTACCCCATCCTCCAAAGGGAATTTTCTTCCCTACTGCTTAGCCAAACAACCCAAGCTGCATTTTGCACCCTTGTTATAATACCTGGTAGTACTAATGTGATTTTGTCACCATCAACTTTGTAACTGCTCCTCAAATACTTCGAGGCAGCTACAAGATCATAGTTTTGCTTCATCTTCACCAGTGTTTAGAAGTACAACAGCAACACAACAGATGTTTTTCAGGAACCTGAATTTAGACCCTTCAGAAACTGCCTGCTGCAGAACCTAGGAACATGTAAGTTATTTTAAAAGGTTTGGAAACTTCTACACCAAGTCTTATAGCTAAAGTTACCAAAAAAAGGATGGTGTGTATCTCTCACAGTAGGGCTGCACATGCTTGGAAGAGATTCACGCCAGAGCCAAGTGAAAGCATGAGGGCAAACAGCGGAGTAACTGATAGCAAATGTTCTTAATTACAGGTGAACAGATTATCACAACAATTTTCTCCAGGCACACAGGCTGTGTCTCCTTGGTGATCACCCTTCTCCACACTGCAGAAGCTTTTGCTGATTTCTGATACCTTGCAAAGTCTCCCTCTGAGATCCCCTGTAGAGATGCAGCTCTGCACTGCAGCTAGAGTCAGGTTGTACCTAATAAATTGCAAAGCCTTCAGGCAGTCTTTTCCACTGGACTCATTGGTAGATTTTCTGAAGTAAAAAGGAATAAATAAATAAACAAAAACATTGTTTGAAATAAAAAGATTTTATATTAAAAAATTCTAACTATAAACTTTGAAGGAAAGCTTACCAAAGAGTACAAAAAGTACACACAGTTTAACTGGTAGCTGTAGCAGATGTTTCTAAAGCACAGAAACATTAATTTCTCTTTTTGGGAAGGAAAGGACACTTCTTCCAAGGTATAAACAAAAGACTCAGCGCATGTCGACACATACTTCAGGGTCTTTGTCACAAAGTGAGGTAAAATTAATTACTACAATATAATTAACACCCTAAAAACTCAGGACCAAATTATAATTTCTGTTGAAAACACTATTAAATAGAGATTAAAAATTCCAAATCTGATCTGACTTTCTGTAATTCAAATTAATATAGGATTAACTATGTAGCATGCACAAACAAGTTTGAGAAAAGTACTTTTCTTAAGTTTTATTCGATGTCCTCTTTTTCCTGCAAAGACTGTTTACATGGGAAAGAATGGTTTGTAGCTAAATCTAGAAACAGATAATAGTGGAATCTTTATAGCACAGACTCTGATATTTGTTATTCCAGGACATTTTACCACTTTTGCTAGGAGGGAGGTGACCCTGCAGTCATCTCTTCTTTGGTAAAAAACTTTCTGAAGGACTAGGGAATACAGCTGGCAATTAGTTCTACTTGTTCTTTTCTTTTGCGTCCCTACCAGTCAATTTCCCTACACAGAATTAGAACAGATTTATTAAATTAGTATTCTTTCCCATCCTTCTTGCTGACCAGAAATTTTTAAATTATAGCAACTTAGCTGAAATTCATAAGAAGATGCCGATATTCTACTGAAACTAATCCCAATTCATTAGTAAAGAACAAAACAGATAAAGATCTGACATAATCACAATACATTACTTTTAGTATATAATTAGAAATATAGTAAAGATAATTTTTGTTATTTTGTATTAGTGTATTTTTACTGACTTCACTGGAATGCAGAAATAAAATTTTGGGTCACTAACATCGTAAGATGTGACATGTCTGAGAAAAAGGAGACATGAAATTACATTTCTCAAAAAACATAAATTGGATAAATCCTCTCATTTTAATTCACTTCCTGACTCTTGTTGCCAAAAAGAACCAATATTCATGTGATGTGATTTTAGAGCATCCTAAGGGACACGGGATAGGCAAAACAAATGTTGTATATGAGAGGTGCTACCCTTCTCGAAGAAGAAGAACTATTTCAAGGGGTTTTTTAGCATTGTCTAATTTACTACAAAGTTTTACATAAAGCCTGCAAAGATCAACAACGCCAATTACTGCATTAATCACAGTAATTAACTGATGTAGTTATTCAGTCAAAACCTCTTGAACCAAACCTTACTTTTCCTTAAGACTGGAAAAAGCACATAACAAGCATGTTCTGAGTACTTGAATTTAGCTTGTTTAGATTCTTAAATGCATTCAGTCATCTATGGAATTCAGAATATGAGTTGTTTGTATTAAATTCAGCATATAAGAGATTCCAATATTATTATTTCCTGAATAGCATAATTCTCCTGTGATTTGTCTTCCATGGCATGTTTTGTGGAAACAGAGAAATTACTCAAATCCAAGAGATGCTACAGCTTCTCCAGAAATATGAGGCAGCCCCAGGACAAGGCATTCTAGCATGGATGCAGAACCCCTTGCAAGCACCACGTGCATGCCTCTAAATACAAAAGAGGCACACTTTTTTCCCCTGCTGCTGGACTGTGGGATGCTGTGGTAAAGATTAAGATTGAAGCAAATTAAGGCATCCAAGTATTTTCTGTTTGAACCCAATAGTCCTCTACCAGTTAATAAAATCATCTAAACATTTTGGGCAACTAAACTACCCCAGAGAGCAAGGCTAGTGTCAAATAGCCAGAAGCACTCTGAGGGTGGGATACAATATTTTTACTAATTGTTTTCTGCTGAAAACAAATGCACCAGCACTTGAAGTTCACTTCCTAGGCTTCTGGCTGTTAAACTGAGAATTTTAATATGATGAGAAAAAAATCACCCTTGTGTATCAACAAAATCTGTTTAGCACAGAAATACGCCTTAAACATTCTGCAAATATTTTCAATAAACAATATTACTAAAGATCAATTCAGAACCTATGGGGAAAATAAATATTATTTTAACAGTGTAATCATATCTTTTAGTTGAATACAAAGGTTGTCAGAAGTCAATAATGTGCATTTGTATTACTCTTGTATATCCTTTAATATCATGCACCTTCTGTTCAAGAACACAAACAATGTAACGATTGGAAAATTCTATTTCTGCCATACTAATAAGATTTGTTATGCTCATTAGTGGTATCATACAAACCCTAAATCAGGTTAAATATAAATACTACACTACTGATATTTCATGAGAACATAAAGAGCAAAAGCTGTCAGGGACCTTCCCACTATTCCCGCAGCAAGCTAACAGACAAGGTGGAATAAAACACAAATGAATTCAATGGAGCCACGATCACCCTCCATCACCAAGGCCAATGGCAGGAACAGCTCCGGTCCAGCCTGATGATTGAGTATTTTACCCGTCAGAAGAGGAGGCAAATACACCTGCTGTGCATTGGGAATGGCCTCTGTCCCAGTGAACTTCCACAAGATGACGGATGGAGAAAGCCACACAGTCCACACCAAAACCAAGGCCAAGAACCCTTCAGGTACCCTTAAGAGCAGAGGGCTGACCCATCTGACCAGAAGCATCCCCTGGGCCATCTCACCTCCTGTAGCAGATGTTGTCAACAGCGTAGAGAGGTGACATGCTGGCAGAAACTGCATGATATTCAAGCATTTTGTTTGGCAGTTGTTGCAAATAACATCCATAATTTATATATTTTTCCTCTACCGCAGTAATAACTTCTTTTCTGTTTGTCAATCCATGTCTTTTTTACCATATTATATAACCCATGTGCAACTCCTGAGGAAGGGAATTTTAAATCCATATAATTACATCAACTGGCTTCCCTTGATCAACTACATGGGTTACCCTTCATGTAAGGACAATAGCTTTGACAAGCAACACTTTCCACTCATGAAGCCATGCTGGCTGTGACCACTGACTGCATTGTCTGTAAAAGTGTTTCAGTATCTCCCAGAATAACCTTCAGAATTTCACCAGCCACTGAAGTGAGACTGATAGGCCAGCCTGGTAGTTCCAGGGTCGTATTTCTTACCTTCCTTAAAATTGGTACAAGGTTGGCCAGCTTCCAGCTGGGGCCTCTCTGGATTCCCAAGACCTTCCAAAAATTCTTGAGAGACGCCTCACAATGACATCAGGCAGATCTTTGAGTATTCTTGGATGAATCCCACCTATTACCTTCTGGGTGGAAATTGCCCAATGTTTTAATCGGTTTAGAAGAGAGCTGTTTAGAAAATGTCAGGTGGTCCAAGAACTTCATCTGTATTGCTGTGATACTTTAAATTATTTTCTTACTTTCATAAGTAAATTTGAGTGCTAAAACATTTGAGATGAACACTGAAATCTGATCTTTAAAGAAAGTTCCATGTCTCTTTTTGAAAATTGTCTAAAGCAGATCCTACATCTAATTCATTGATGCATATATTTCAAAAGGATGTTTGAAGCAAGAGAAGATTTTATAAAGATGCTTATATACATTGAACTCACTTTGGAATGAGTTCAGTGGTTGCCTCAAGCTCCTCACAGTTATAAAGACACAAATTAGATGATGCCAAGTATCAAAATGTAGTGTCAGCAGTGCTAGATAAGACATCTTACTGATCTCAGATTTTGTAATGTAGAAACATCTTATTTAATTCCTGGTGCTTTATCTGAGTATCACCAGTAGTATAGAGCCACAAGATGAATTCAGACAAACCTTTATAGGAAGGAAGTAGCATTTAACTGATGTAAAATAATACAACCTTTCTCCAAGAAGCTGACTCAAAAAGATGTTGCCATTTAACTAAATAAAGTCAGGTTTCATTTGATAAGTTTCACTTTCTGTTTTAGTCATTTTACCAGCACAAAAACCCAGCTCAGAAAATTTAAATGTTCATACAAAACTTTGTCACCTCCAAAAATAGCCAGAAACAATGTTAATACACTGTGTGTCAAGAACCTGATTTAAAAGAGACTCTACATTATCATCCATACTCTAGAAGTTAACCAAATATTCTAGAAGATGCAAGAAAATTTAAAATTAGTTAATACATACAGACCGCTTCCTACCAAAAATGGTGCAGTGGAGATTACTGGGCAGACCTTCATTACCTTTAGAAGAATTTATTCCTAACTAAGTCTGTGTATTCCCAGTATCCTTTAAAATAGACACAAGGGCCAAACTGGTCTGCTTAGGGGCAACAGTGAAAAGAATTAGCTGTTCAGAATTACAAGCAATGATATTAACTGAAAAGAAATGAAATTTGCCATGCAGATCCTGAGTTCCAAGACTGTAGTAAGATATAATCTCTTTCACCAGCAATGATAAATTCATGTGGATCTACTCTTGCAGTACACAGGAAATCATAGAATAATTTTTGATAAATTCTCTTAGCTTACCATGAAAAACTCTCGAAGTGTTTCACAGTACTTACTTCCATATATTAAAACCTATTAAATCATGTTCATTACTTGATATATGGCCAATAAAACACGACTGAATCTTTTTAATCCATTCTCTGATAGAACAACCATGGTTTGGCATTATTTTCATCCATGCTCCTCAATCTGTTGACTGTAAGATCTCAAAGGTGAGTGAAGCCCAAGGGTGTTGTCTTCATAATTTTACTCAAGAAACACCAAATAGAAAAACATTTAGCAACTATTTCTACAGAAATCTAGTTTTTCACATCACACTGAATGGCTTGAGGTAGTGCCACAGACTATCATCTGTTGTGGTGCAGAGCACCTACCAGGTGCTCTTTCATCCCGTTAAATAATCCGTGTTAATTGTGCTTCTAATGCTTGTAAGTAGTCTCTGTATTTAAACACAAAGTGGTAGGGAAAAGAAAAAAGGATTGAAACTACTTTCCACTTTTCAGGTCGTGTGAGGCATAGACACAGAAGACAGTACCCTTTTACCTGTTCTTTCTTCCATTAAAGAAAAGGTGCCTCTTTAAACTTTTCTGTTAAAGAAAAGGTGCCTAAAGAAAAGGTACAGAAATGCACATTTCTTCACGAGGCACCAAAAATGTCAGAAAGGAAAAGGCTACAGTAATACCATTACCTTAACAAAGAGTAAACCAAAACATACTTGAAGAAACTTGATTAAAAAAAATTTTATTGGTTAAAAAATACCATGTGGAACACAGAACATTAACATCCTGAAAGAAGATAATTCAATAATTTTTCATTTTAATTGGTCACACTAACAGCACAACTTAACTTCCAACACAATTCAAAAGCTCCAGGACTTTTTGCCCCAAACCATGTTAGTTGTCATGTAATGAAAAAAAACTGCTATACATCTTGCATTAGTGCTCAGTGAAAGAACTGGTTATTAAGGGACAAACAAGTACGTAAAGTGAAGGAAAGTTTCTTTTCTCCTGTAAGATATAAATTCCATTCTTCAGTGTCAAAACAATTTGTGACAGAAAAGACTTGTGAATTGCATTTGTGCAACCAAAATAAGGGAGTTCACAGTATCTATCAGACATTTAAAAAATTAAACAACCCTTTGTCAAAAATGGTATTATTTTCACCAGTGTCTGGCACAATGGATTACATCAATTAAAATATATAATCTAAAATTAATGAAATCTCTGCATAAGTAGAAGTAAGTAAAATATCCACAGAGATGCAATTTATGACCAGATATGAATATGAGACATGGACCCCTATTTTTTTTCTTTTAATTGACTTTTAGTAAGCTTTAGCTCGAACAAACATATTTTATGGCTCTATTTGTAATTCCTCTGCAAAGACCATGCCCCAGCTGGGCATGCACAGGTCACAGACAACCTTCATTGCAGTGACCATGAGATAGTGGGGTTCGTGATCTTGAGAGGAGGGAAGAAAGTAGAAAGCAGACTGCTAACACTGAGCTTCAGGCAAGACTTCAACCTGTTCAGAAATCAGCTTGGAACAATTTCATAGGATATAGCCATGGCAAGGGAAACCCAGGACAGCTAATTGATTTTTCAAGGATTACATACTCCAAGCTCAAGAATGGTTGATCTTGACAAGCAGGAAGTCAAAGGTGGCAAGATTCCTGCAGGGAATAAGGTGTCCCTGACTGGACTGAGACAAAAGAAGGAAGTATTCAGTAGGCAGAAGCAGGGTCAGATGATCTAGAAGGAAGAGGGATACACTATCCAAAGGTGTGGAGATGTGCTTAGGAAGGCAAAAGCCCATCTGAAGCCAAATCCAAGTGAGAGGTGTGCAGAGCAACAAGAACGGCTTCTACAGGGCATCTGATATTAAGAGATGCTGAGAGATCTGGGACTGTCCAGCCCAGGAAAAAAAGTACTCATGGAACCTTCTCAGCATATATAAATACTGATGGGGGCAGCAAGGATGACTGACTCAGACAGATCCAGAAAAAACAAGAGGCAACAAGCACAAGATGAAATACTGAAACACCACCAGCAAAAGGAAGATTCGAAAAGAGCACTGATTAGATCAGTGGACTGTAAGGTGGACTGAAAAGCAGAGGCTGAGCTCAAAGGGCAGTGATGAGCAAGAAGAATAAATCAATTTCCAGCTGTAAGCCAGTCACTAGTGGAATATCCAGGAAGTAGCAACAAGGACCAGTACTGTTTAATGTTGCAATTTATGACATGGTAATGGGACAGAGAGCACGTTCCAAAAGTTTGCAGACTACATAAAGGAAGCAGGAAGGGTGATGCACATGATGTTTGAGTTTCATTCAGATGAACCTTGAGAGGCTGGAGAAATAGGTCAGAGTTTTGGAGAAACGAGAAAGACTTTAATGAAGTCCAAAGGAAAGTGCTGGGTCCTGGGAAGGAATAACCTCGTACATCAATGCAGGCTTGGGGCAATTGCTACTGGAAAGCATCTTCGCAGAAAAAGATCTAGGTGGACACCATGTTCAGCATCATCAAGGACTGTAAGCCAGTGCTACACCACTGAAGTAAAGATGGCTGGCATCAGCCTGGGCTGCATGAGGGAGATTGTTCCCTGCAGGTGAAGGGAGGTGATGCTTTCCCTCCCAAAGCCAGCACTGGTGTGACATGGAAATACTGGAGCAAGTAAAGTGAACTGCACAAGGAGACAAAGACAGCCAGGACTGTTCAGTCCAGAGAAGATAAAGCTCTGGGCACATCTGCTCAATGTATGTAAGTACCTGAAGGAGACAGTAAAAAAGACTGGCCCAGAGAGATCCAGAACAGGCAAGAGTCAATGAGCACAAACTGAATACAGAAAACTGCATTTAAACATCAAAGACGTTACTTTATTGACAGGATGGTTGAACACTAGAACAGATTGCCCTGGGAGGCTGGGGAGACTCCACTCTGGGAAATATCAAAACTCAACCAGACACAGTCCTGAACAACCTGCTGCAATCAATCCTTTTTTGGAGCAGAGGGGTTTAACTAGATGATCTTCAGAGGTTCCCTTCCAAACTGATAAGTTTTGTGATCCTTTTCATTATGTAGGTGTTTATTCTGTCTGTTACCACTTAATTATGTTTAGCCTAGAAGAAGCAGTTTCTTTGAAACTGGAAGCATGATTTTTACTATTGTACCTATGGCATTTTGAGGTGGAACACATGCTTTCTATACTCTGTACGAATATTTAATGTATCTTTTATATAAATTATTCACTTAAAATTTTTTGCTGGGGTTTTCAGTCTAAGCCCTTCTGAAAAAATTGTGATGCCAAAAAATAACTCTTTAGTTACTGCTTTTGAAATCTTCTGTTATATTGACCTTAAAAAATGTAAAAATTGTTAAATCTGCAGGGAGAGTTTGTTCTTTTGCATATAACCATTTTAAAATATAAATCCACTGGGGAAAAAAAAAAGAACATAGACCTATAAACCAATGTAGTGAATAAATATCCAGTTTATAATTATCAGCCACCACTACTCTAGTTATTTCCTTGTTGTTTATAGCTATTCGATTTTTCTCATGTTGAAGAGTATTTCTTTGTTCACCATTAGAGATCCATAATCTGAGCTGCATGGAACAAGCCCAAAGAAAACCCCTTCCCAAACAACTATTACAGATCTGCTTGCAATTCAAGAGCATGTATGTTCTCAGCATGGAATCAAATAAAAAGCATATTTAAAGTGACAAAAATGCAGTAAGTTACAGAAGGCCTGTCATCGTAAAGAATTAGGCTCTAGCATGAACATTAGCAACTGGCTGAAATGATCTGAGTCAGTTACATGCTAAAAGTGATGAAAAACTCTAAGAAAAGCCTGTGACTTTTCCCAAAGCATATTCATTCTAACAAACAAGCCGGGCTGGGGTATTGACAGAAATAACCCATACTAATTAAAAGTGAGCTTACTCCTTGGCACAGTTTGGCCTGTACTTACTAGCATTCCCCAGCAAATGCACCAGAACAGGTCAGGAGACAGCAGTGACCAAAGACTGTGTCTGACAGGAGGTACACATGGGGCAGAAAACTGATCAGTTGCTTTTAACTGAGCTGTCACTTGTCCTTGGGTAGAATCCTCACAAAATTCCATCTGCATCCCCCTTCCTCCCTGTTAGACACTTTTACTTTCACCTTAGAACCATAGAAAGTTCAGCCACACACACAGTTGCATCAGCCCCGAGAATAAAACAGGAAATGCTAAATGTAGTATCTGTTCTTTTTAATAGAAACTGTAAGTCAAAAGTGTGCACTATCCACATAATAAATTGCAGAGTTAATTTCCATTTTTACCATTTTTTTATGAAGTAACTGCTATTAGAAAAAAAACAACAACAAACTAAAACAAAACCAACAAAATTACCAAAACCCACCAGAAAACAATCATCTATGGAATATAGAAACACTGCCCTTCTGTGAAGCAGTAATGGTAATAAATTGAAATTATAAGCTCTAATATGGTGTATAGCTTAATAAATGTTATCATTTACATTAGATGTTAACAAACATTCTGTTCCTTATTTATAAAAAGGCCTTGTTAGAAAACAATCACATCAGAGAATATAAAATCTAATTGCAACATATTAAGAAAGTATATCATGCTTAAAGATTATAAAAATGAACATAATGCTTTTACCAAACCATTTTCAAGTGTCAGCATGACATTTTACCCTGAAGAAACGTTAGAAGGACCCAAAGCTAAAAAAACCCAAACACAACAAACACAGAATGCTATTCAAAACAGAATACACTTGCATTGTTAACATCTCAGAGTTTTCTTTAAAACCCCAGTCCCTATTATTTAATGTATGCCAAATTTTCCAAAGTCACTACAGATCTGGACTGCTACACATTTTACATACTCACTTAGCAAATGCAGTCCTCAAAACTGCAGCTGAGAATAAGGCCAAAAGATTGCACTGGCATATATTGGCTTCATTTGCAATTAATGTTTTATTGAGGAAAATGCAAACCCCTATGTTCCACTTCATTTTAAAAGCAGTTTGCATGCAAGGATCTTTTTAGTTCTCAAATACAGCAAGATTGTGCTTGTTTTTTGACAAGAAGGGAATTCAGTTTGCCAAATAGCTGTGCAAAAGTTCATCTGCAGTGTACTTTTGCCAATTAAGGCTAAGGTACTCTCATCCTTTTGTCTGAGTGTGGATGTTTTCAGGCAGTCCTTACAAAATATTTATTAATAACTCTTAATTAAGCCCATATATTTCTTTTAAAGTTTTTTAGTTCAAAGAAATTAAAAATTCCACCCCTGTACCGTGAACAACACAAAGCACAATACAAATACACCCCTATCAGTCTCAGGCTTCCAAACTGTTCTTTCAAATAATAATAATTTTAAAAAAACAAAAACAAACAAACAAACAAACAAAAAAAACAATAAAAAACCACAAGTTCGCGGTGGAACTTGCATTCTGAAGCTCAATATAGATGTCTTCCTTGTCTACATACTAGCTGAGCAACACAGCACAACATATGGCAGAGGCACTATCATTTCAAGATTAAAGGAACAGATGATGCTTGCTGAAAATGAATGAATACAATGAAGCATCCATTACAAACAATATATATTCAAGATTTTTAATATAAAGCCACTCCTAATTAGCACCACATGTTTACATATATTACAGATGCCATTCTAACATATGATTCTCTCATCACTATTTTATACCACCTAACTATAGGCTGTGATCTAATTCTATAGGACTCCTCCCTTTCCTATTACCATCTGCTTTAATTATGAGCCCTGTGAACAGAATGGCACTTCAAAAAGCCCTTTGAATATCTAAAACCTACACTTTAAATCCAGAAGACAGAAAAAGCCTTATCATATTGCTGCAGGGATTATGAAACCCAGAAATATGGTCTTTTTATTGCTAGTACAAGGCTCAGAAAAGAGTTTGCAAGCATATTCATAAGGACTTCTCAAAGTATCCTACAAATACCTTTAGTCTACATGATCTTAAAGAAAAGAGTGTGTTACCCAAAGAACAAATTAGTCAAGAAACAAGGTAGACACAGTGTAGTTTTATTGTGAGTGGCTAAGTAAAGTACAAGAGAAATACGCGTATCTCAAGACAGAGCACTCTGTTAGCACATGACACCTGTCCTGGGTGGCTGGGCCAAGGGATCTGAAGAATAATCCAGCATGGTCAAAGCTGATCACCTTGGAGCCATCCTTTCCAGGCTCTCCTATCAGTCAGTCCTGGTCCCAGCTTAAGTTTTGCTCCATCATGCTTTCTCACTTCACTGCATCACCAGCAATTATTTTCTTGGAAGGCCTGAACTCCCAACCTGCAAAAAAGTGATCTACAGCCTGTAGATGAAAAACTTAGCCCTCCCATATTGAGACCACATCTCTTTCTCTTGCCCAATGCTTTTCCTGCTTTAGCTGGAACAAGCAACAGCTGACATTAAATTAGCAGCTCACAGTCAGCACCCTTGTTTCTCCACAGGAATGCCATCAAACAGGGGTAAGGTGCCTGCACACCTCTTCCCCTTGTCCTGGGAGGAAGCAGGAGACTTTAATCAGTGATGAGCATACCCTCAGGACATGTTACAGAGAAATTTGCTGTGCCAAAAAAGATGTTTGGCTTCCCAGCTTTCTGACTGCAGTGCACCACTACCCAGTGAACAGATTTCTGATTAGCAAGTAGGAGCTCACCTGCTGCAGCTCCCCAGCCAAGCAGTTAGCAAGGTGAAGAGTGCACTCAGCTCTCATTCAAAGCTGGAGTGACACTGCAGAAGTCTGTGGTCTGTGCACTGCGTATCTATCTACTTTGCTGGCTGCTGCCCTGAGTACAGCTTCAGTCCAAAAACTATGTCTAGACTCATGAATTTAATGTGCCAGAACTGTTCTCTGGCCTGGAGCCCTCCTGACAGCCCATGTCATTACTGTTAACCTTTCCATCCCAGTCACAGAGACCTCTCTCAACTCCTCTGGTTCTTGCTAACGTGTGATTCTGCCTGAGGAAGCTTTGAGTCATTCCTAGCTCTTTTGGGTCAAACAATGCTAGGCTTCATGGTGACAACATCCCAGTGTGGACTACCAAGGTGCAATGCCCTGGAATAGTTATCAGTGTAGAATGATGCTGTACCTTGTACCCAAGCAAGGAGAAATGTGTGTATGACTTGGCAAGATATCAAGACACTGCACTCACTGTTATACTAAACAAAGCAAAAAACTAAATGGACCTTGCCTGAAAATGTTGCTAGCTTACAGTTTTCACCTTGACTGTCACTTTGGTGCTTTTTTTATGACATTTTTATTACTGAGCCAGTGTTAAATATAAAAGGAAATACATAAAAAGGCAGCACTTTTCAAGGCCATATATAAGGCTTGAAAGTCACAGGGCTTCGAAAAGGAGGATACTCCACATCCAGTTACAGTGGCATCGCCAGCTAAACAACTTTGTTCTCTGGCCCCAACGCCCTGCACTGAGAGCTCATAAGGTGTAAAAAGACAGAATGAGATACTCACTGTCTGAGACCCATCAACCACCACTCAGTCTCCTGGATCTAGAAAAATTTCAAAATGCTGCTGTTTTCTGAGACAGCCCAGGAAATAGGCTCTTCTCTTTCCTTTAAAAGGTCACAGGGTCTGCACTAACTGATGGTGCTTAGTCTCTGCACTGCTAAGGATTTGGATTTGTTTTAGCTGTGCTTACGGTCACCATTCTGGTGAATACTGCCCCACTTGTCCAGGTTAACTTGGAATGGATATTTACAACCAAGATCTAACAAACAACAGAATCAGCCTTGGCAATGGCCAGCCCCTGAGCAGGTGAGTAAACACATTCATGGGACCATTCCCATGAGAGTTCGCCAGCCTGGGTCTGGCCCAAGGGGCACTCTAGGCAGGAATGTCACAAATGAAGACACAGAAATGGTGTAATGATCTTGAATAAAAAAGTTGCATCCATTATTGCAGAGAATTTTTTAAAGACCAAAATCACAGTTAACTAGTCATTTTAAAAAATCCAAACTCTAGCATAAAAGACAATATACACCTATTGACAGTCTTACGTAGTTACATATTCTACATACTGAAAACATACCATGAAAACCAATATGGCCATACCTTCATCAACACCCAAGCAGACATGCATTCTTTATCCCTTTTAAAACCATCAGTAAATCCCACCAAAACGCGAACTCAACAAAAAATGGGTCCATCTGACACAGACAAGGCATTTGGATGTCTACATGAAAACAACAAAACAGCTCCCACAGGGTGGCAATGTCATCATCATGGCTAGGCTTCGCGAACGAAGATTTGGGAAGGGCACTACCCACACTTGCTGCAAGTGTGCTGGTGGCTAAAAAGGCCAATACGGGATAGGCAAATCCGGTCACAAAAGGCACACTGGAAAGTCTGCTTTGGCGATACCGGCGAGGAACGGTTCTGTGTTGTCTTTTCTCCTCAAGACTGACTCTGCATGCGTTCTCAAAGGAAGCAGCAGCGTTGTGAATGGTGTGTCTCCATGAATCCTGATTGGAGGCCAGAGTGGACCATTGGTGGCAGTCAATATGGCCAAGGCTGAGTTGTTGTTTCAGGATGTCCTTGAATCTCTTCTTCGGGGCTCCTCTCTTGCGGCAGCCAGTGGCAAGTTCACCATAGAGCACAATCTTCGGGAGGCGGTGATCCTCCATCCTGGAGACGTGCCCTGCCCAGCGCAGCTGCGTTCTCATCAGCATGGCCTCGATACTGGTGACCCCTGCCTGTTCAAGAACAGACACATTGGTCATGTAATCAGACCAGTGGATGTTTAGGATTAAACGGAGGCAGCGCTGATGGAAGCGTTCGAGGAGCCGCAGGTGGTGGCGATAGATGACCCATGATTCAGACCCATATAAAAGAGTAGACAGTACAACAGCCCTGTAGACACTGATCTTTGTACTTTTCTTCAGGTGTTTGTTGGACCAGACTCTTTTGTGGAGTTTTCCAAAGGCACTGTATGCCTTTGCTAGCCTGTTGTCTATCTCATTGTCAATCTTACCGTCTGAAGAAATGATACTTCCCAGGTAGGTGAACTGCTGGACTGACTTAAGCTCTGATTCACCTATGGTGATGTGGGGATGATGGAAGCCTTCCTGAGGTGCAGGTTGGTAGAGAACTTCTGTCTTCTTCAAGCTGACTTCCAGCCCAAAAAGCGCAGCGGCCTCTGCAAAGCCTTATCTTAACATCTCCTTCAGGATGTTAAGCGCTGCAGAGCTGCTTCTGTGTGAGCAACGAGGGCAGCATCATCAGCAAAAAGCAGCTCACGGATAAGGTGATTCAGGGTCTTGGTGTGGGCCTTCAGTCACCTCAGGCTGAATAGACTTCCATCGGTACGATATTGGATGTAGATGCCGTTTTCTTCGTCGGGGTCGGCCGTGGCTCTTTGGAGCATCATGCTGAAGAAGATTGTAAATAGAGTTGGTGCAAGAACGCATCCTTGTTTCACACCATTGGTTATTGGAAAGGGCTCAGAGAGTATATCGTCATATCTGACTTGTCCACGCTGATCCTCATGTAGCAGGATGATCATTTCGAGGAACTTGGGGGGACATCTCAAACGTTCCAAAGTCTGCCACAGGCCTTTTCTGCTCACAGTGTCAAAGGCTTTGGTGAGGTCAACGAAGGTTACATAGAGACCTTTGTTCTGTTCCCTACACTTCTCTTGCAGTTGTCTGAAAACAAATACCATGTCTGTGGTGCTCCTATTGGCTCTGAAACCACACTGGCTTTCAGGAAGAAGTTCTTCTGCAATAGTGGGTACTAATCTGTTCAGAAGTATTCTTGCAAGGATTTTACCAGCAGTGGAAAGCAAATACCTCGGTAATTTGAGCAGTCTGATTTTTCTCCTTTCTTCTTGTAGAGGGTGATGATGACGGTGTCACAGAGATCTGAGGGTAGTTTGCCTTGTTCCCAGCAACGCAAAACAAGCTCGTGAAATTTGGCATGGAGTGCTTGACCTCCATGCTTCCAGATTTCAGGTGGAATTCCATCAACCCCAGCTGCCTTGCCAGTCTTCACCTGTTGTATGGCCTTAAGTGTCTCTCCCATAGTAGGGGCTATATCCAATTCATTTTTCAGCGGTTGTTGTGTAATGTACTGAATTGCTGAGCCTTGGACTATATGGTTGGCACTGAAGAGAGTCTGAAAATGCTCAGACCATCGGTTCAGGATGGAGGTTTTATCTGTGAGAAGCCTTTGACCATCTGCACTGAGTAGGGGGCTTTGAACCTGGTGTGTGGGTCTGTACACTGCTTTCAGGGCCTCATAGAATCCTCTTTGGTCACCCAAATCTGCACATAGTTGGATCTTTTCTGCTAGGTTGAGCCACCATTTGTTCTGGATGTCTCGAAGTTTCTGTTGGCGGTTACTGCATGCAAGACGAAAGGCAGCTTTTCTTATACGGCAAGATGGTTGGAGCGAGTAACAAACTAATTTAATAAATGGGTTTTTCTTGACATTTTGTATTTCTTATTTTTTCAGTTTTGAAATAAACTCAGAAAAACACTTTGTATCTAATCCTGCTATATACAGAAATCACTGAGGTACAGTTACAGCAAAGCCCACTTAAAGCTTTGCAGGGTAAGGTATTACTGCAAACTTGCTCAAAAAGCAAACTTTGTTGAGTATCTTCATAAAGATCAGAAAACAGACAAAACTGTACATGCCAGTCCAGTAGGATTTGTTTGATTTTAACAACAGTTCTGTTGGAATATATCCCAAGAAATCATTTTAATTTCATAATTACAGAGAGTAATGTAAGTGCTTAACTTAGAAAAGATTTCCAAAATATTTATTTTCAGCACTCAAGGCATGATTTTGAATATAAGCCCCTTCAAAATAGATATTTGGTAGTCTAGCCAGAAATGCTGCCTTGGAATGAGTAGAAGCCAATACTTGTGTTCTCAGTGAAACAGGCGAGAGATACTTGAGGTAGGCTGGCTCTGAGAAGCAGCATAATATTAGTGGCTCCAAAATGTCTGTAGATTACTTCATTTCTCAGTAGGTAATTGGTTGAAGGACACTAAAATATCTGTATTGCTTTGGAGGGCTACAATATGAAATTCAGCTAGGCCAATTATCTCTTCAGCAAATTGCCTTCCCTTCCATCAAAGATTCTTCAGAAGTGGAGTCCAGACTGGTTTTTCTGAGCTATACCAAGATGGTGGAAACTGTTGGTATGCCAACATTTACAAATAAATGCTACCTCTAAAGCCTGATTATTTTCAACCTTCAAAATTTCTTCTCCTACCTTCTATTACACTATTTTGTTCCCCAAAGAAACAGAAGTCTTTTGTCTGTACATTGACCACACAGTTCTAAATTGGTTGGAAGAATCTGAACCTTAAATACATGGATGTGCAAAATGCGCTCACATAGACTCAAACTAGAAATTATTTAAACAATTTTTTGTACACATTTTTACTTAACAACTGATAGTTCTATCTCTTCCCAGTCACTTCTCTTATCACTTTTCCCTGTCATTTTTCTTTCTTTCCACCATGCTTATGTTCATATTTTTATCAGAAATCCAGATGAAAATTCAAATAACTACTTTTCTCCAAATCAGTGATAACAATCTTATTTACTGAATTACTGTCTTTTTTACTGACAAGGTTTTCCCTATCCTTCTTCTGTGTGTAGTTGTGTGTTAATAATCACTTTGCACTGCAGTGATTTTTAATCATTTGTTCAAACAAACCAATTCAAACTAGAGAAAATCTTTTCACTTAGTACAGTTGGCTGAAATCAGGTGTACTAAATAAAATCCGGCTACTTCATTAGGACTAATTTATCATAATATATTCCATATGGAAAGAAACATGTCCTGAGATCACCAATTTCATTACTGAAATTTTATCACAGTATCTACTCGCAACCACGTAATACAAAACCATGCATATTTAATTCTTATTCTTGTTTAGAACTGCTATACTAAATAAGGACTGTATTCACTCATTACAAAATGATGCATCTGGTGCAGTCATCTTCTTTGTTTTGAATTTTATGTATGATTAAGCTAATTTTTGAGAATTTTAGGGAATCAGCAGTATTAACTATTCTATTGATTTAGTGTGGTATATCATTCGATACTTTCACATATTTAAGTTCTCATTTAGAATTTATTTTAAAATATATATTACTCTTCTTATGTATCTTCTTCAACATCTTTTGAAGGGTTCTGTGCAATATAAGAGAAAAAAAATTCATTGTTTAGAAATGAAAAGTAGAGTGTAACAGCCAAATTTTCTCCTGGGATAAAAGTCATGGGGGAAAATACCAAACAGATTTTCTTGGTAAGAACATATTTTACATTACACTCTAATTATTTGGGGCAATATCATTCAACAACCAACACAACATTTTCTACATTTCAGTGATCTCATTCTTTTAAAGTCATGCTGAAATTACATTTTTAACCCTGACAGACAATACTTGGAGATTCAGATTCAAATCTCAAGAACTGATCAAAAATGTATTTGTCTTGTGGTCAGGCTCAGTGTCACTTTGAGGCTGCTCTCTCAGATACTTCAATACTGCATTCACTCTCAGCTGTCCCACACGACGCTGACAGTTAAAAGGCAACATACAGGTTTGCCCACCTCTACTGCAATTCTTTTAAGACAAAGATATTCTCATGCTGAAAGGGGAAAAAAAAAGTGAAAATGGTTTGCTTATTCTGGTTTTCAAAAAACTCCTGTATACCTCAAACTCTGAATACAGACAGAATAGTGGTGACAGGCTAGTTGAGTTTCACTCTAAGCTGTATTTCAGCCTCCTGATTGTTCAGGCTGCAGGTTTACAAGTAGGTATATAACAGGTGTGCTGTGTCTGACACAACTTGCCTTTGTGATTAGCTGCTCTTTAAAAATAATGGAGCTTCAAATACTGGTATTTTTGGATTTTTCTAAAAGTGTGAAGGTTGTGAAATAAAATACAAAGAAACATCCTCCTGTCAGAGATTTTGCATTATCTTTCCTCTTGAAGAGAAGGCTAAGGTTTTATAGAAGGCCGCACAGATATGAAGAATAATTGAAAACATAAAAAATAGTATGCAAGTCTCTGTCTTTTCCTCTTCCAAATACACCACTGTAATTATACAGTTTGGTTATTGCAGCCCTCTCTCTTTTTGAGGTTCTTGGCACCCCAGTTCCTTCCCCAAAGCATGTTGGAAACATTATGTTTAAAGTTTTTTTGTTTGTCATTCCGACTTCAAGTAACAGTCAAGATTTTCAAACGCCTTTTTCCTTGGAGAAGAATAGACATTTTGCACTTATTCTTTACAGTCCTATTTTTTTTTCCTCCACACACTCAGCCACTCAGATTTCTGTGCAGCCTCTCCTTGGTCTGCTCTGACAGAGCAGTAGCAACAAGACACTCTGTGCATCCATGAGCACAAAGTGGTATCATGTATTTTCCTGTCTTATTCACAAGAACGTCTTTCTGAGCAAAGCTGTTACTCTGTCAATGACCAAGAATATTTGACTAGTTTCACGTTACCAAATCCACTCTGTGAACAGAGCTAATCTAAAAAACAATGTGTAATCCCCATGAGGCTTTACAAAGCACTGCACTCAGACCAAGTGATTCAAATGACATATGGAAGAGAAGTCATTATTTTGTTTAGGAGAAAAAAAGTATGCAGCAGTGTGATAAGCCACACCTTAGGCCTCTACTTAAACTTCAACTGAATATAGTGAGGGGAAGGCTTATCCTTTATCAAGGAGAGTAGCAAAGAGAGTCATATATTGCTCCGGCTGTACTCTTGGTCATACAATGATGAGATGAGATGAGATGAGATGAGATGAGATGAGATGAGATGAGATGAGATGAGATGAGATGCAGCACTGACAGATTTACTGTGAGCGTGGGTCAAGCACTGGAAAAAGTTAAGAAGCTGTGGAGTGTCCAGCCTTACAGATATTAAAGAACCTGACTGGACATGACCCTGAGCAACCTCCTCCTGGAGAGTCCACACTGAACAAGTGGTTGGACTGGAGAATCTCCAAAATGCCTTTCCACCCTAGTGGTTCAGTGACTCCAAGAACTGACACAGCCTGACTGAAAGAACTCACTGGAATGTCTCCCCAGTGGCTTCCAGTGGTCTTCAATTCAAATGTCTACAATGAGCTGCTGAGACATCTCTTTTTTCTTTCTACAACACTTCTAAATCCTGAATCTTTACCCCATCCATTTGTCCTTTTTCTTCCTAAAAGGTTTTGTTTACAGGCCACTAAGATGAAAAAATAACTACTTCTAAGACTATATTATCACCAATTTTCCTTTCCATACTAGAATTTAAATTCTAATCTGTGAATGTATCACTTGGTAATGAAAATCAGATGTTTATGGGTTTTGCATATAAAGAAATAACATGTAAAAATTTTTCAAAGTAACAACACAAAATTTAAACAAAACTAGTGCTGAACAAGCAACAAGAAAATGCTGCTGTATAACTCAAATAATACAAGCAAATAAACAGCTAGGAATAAACATTCATTATGTATCTGGATGCAGAAATCTTTTAATCAGAAGTCACATTAACTCAAGTATGGAGTTTACAGAAATCTGACCTACTTTCATTTTTAGAACAATTTGTGTCATGTGCATACATTTGAGTACCACATATTTAAACTTCACAATGCAATCTAAAATAGTTGCAGATTGACTTAAAAACTTGCAAAAAATTGCAGAGCAATGTGAGAATTTATTTCTTAGTTTAAATTACTTAGGATCATATTCTGCAGTCACATATAGGTGATGATCTATCTTAAAAATGCTGAAAAGTCAATAACAAAACAAAAGCAAAGCAATATTGTGAAATATTTTCTCAGGAAGAATGAAAATGTTGAATTTTGTGTTTGATTGATGGAGTGATCACATGACAAATGTAAACTAGCAAGTTTCTTCCCCATGCATGTAATTTTATCATTCAGCAAACTAAACAGAGCCCACATGTTCTTTCCCTAACACTCAAGAGAGACTGTTTTCCCAGTTGCATTTTATGTCATAGTGAATTTTAAACATGCTAAACTTGCATTGTAAAATGTAAAGCAAATAAAATTCAAGCACATCACTTGCTTGATTGCATATTGAGCATATTAGTTCCATATAATCTTGACAAAAATCCCAATTATATTTAGAGATCTGATAATGTCACAAGGGTATTTACAAATAACATTTTATGATACATTAATGGTTTTAGAGAGGCCTCTGGAGATTTCATAGCAGTAAGCATTAATTAATTCTTCCAGACAGTTGTTACACAAAAATACATTGAAAGGTTTAATGCTCCATAGCTTCTCATTGAAAAGAGAAGCCAAACACCATTTTGAGAATATCTGTATATACCAGTGCTTTCTGAAAATCAATGGTTATTCAAGTCAACACTAAGATTTATGCTGATGTTAAACTGGCTTTAGACCAAATCTGCAATGTTAAGTGTACTAAGCATCAGCAGTTTCAGATACCTTATTTTAACATTAAACATAATGACTTGTGAATACTAGAACCTTTGGTGTTCCATCTTGTTTTTGCCTTTGTAGTTTACACTGTAGTAAGAGAACTACTGGTCATTAGGAAGCAGACAAAAAAATAAAAAAAAAAATTTAAAAAAATCTAACTTTTGTAATAGTCATTCTTTTAATTTGCCAGGTGAAAATGTAAAATTTTTGAAACATTTAATCTAAATATACAAAAGCCAGAGCAGAATGAGCACCAATGCTATGTTTTAACTGACTTAAAATTAATTTAAAAGGAGCATTTTCTTTTAAAACTACCTGAATAATAAAGTATTTATCTCACATTCTTTTAACAATATCATTTTGCATATTTAAATTGTTTCAAGTACAACTCAGCACATCCAAATTTCCGCTCTGAAATCAAATTCAGTGCTGTTTGCGAGCACCTTAGCAAAAATTGGTTTTCTCATGAAACCATAGACTTAATATTTAAGCTGCAGAATGTTGCTAAACATGCTTGCCCTTCTTCTATAAAAATGAAAGTTTAATAGAAACGACATAAATAAAACTAAACACTACTCTTTAGATACCATTTAACATAAGTGCTTTTGAAGTTGTCCAAGCTGAAAGAAAACCAATACAAAAACCTGCCTTGTGTGAAAAAAGCATACTCCTGAAATTTCTTTCCATTACATTGACTTGTCAAAGTTACAGACTAGTCATACAGAACAGAATAGAACAAACAAAAATCCCTCCAAAAATCCCTCTTTTTATCTTACAGTTTAATATTTTCATCCAACATAACACAGGAACTATCTTGGCTTATTTTAATTCACCATTAAAGAAAGAAAAATTGACAACAACCCTTCCTGAAATGACAATGGCTTTCCTTTCCAAGAAGAAAAAGAAACGAAACTGACAAGAAATGACAGAACGTAATTGTTTGTCATGTCATTCCCTGTGATAGAAAAAAGGTGTTTTTTTGAGAAAAAGCTTAGTTTTTAAAAGCTTGCAAAAAACTTTAAAACCTTCTTGCTGGCATGAACTAAAATAGGTTTAGAAACAGAGTCGTTCTGAAATAAATGTAAAAGCACTGATTTTTACACCAAAAATACCATGACAAGTTATTCCTGAGAGAGTGTGTTTTAAGGCAGTATTTTGGTGTGTATTAATCATTGAACTATAGAATCACTAAGGTTGGAAAAGACCTCCCAGAGCACTGAGTCCAACCTTGAGCAAAAACAGTTCTCCATGAACTTCTCTAATGTGAGTCCATCTCACAAGCAACAGCTCCCTGTGAACTGCTGCAATGTGAGTCCATCCCACGGGCAGCAGCTGCCCTCAAACTGCTTCAGTGTGGGTCACTCTTCCACAGGGTGCTGTCCTACAAGGACAGGCTGCTCCAGCCTGGGATCAGGGCCTCTCTCTCCACGGGTTTCCCACAGGATCACAGCCTCCTCCAGGCATCCACCTGCTCTGGCGTGGGGCTCCTCCACAGGCTGTGGGTGGATCTCCATGGGCTGCAGGGGCACAGCTGCCTCACCATGGTCCTCACCATGGACTGTAGGGGAATCTCAGCTCTGGTGCCTGGAGCATCTGCTCTACAACCTTGTTTTGATTTAGTCTTAAATATGGTATCACAAAGGCACTTCCACCATCTCTAATAGGCCCAGCTTTAGCCAGCAGCCAAACCATCAGGGATTGGCTCTGCTGGACACGGTGGAAGCTTCTGGAAGCTTCTCACAGAAGCCACTTCTGTGGCCCCCTGCTACCAAAAACCAGGCCATGCAAACCAAGACAGTGTGCTGACTGGGACGAACAGAACTTAACATCCTTACAAGCAACAATACTAACTCCAGTAAAAATAAGATCTCTCACAGGCAGTATCAAACATATGTCAGGTTTTCTTTGTAACATGTTAAATCTCTGCATAATTTTTTTTTCCATTTTTTGGTCGTAAACACCTATTCAGGACCTCTGTCAATTAGGAACAGAGAATGATTTCATACACTGCGCCTTTCTTCCATCTCCGCCAGAACTGCGTTGATGGAAGACTAGGAAAGTAATGAATAAGGCTACTCATCTTTTTATTGGAGTGCTTTGTGAAAAACAAATCGTTATTAAAATTTTCTGAAGTATTTCTTTATGAAAAATACTAATAGCATGAATATATATTGTCTTGTTTAACAGGTACACTACTACTTTATCACTATTGAACAATACAAAAATGCTGTTTATTACAAGCATCTAGAGTGTAACTCATAAGCCTTGAGATGCATATTAACAAGTTTCGCCAAGACTTTATCCCTCTGTTCTCCCAAAAGGTACTATGATATTTCTAATTAAAAGGTAATGAAAATATAAAAGGAAGTATCTTTAAAGCCTTCTTCACTACAGAGATTTGTTATTTGTTTCTAAATGAAACAAAATGCTTTCTATTAATACAAATCAAAAATATTTTCATAACTAATTTACTTTTGGTCATAATATGGCCTTAAAGGATTTCCAGAAGTATTGTAATTAATCATAACAAATTAAGTCTTTCATTGGATTAGCAGGAAAAGCCTGAGTGACAGCCACAATAGTACTGCACTACAGAAATTGAAACATTCATATTTTTCATCGTCTTGCAAAAGTAAGACTGTCCCATCAAAAATTAATTTAAATTATTCTATTTTAAGCTGATTAAGACTCGTACCTGGAGCAGTTATTTTTCTGTCTACGCAACACCAGAAGGACAGTTCACCAACCAAAAAAAAAATCTAATTAAAAGGATGAAGAAGATAGAGACGTCAGTAAGAAAGATATTCCTAAGTATATGAAAAAAGTTCAAACGCAGTACATGTCAGCAATCCCTCATGTAAAGTTCTTTCTAATCCCCTTTCACACATCTTACAGTTTATTGAAAGCATTGCACACACACTCTGCCTCTCATGAGGCAGAGCACTGTTTGCTGGCTCTGTAGATATCCAGACAAGGAAGGCAAGGAAGGGCATGACTGCAGGCTACCAGACAGGAGCTTTCTCTGCCCTGCTCCACAAGGACCTGCCACAAGCAAGTTGCAAGCACAAGATGGTACAGATGTGATTAACTTCAGAGCCATTCCCAAAATTCAAATTAACCATGGCTTTAGTACAAGCACTAACATGGCTCTACATAAAAATTTTTGTAAAGGAAAAAACCTGTGATGAATAAAGCAGTTAACTCACAGTTCCATGGAGACACACTGAGCAAGCTGTGATTGTTCAGCCCACAGAAGCAAAGGCTCCAGGAAGGCCTAACTGCATCCTGAAGGCAGCCTACAAGAAAAGCTGGAGAGGGATTTCTACAAAGGTAATGGCTTGAAGATGAAAGATGGTTTAGATTTGAGTCTGTGAAATACCCAGGCTATACCTTCAGCAAGAGGGCAATATTCTCACTTCCTTTTAAGTGGAAAGACTCACGACCCCTGCACAACTATTGTCAGATTTGATTTCTAATGCTCTTTTCAATGATTTTCAGACACATAAAATGGCGAGACTGATAAAACTGTTCAGTGTGAAAAACCCCAAATTATTTGACAGTAATTATATGCAAGGAATACTGGAATTTTCAGTTGTACAAGAAACAATGACTTGCGTGTCTTGATGCTCTTTTTACAAAATCAGTTCATTCAATTGCACTTAAATTAAGGCTGTGCAAACATTTTTCCCACTGTTCACTCTGCCAATCAGATGTTCATGGCTACTGTATCTCAATCACATGTTCTGGTAAGACATACAAAATCTTGAGAGGAAGGCAACAATGTTTAACCATACCATTTTTTCTGATGTCTGCAACAGCAGCTAAAAATTTATTCTCCTCATTAATTTTGATCAGAACTTCCAGACGGCAATAAATCCAATTTTACCAGCAGAGCTTTCTTAAGTAAAAGACATGATGTTTAAGGTTTACTCTGTCATCCATTTTCTTCAAAACAAAAATTCTTTCATAGTCTTTCATATCAATAGCACTGCTGAGAGGCTTATCCTAAAAGATGCCTAGGAATGTAATTGTCTATGCATGTCTGTGCACAACAGAAAGACAGAGAGAATGCTGTCTGTTCACACAGCCATGAACAGGACCTCCCTGTGATGGAGAACTCCTGCATCTCACAGAAGCACCCTCGGACACCTAATGTCACCACAGTCCAAAGGTCACTTATTGAACAACAGGTGAAAAATCTGCAGCTGTACATGGCCAAGGTGGGAGGTATCGGTGAGGAAAGTTTTGATGGCAGTGAGGAGTCCTGCAAAGATACAAGGACATAGCTGGCAAGGGATATTTTCAACAAGCACTGTTAGAAGAGCGTAGCTGAGAGTTAAATAGAAGCAGCTCATGGCAAATTATCTTAAATCAAGTTATAATTGTATTGAAATTGAGATTATATGACTAAGATAGAAAATAATGAAGTGTCAAAATTGTGTCTCAAGACATTTAAATAGAAATTATATGTAGGGCTTGTATAAATGTTAATTTATCAGATGTTATAATTTTCATCAAAATTACTCTTTTCTCTTACTTCCCCTGCCCCCCAAAAAAGTACAGGTCCCAAATGACTATGTGAGTATCAACCCATTCTTATTTCACTACATGAATAATAAAATTAATCTATGGATATACATTTACTAGTAAAAACTAGTTGAATTCTGCTAAGGTGTGTGTTATGGAAAGAAAATGGTTCCCAGGAAACACCGCTCAAAAACATGCCCTGCTTCTTTCGGAGAGCCTTCAGCATATGCAATTACCCAGCAACTCACTGGGGAAAGAAAATAAATAGAAAAGTTTCAAAAAGCTCTTGCTTCAGTTGCCTAAGAAATTATTTTTTCCTGAAAAAATTTCCTGAGAAATTATTTTTACTTATCAACCTTTGTGTCTTTATGTAGTTGTTACCTGGGTTAGTACAACTTGAAAATATTCTCCAAATAACTACAAAACATAAGCACACAACCATCCCTTACACTTCTTATTTTGTGTTAACCACTATGTAGTACATATGTTAAGAAGTCTCTCTCCAAAGACACTGAGTCAGCTTTAATTGTTTATGTAGAGTTTTAGTAACACACTTTGAAACCAGACAGCAACTCTTTGATCTTTAAAAGCTTAAGTGAGAGACTCAAGTGTATATCCTCAAACTTGCAGTTAATCTGAATTAAGACTCAAAATGAGGGACTGATTCACATTTCAAATTAATCAGACATCTTAAGATGACAGTGGCTAACTGATTAGTGCCTGAAATACATCATTCTTAGAGAGAAATAAATCCTGTGAAACATTTACTCTGTAATTTTTATTGGTAACATTCTGATATGAAGACCTCAATGTGTAATACACTCACAGAGAAGCAATTTCAATTCTTCTTAGAGTCAACAGACACTGTACTCAGCTATTCGCACGACAGAAAAATTTAGTCATTTCAGTTTTGCTCTCAGAACAGAGCTAAAAGAAGGCAGTATTTTAAAACTGTAGCACTGCATTTCACATCAAGGTAGAAAACTCCACAATAACTGAAGAGTGAAATGTACTACTAGGTGATTTTTTCTTTGCATAATGGTGGTTTGATTTTCTCCACATTCTTTCCAAAAGTAGAAGGATTTCTTCACATCTTTCCCCTTCCACTTCCAGAATCATGCCCCAGCTGCACTCCCAGCACAAAAATACAGATACAAACACCTTTTTTAAACTAATAAATCAGCCAAATGTAGGTCTGAAAAAAGATGAAAAGAACACTAGTACAATAATTCCTGATGTTTCAGTAACATCACTTAACACGCTTGCTTTAAAAGGACAACATACTTAAAACAGCTGTCCTCATCTAGTCAAAATTATGCTTGGTAGTCTCAAAAAGGGCACAGAGATGCCTGGATTTACAGAGACTGTGGTTAAGGCTGAAAAAAAAACTTAGTACAAGAAAGGTGAGCCTAAAAAGTGTCCTGCTATGACTCAACTCTTGAAGGCTGGGGACCCCACAGTCTGTAATCAGTATAAGAAGCAGACAAGTATGTTAGCCTTTGCCAGGCAGCTGCAAAAAGAGCCCCCACACCCAGCCAGCCACCCAGCTGGAACTGCACAGCTGCTGGCTCTCTCCCAGAGCCCAGAACTTGACCAAAGCCTCTCTACTCCACCAAATGTGAAGATCATGTCTACTGCTTCATACTGAACAACAGGAAAATTACGAAAACATTCATCTTGATATAGATACTATAGATCCTGTGATGCTATAACAAAAAGTAAATAGTTTGGAAGAAGGGAGAGTCGGGGTCTATGAAAACATCCAGCTTGGAATGCTTTCTGAGTCTTTCGTCTTCACTTGGAGAAATGTCACAGGACTTCTCTCAGATGCACTTAATAAACCTACTTAACCATATGCCTTGCTGTGCGAGAATGCTGCTTGTTCTTACATGCAACATGGGACAGTAATCCTGAAATCCTCAACTTAGTGTCAGCACAGAGCCAGCCACTGACACTTATGTGTGCTCCAGATGCCTTACATGCTCAGCACTGGCTGTAGCCTTCAGCTTTTAATCACACCGTGACTGCAGAGCCATGCTAAGAGAAAGTGTAGCTTTCAAAATGAGATATAATGCCTTAATTTTTTATTTATTGCAGAAGTCCTAAGTTGCTTCAAGTTTTCCTCTATTATAGCTAGTTTCCTACTTTCTCCTCTATATTTTAATATTAAAGGCTTATGAGTCTTATGAGAGGAAGGTACAATAAATGTTCCAAATAATTACTCAACCAAGTTCCATTGACCACAGGAGGTTATGAAAAACACTTGCATGTGCAGCATAAAAAATAAAGTTCTATTATCAATTACAGGAAACATTATTCATACTTACACATAACTGATTTCAATATATTAATTAACTTCAAAGCGAGAACTATATAGCTTCTCCACACAGAATATAATAACTAATTCATTTACTATCCAGTGAGACTTTTTTGGGACCTCTAGATTGCAAACTGACAGTCAAGCACTGCAATCACATGGAGTAGCTGTGGCCTCAGAGTCAAGATTTCTGTGCTATATCTCACAGTGATAAGGAACATCTGTCAGTCCAGTGCAAATACAGATGTTCTCTGGATCACAGACAGTCTTAAAAAAGAAGTTTGAAAATAACAGAAGCATGTACTGTAATCACTGATCTTCTTGGTGGGAGAGGAGTTGGTAAGACAATATTGTCACAGACATTACTAGGTTTCAGAATTAATTTTCTGCAAAAATAGTGAGATTATACATTCTAGTGTTGTCTTCAGCTAACTTTGGGCTCCAATGAGAACTAAATACTCCCCTGTATTTTCTCTAACCTTTCTCATCTGCATTTTACACCTCACAACCTATTTCATTATGCACCTATGAATTTTCAATTTAAAGTGTTACTGTGTATGGAAACAACTTGAAATAATCAAAAGATATATGCTGTATTATTTGAAAATTTCAATGAATACCAGTTTCCTGTTTAAACCCCCCATATGTGTTGCTTTCTCTTGGATTTTGGTCAACCTTCCTCCAGAACACAGAAAATTTGCACTAAAAAAATTGCTTCTCCATGGAAACACATAGATTAAATACTCCTCATTTGACTCTTCATCTCCAACTACTGCTGTCATTTTATCAGACCCTTTACTGGACAGCACATTAGAAACAAAATTCTGGTAGTAGAGATGACAACTATTTTGTAATGTACCATTACAGATTTGAAAGAAAATCAGAATCAATTAATTTCATTTGTTCTTAATGACAGAACAAGAGGCAACACTTCAAGCTGCAGTAGGGTACATTAGCTGCCCTACCAGAGGAAAAAATTACACTCACCAGATCATTAAACAAACTGCCAAGTGAAGTTACAGACTCATTATCACTTGAAACATGACACCTATCAGAGAAGCCAGAAATAATAAATTTGCCTTGCCAAAATGGTAATGGGTTGTCCGTAAATTCCAGAAGAAAACACATTCCACAACTAAAATGGCTTGATTACATTACAAAAATTACTTGTCATTACAGTCTGCATTATTTTGTTTCGTCAGTAAGAAGGAACATGAGAAGTGCCACAGCAAACAGCCTCCTGAAATATTACTTGACTGGCAGTGTATTTAATGAAGCTTTTTGTTATAAACCTTCACTTCTTTTCTTACTGTTTCAAAATTCATAACTTTGAATAACGTAATGCAGTTTTGGGCAGAAAATAAAATCCCTTCAGTTGTGGTTTTTCCGTGTATTTTCTATACACATAAAAACAATGGCACCTGCATGTCACTTATCCCACTCTATACCTTATGCAAGGAAAAGCATCAGGTATGGGACTAAACACAGCCTCAGGCAGCCACTGTGGCAGTGGCAGGGGCCCAGATGTCACAGCCAGCTCTGCACAGGGTGTCCAGGAGCAGCAGGAGTAAGGGGTGTTCCAGAGCGGGCAGTGAGCTGGGGGCAAAGGTTGTTTGGGCAACAGACACTGAGCACCAGGCAAAGCAGCAAGACAAGGCCAAGCCAGGAAACCCAAACAAGTTGTGAGGAAAGCTGGTGCCAGCATGGCTCAGTCTGGGGGGAAAGGGTGTTGGGGATCCTGAGCCTTGAGCAAGGACACTACAGCCCAGTGGAGCTCTGTGGGTTCAGACAGTCGACCCTCACCATCAAAGTGCATTGGTTCAGTTTTGAACACACAAGGGCTTTGTCAAATGCCATAGTGGAATTTAGATTTTACATTCCGGTTGTTTCTCAGCTTTAAAGACAGTTTTATTTACAATGGTCAGCTAATTGTGAAAACTAAACCATTTCAGTACAGGTAGGGTAACCTCTGTCAGCATGGTACAGTTGTTACTGTACAGAGACAGGCCATGCTTAAAATGAACATTTCCACAGATGTCTGCCACACGGGGACAAGGCTTCCTGCCACCTTTAGTGACTTAAGTAAATGACACAGCAGTCTAAAAGTCAGAACTGTGAAAATGAACTTCAGTAGCATGCATACATTAACTTAGAGGGAATGAAATTAGCCAGGGCAGTAAAAAGCACTATAGCAGTGACAAACACCACACTGCCTGCTTTGCATGCACTGTCTTTGAGCAGGCTTCCATTGGGAGAGGGAATATGAGGCCCAATATTTAACCCTAACACTCGTAAATTTTCTTAAAGACATCTCAAGCTACATATTAAATGGCTTTCACAGACAAAACATCAAAATACATGCACTGAAGCTTGAACACAAGTCCTCTCCCAAATAGAAGAGTCATTTCAGGCTAAGAAAGAATTGATTTTGGTCCAGAAGGTCTCACACTTCACTTTCAAGGACAGCCCAGAATAACATTTTGTAAAGACCATGAAAAGAAAATACATAAAAAAATTAAAAGATACAATCTTGAGCGTAGAAAAATGGTAGCTGTGAAACAGCAACCAAAGTTACAATGACTGACAATTTAGCAAGATTCTTTTTCCTTCTTAGACATTAAAGTTAATTAAAATTGGTGAAGTCATCAAGTCATTTGTAACTTATCCTAAATGTAATATAATCTCATCTGAAAAGCATGAAATTGCTCTGCCTATATCTATTACTTCAATTCTTGATAACTATTATAGTCATTCAATAATCCAATTACTATAAATTACATTGCAGAAGTAGGTCTATGCAATAGCCAAAACAGAAAAGACTTGTGACATTGTCTGCACAACATTAATTGACCAAAACAAACTTATTAGGTAAAACAAACTGAAAAAAACCCAAAACTTGTTTTGACTTCCCACAATACATATGTCTGAAAGTCCGCCTGCAGAACAGAACACTCTATAAACATATATATATTTTCAAATGCAAGAGTCAAAATGTGTATTGCATCTAGAATGTACTATTAAAATGTGCTTTCAGTGCAGTTTGAAAGGTGCTGTCAGACATGAGTAAATAGGCACTCTTGGATGCTGATCAAACAAACATCTTAAAATACAGGAACAACATACTCATCCATGTTAAGTTCCATTTTCTGGTGCCCAGCACAGAAGGGTTTCTTCTAATCCTCCTAACTATGAAGCCACTGAGATTCAAGATTTGCATGCAAGGAGGAAGTTCCCAGAAGAAGGGATATTTAATAAATAATGGTATTCATCATCTACTTCCACTGGTTTAAAGGTCTGGTTTCAGTTCAGAGCCTTTTAACAGAAATAAGTATTTATCTTAAGTTTATAAACATAAGGAATAGCTTATTTTGGCTAGAGGCTTGCCTAAATTTCTGATAAATATCTAGCATTTTAGTGTGAGCTGGGGAATCAAAGCCAAAACTTATACATATCAAGGAAAAAAAGATGATGCAATCTGAGGAGTACAAGGTTGAAAGGATAAATGGAGAGTAAATCAAAACTGTTTCATTTTCCAAACACTTCGAATCAACATTTTAAATGTAAATTTAAACTCCACAAAACTAGATAGTGAAAATGATGTTTTGGAATACAAGCCCACCTCACAAACAGCGAGTTTAGAAAAATCATTAGTCTTTTTGCAAAGTTAGAGAAATGCTAAATGGTAAGAAACAACATTTGTATTTATCCTCAGTTTTACACCCCAGTTTATGAGGATGCAACACTCAAATGAGCAGGTCACCAAGCCTGATGGAAACTTGTCACTGCTGTCCACAGCCAGCTGGGCTCTGTGGTCTGATGTCTGAAACTTATAATCAATACAACTCAGTGTCCCTGCCCAAAGGTACACAGCACTATTTTTCTTCATGATACAGAAAAACATATTAGAATTATCCTAAAAATTAAGGCCATTTCCAATTTCCTTCTTTGCTTGGACTTACAGAAGAGAAATACTTTACAGAACATTTAAAATAGTCCTGTGAAACAGAAAGCATGGGGAGGTTATTTTACGGATAATTGGAATATAATGATCACAGAAATAACTTTTCACTACATATTTCACTGTATATAACAAGTTTTGTAAAAGCCAATGAAAGAAAACCTACAAACAAGCTAATCATTAGTTATCATCATTTGCAGCTGGAAAAAAATTATTTCTTTTCCTTTTCAAAATTATGAAAAATATCAGGAAAAAATCTGAACTGTACAACAATATTTGAAAAAGTAACTTTTCAGAAATTGTTGATGTTGTTTTCTTCTATTGCTCTGAATTAATCAGCCCAGAAAAAAAATTGTTCCCATACATTTCTTTAAGGTAATTAGTTTTCATATGCATCACAAATGAAATCTCTGTCTCATGGAACATGAAAGCATGTTCTCTGAAATTCTTCTTAAGTGCAAAGCACAGTCTGGCTCTGTGAATCTTCAGAAATATGAAGGAGTAATGCAGACAGGAAGAAAAAAAAATTAATACACACACTCATGCTCAAGCTAAAATAAGACTCAAACTCAATTCTGACAAATTAATTACAAAAGTTCATACTGATTTATAAACTGTGCCCTCTCACTCAAGTGAACACACCCCAAAGAAATTGCACTTGTATTAATGAGATCCATGGATCTAAAGCTACTGTCATAAAACAACTCATGGTGTGATTATAAGGATGAAAATGAAAAAAAAAAAAAAGAAATAATTAAGCTACAATATTAATATTAAGTTTTGAAATAACTGCAGATGTGATTTATTTGAAATTTCATAGAGAATTTCATATAGAAAAGAGATCTGCTTACTGTTTTACTGTTTGAGGCAAATAAAATATTTCAGTTTCATCTAGAAAATTTTTTCTTCCACAGCTGTGGAAGAAAAAAAGACTTTACTGAAAATAAACAGTACGTTTCACTTTTTTTTTTTCTGATATATTCCCTTACATTTTGCTCAGTACACTTCTTTCTTTTTATACCTCTGCATGTTTTAGTTAGTTAGCATTTCATCTTTTTAAATACATAAAATTTTTCTCCATGGTTACAAACCAGGTTTGTTGATTTCCTGTCCTTGCTGAGATTCCAATTTCTATTCAGCTGATTCATGATCTGAGTACTTCTATTATAATGAAAATCCTGAACAGCACAACACATTTTTTCAGCTACTATTCATATAGTCTCAGGTACTATTTTAAAAGATCTGATATTAAGTAATTAAAAACTGTAACAGCAAAGCTAAGTTCAAATTTGAAATGTGGTCTGACCCAGTAATTCGTCTCTAATACATTTTGCCTACTTTAAATTGGTAATTTGCCATCATTTGCCAACACCAAGCTGTTGTGTGGTGGAGTCACCAAGCTGGAGAGAAGGGATGTCAATCCAGACAGACTTGAGACTCACAGACCTCGGGAAGTTCAACAAGGCCAAGTGCAAGGTCCTGTGCTTCAACTGGGGCAATCTCTAGCAAAAATACAGGCTGGGTGGAGAATGGATTGGGAGCAGCCCTGAGGAGAAGACTTGACGGTGTTTGTTGGGGAGAAGCTCAACATGATCCATCCATGTGTACTTGCAGCCCAGAAATCCAGAAATTCAACCAATCCTGGGCTGCATCCAAAGCAGCACGGCCAGCAAGTGAAGGGAGGGAATTCTGCCTCTCTGCTCTGCCCTGGTGAGACCCCACCTGCAGAGCTGCATTCAGTGCTGGGGCACCCAGAGTAAGGACATGGATCTGCTGGAGCCCAGGGGACAATCATTAATGTGATCATTGGGCTCTCCAGAGAAGACTCTGGGGAAATCTTAGAACAGCTCACCTTAAACCTACCCCCTCTAAAGGGGCCTACAATAAAGCCAGACTTTTGACAAGGGTTAGCAGTGACAGGACAAGGGAGAATGGACTTAACTGAAAGAGGGTAGCTTTAGATTAGGTATTAGGAAGAAATTCTTTACTATGAGGGTGGTGAGACACTGGAACAGCTTTCTCAGAGAGGTTGTAGATGCCCTGTTCCTGGAAGTGTTCAAGGCAAGGCTTCCAAACCATTCTGTGATTCTATTATATGAAAATAAAATCCATTACTGAATGCTGTACTTTCAAGCTTTTAATAAATCCATTGTTGCAGAAGAGCATCATACATTTCACATTATAAAAAGAAGAAATCAAAAGTATAACATTAGCTTTCAGAAGTCTCCTAGAAAATGCTTTCCCCATCCCATTGCTGTATATCCATTAAGTTAAATCTTCTTAGAAAACATAATATTCCTAGTTGTTCTTTAGTAACACTGTGTGCCATTGTAACACAGTGGCCATTTTACTGTGTGGCTTTCCCATACAATGATCAGGTATTAGATAGCCTTCTACCTTAATTAATTTTATATTAATCATCTTCAAAGGAACAAGAGCTTTAATGTAACCTTATTTTTTTTTCACTGACAGAATTCAAATGTTATTATAGTAATTAGTACATTATCTCAAAGGAAAGTACTGGATACTAACTCTGTAATTCCATCCACATTATCTTAAGTACATTTCACTTCTTGAAGTACCACAGAGGAGCTCTGGATCCTGGTACAACATGATCCACCGCAGTGACCCCTGGAGATCTCCAGTGCAGCCTTCTGCTCAAAGCAGGGTCTGCTGTGACCCACAGCCACTGCCTCCAGAGTCCAGCCATTTATTTCATGTTCACCCATCCAGACCACAATGTACCTGTATCTTTGCTATAAGAATACCATGGAAGACAGTTTCAAAAGCCATACTGAAGTACAGGTAAACAAAATCTGCTACTCTCTCCTTGTACACAAATCCCATCATTTTATTACAAAAGACAACCAGGTTGGTCAGGCATGATCTACCCTTGAGAAGTCCACACTGACTGTTCATAATCACCTTCTCCTTCATGTCCCCATGAAACCTTTGTCACCTTCTAAAAGGATCCAACTCCATGATATTGCTTCTGTATCAGCACTGTAGTTCGCACTAGAATCAGATTTTTAAAGTAAGTCTCCCCCAGTCATTCCCACTTCTCATGCTGTGGTCTCCCATCATAGCATAGCCTCAGAGCACTAGAGCTGGAGGTGCTCCAGGGGCAAACCTAGGCAGACCAAGCACTAACAGTCCACAGGATCACACTAGAGCTAATCTGAAATCAAACTGAATTGGGAATGTTCAGTCTCTCTGCCTTCCTCCACAAATCTACCTGTATGCAGATGTGCTACTTGCCGACATAGGATATAATTTTGATGCTCACCAAAGCCGTGCCACTATCCAAAGTAAAATATTAATGCACATGTCCTAGGATGAAACAGACTCTTTGCAATGGATTATTTTCCATCATCATTTATGCTTCATTCTGCAAATCACAGATGGCCTAAATAATTTTTTTTTTTTTAAAAAAAAAGGCCTTTACTCAGCTCACTGGTGGTAAATTTCCCTGAGTAAAAAGGTCAGCAAGTCTCAAAGGCTTCTGAACACATCAGGACAATACAATTACAAACTGGCAGCTACAGCAAACAGCTAAGGGCCTGAAGGTCAGCTGGCACAACTTGTAGGAGTGAATCTAAATGCTTTTGCCCTCCCTGAAGACATGGACCAAAATCATGCCTCCCACAGGAATGGTCAGTACCAAGTCACATATTGGCTATGATCTGGAAGACTGCTGATTAGCATGGGACAAAACTATGCAAGGGAAAATGCTAACATTTTAACATTTATGATCAAATGCATTGTAGTGTTTGGCATTCTGCCATGGCCACCTTAGTGTACTCTTATTGACTGCATCTCTGCAGGTGGTAGCAATTTCCACCCACAGAAGGGTACCATTTGAATGGAATATTACTCTGCTTATACAGCAGTTTCTCAACATCCAGCAAAAACTCCCAGATCCCAAGGTAGGGTTATACCTTTAAATCACTGGTTACCCTGTACCACCTGTGGAAAAGATGGAAACTATTACATCTTTTAAAACTAAGGCAAGGTGTTATGTTCCAGTTAACTGAAATAGTCATAAAAAGTATCTGTAGAACTCATTAGTGAAAGCACCTTAATTTCACATATGAACATGAATTAGTTCTGCAAGATATCTGATCTGTAAGTATCAAGCAAGCGATGAAAGATTGTTTAGACTGCAGTTTATAACTAGCTTATCTAATTTTTTATTCTGTTCAATAATGTTCAAGATGATAATTTTCCATTATATTCAAGCAAGAAAATACTTTTCAGTATTTCCTGCAGGTTATATATAGAGAACATAGAATACTGCTTTGATTGTTCATTAAGTCACATCCAATTAAATGTAAGATACAGAATTAATTCTCAGTGAGCAGAAGCCCTCCTAATGAAACATCAATGCTACAAATAAAAGCAGACATTATAGTCAGACTACTCAGCTACAGGGAAATGGTATTCTTTGACCTAAATAATGTTTCCTCATCTTTCATTTTGGAGAATGTTTTGAGTACTTAATTTAAATGGAAAAGATCCCTTCTCCCTAGAACAAGAGTTTTTCAATTTATATTGATAATACTCTCTTGGTTGGCCTCTATTTGCCAAAGTTTCACAGAAATACTTGAAAAATAATGATGCTTTGCAAAACAATCTACTTTTTTACCACTTATAAATTCCATCCAAAAGGAATTTATAGAACGTCATTATGTTAATCTCACACCTCAGTGCTATAAACTATGGCAACAGGTTGGTGGATTTGTTTTAGTTTTATTTCTTAGTTCTGCTAAATATGCCGGGCTAAGCCATAATTTTTTTTAAGGGAGAATAGTCTGCCTTACAAAAAAACATTTTTATAGTTCTCCCAGAGCAGACAACCCTAACATTAATTGCTTAAAATTATACATGAAACACTCTTTGTACTTTATTTTGTACTTAGCAATGAATCACATATTGGACTAGTAGAGGGGAAATTTTATAGATTTTAAAAGATGAAGTCTTCATTTTATTCTATGAATTGATGTAGCAATTTTTATGAAACAGAATTAGACTGATCCTGGTTAGATTAAAGTGATACTGGTATTATGAGAATTAGAGAGTCAACTCAAGCAGGTTACTGCATTTAGGTATTTTTTGCTATGAAAACTACAGCAAACTGACACTAAGTAAGCTCAGAGACATTCATAAAAGTCTGTCAAACTGCCAGAAGATGTAAGGAAGAAACAGAGATAGCAGAGACTTAAATGTGGACTTTCTCTACTACATGAAGACACTTGAAAACACCGCAGTACTCCCTGAGGTCTAGGTAACACCTGTCTGCCTACTCCCTCCTTTCACATCCATTCTCCTTTTTATAAATACCCTATAATGTTTCTGGTTGTCAGAGGGAAAAAAAAATAATTTTCTTAACTGAAATGGAGCACCTACAAGAATACATGTTCAGCTAATGAGAAAGCCTAATTTATTTTTATTAGATCTACAGCAAAGATTATGAAGAAAGAGCACAAGCTAGTGAAGTACAGAAGTAGAGGAGTAAATAAGCACAATAGCAAATAAGCACTATTAGTCACAATAAACTAAAAACTGAAGAGATGACAAAAAATCCCTAAATCAAGTCAGCTTGTCAACTGTTGGTTGGTTTGGATATTTTCCTCACTGTCAGTAAAATATTACATATTTTCTCCTCTTTCCTGACATCTGAAAGGAATATTCTTGAGGATTTAGTCACAGATGGTTCCAACTGCTGCAAGATTGCCCTCAGTAAGGATTACAAATCTAATTTTTGTTTTCTTATTCAAAAGGTTCAATTACAGGTAGTAAAAGTAAGAAGAATGAAGCATTCTTTCAAGCTACAATTTATATTTGATTCTCTGACATAAATAACAAAGACATCTTTGGGATTATGCATGCAAATCATATCTAAACTATTTCAGCATATTTACTCTCTCCAGTAGGTTGTTGTAGTAGCATTTTAAAGATTAGAGGACAAAGTCTTACTGCACCAGGGGAAGTTTAGGTTGGACATTAGGAAGAAGTTCTTCACAGAAAGGGTGATTGGGCATTGGAATGGGCTGCTCAAGGAGGTGACAGAGTCACTGTCCCTGGAGGTGTTTAAGAAAAGACTAGATGTGGCACTCAGTGCCATGGTCTATTTGACAAGGTAGTGTTAGGTCATAGGTTGGACTCCATGATCTCAAAGGTCTTTTCCAGCCTAGTTAATTGTGTGATTTTGACAACTCAGACTTCATACTTGCTTCCTTGGCCATCTTCCTAAACCATCTACCTTTAGGAGTATCCACGTATTTCAAAGCTAAATATGCTTAAAGCAGACAGCTTTCTTACTGGATTTTTTTGCATGTTTTTTGAAAAGACCATGTTGTTTTTCAAAGTCCTTTGAGACCAACACATCATAATACATCCCCAACTTTGACTGTTTAAACAGTGTTGTGACAATGCCATGATTTTTTTAATGTCCCATTTAACAAAAGACCTACTGCTGTTAAAACTTCTGAATATCTAATTTCAATGAAGAAACTAATTTTTTGTAAGCGGAAGGTACACTGAATAGATGTCAGTCTCATCTTCTGAAACTTTGTAAGTAGAAAGTTTGGTACGTATCAAATTGCACTTGATGGGGAGCAAAGCTGTACAACTCTGAACAATGAATAAATCAGCCCATATACAATTTCTGCCATCCTTCCCTTGACACTATGGAAATGACACTGTGGAATGAAGTCATAAATCAGCCTTAAACTAATGTAAGTCAATGATTTCATCTACACTACATTTTCTAATGTAAAGTAATTTTCTAATGTAAAGTGAGTGTGAAGTTTGTCTTAAATATATGAAGGAAACTGGAGGTTTTTGTAGAGTTAGATACAGTGAGCTGAAGAATATCTATTGTCTACAGGTTATCTGAAGACTGAGAAGGTATTTGTTTAATGTTTGATAACCTTGGAGGACATAATTTCTATAGACAGCAAGAATAAAATTTCTTGCCTTACGAATTGTAAATGGCACTACCACAATTTATTCTGTGATTATCAGTCACAGAAGAGGAAGAAGTATCATACAGCTAGCCCATGTATAATAAAGTTTTTGTCAGAGAATAATGTCTTTTTCAGTCCTCTACTTTTCAGATATTATGAATACAGATACATAGAGGTATGCACACATGTTCCACTACAATCAAAGATTCCTTTAACGATCACAAAATCCTGTAAAACAGGCTTGGAGATTTTAGAACAGTGAAGTTACTCTTCAAAGCACACTAGGAAGTCTAATCCTTTTATGTAGTGTATTTTTCCCTTATTATTCAAAAAAGAGCATTCTGTTTAGCACACCCAGCATATGCACCATATGATGCACCAGATGCCTTAGTAAATAATTCATCTCTTAATGAAAAGTACAATAAATAGTTGCATAAAACCGTGTGACGATGCAAATGATAACTACCCTTTCAAAACTAGAAAAAGAGGAGATTTTATAAAGAGCAATAGCTATATCACAAAACAATACTGTCACAATGAACTGGCAACATATGCTTAATTATGCTTCAACTGTATTGTGGAAATGAGCACACAGCACAGATTACTGCTTATCCTGAAACTGCTGTTCCATCAGAGCTCGTGAAGGGTGGCAGAAGAATGTCTAAATGCTGCATTTACAATGCCTAAGACAGAAAGACAGGTTAAGAAAGAGAGGAAAAGACACACGACATAAAATTGGATTGGAATGCCTACTTGAAGAGAGTATTTTACTGGTATAGAAGACACTAGTATTTTATTAACATAACATTTATGAGTAATTCCTAAAGTCTTTCTAAAAATGTTACTTAATACTGTTAAGATAGGATTTGTATGGAAAGATGTGCCCATGAATCTCATTGCAGTATCTATATCTTAGCTGCAGCCAGTGAAACAAATGAAAAAATATGTCTCTTTGCCTGTTGATTTAACAGGTTTGCTGGAGAGGAAGATGACAACACGCTTGTGACAAACAGCTTTCACATATGCATGTGTCCTCGTGCTATCCAATATGAGATCAATTCTTCTGACACTTTCCTCTAATAAACTTACTATTTGTACATGTACCTAGAGGAAAAGCACAGCTTCTATAGAGGAAACAAAATAACATTCCTTACTATCTCCCATTTTGTTTAGCATTGTTTTGAGTGTGTATTTTTGTTTTTCTCTATTTTAAATGTTACATATTAGCATTATATAAGCTACATAATATATCCATATTCACGATAATCTTAAACATACTAATCCTTAGTTATACAAGTAGCAGCAGCCAGTAAGTTAAATGAATGAGATTTCTCCAAAGTCTATATCCATTACTGGATGGGACAGGATAGTGCATGTTATAGTGAGGGAAAAAAAGCCAATCTAATTGAGATACAAGAGAAATCGAAAATTATTCTCTACATAATATATGGAGAAGTTTTGTCAGGTATTCACAAAACGTAAAGTACTGAAAGACAATTTCCTTAATCCAAATTTACGAAGAAAACCTCAAAATCAACTCAGAACCTTAACTGAAATCTCTTTTCTCCAGTTTTTCCAGTGGTAAAAGTAGGAAAAATAATGCTTACCCACTTCACAGCATACTCTGAAACTTACTGTGTTACTATTTACAGTTTCTCTGGTGTACAGATAAATGTTAACATCAGTTAGTAAGAACCAGTGTTGTATCACTGTGGAAAAGCCATCTACCAGCATGCATAGTGCAGCCAACACTGCTTTTTCACTGGCTGTGTGAGAACAGACCATCACAAAACAGAGGCTGAGCTACTCTGGGCCCTGTTTCAACTGATTCCATTGTAGTTAAGCCTCCTGCAAAACCTGGGCATAAAAGATTTCCATTGAAAGCAAAACCAACAAACTCTTGTTTTGTGGCAAGGAAAAATCATCAAGAGCTGATGATACAGATTTGACACCAAAAGGTTTTGATTCCAGCCCTGGGTAAGGCTGCTTCTGTGATCCTCAACAAAGCATCTGATCCAAATCAGTTAAGCCTCTCTGCTGCACCTTGCTGCAAGTACAGATTTCAGTCAAGGAAGTGCTATGGAATTCAGCCACTCAGACTCTGGGAAGCATGTTTACAGTGCGGATGTTAAGCACCCATGAAAAAAAGCTACTCCAGATGCACTTTGCACAGCAGATGGCATTACACAGAATTTGCCTGTTTAGGGAAAAGGTTTCTCCTCAGTTTTTAATCATCCGGTGACTTAAAATTCTCAGATAAACTCTGCAAAGGTAAAAATCCCAAAAGAGGCATGAAACAGTCATGCAAGCTTGGCACGGCAGAGGGAAGCATTATAAGGTTAACGATTTTAGAGTATCATACAGCATGAGCATGTACAATGCCTGTTTAAACACGGTACAAAAAACCCTGATGTTTTGCATTGATTTTCCTGCCCAGAACTTTTCTAAATACTACAAATGCATTCTGCCCCCATAACAATGTGAACTTCACAAGGAGATGATAAATGAGATAATATTGATTAGATTGTGCTATAACCTCTTCAAGGTTATATTCTTCAGAGAGTTTGTAGATCTCATTACAGAAATCTGCCTGTTGATATACATAAATAAAGAGTGGCAGAAGGGTTCCAACATGACAGCTCTCACTGGAGTCATGCTGTTCTTCAGACAGAAAGTTCCGACAAGCAGGTACAGAAGAGCTCAAAACAGTAGAATCAGCCTCCCTTTTTCACACAAAACAGACCAATAAAATTTAGATCATTTCTGTAGTAAGAGTATTACTGACAAAGAGTGGAGTGAAACAAAATCTTGGGCCTCAGTTGGCTTTAACTGTCAGCTTCATCTGTAATATGAAGGATGAGTAAGTCCACTAAATTTTTCCAACTACTTTAATATGCAGTTTTTATAGTAAATAAATCTTAACTTCAGATGAAAGTCAGCATGAGCCTTTTCTTGCTTTTGGTGGTGTAAAAAAACCCAAAAGATGTCAAGCAGCACAACAAAAAGCAAGTGCAATAATCTGCTGAATCCCCCTGGAGTTATGCATTCACTCTCAACTAAAGGAGGACAAGAAGAGGCACTTATACTAGCCATCTGCTTTTTAAAACGTTCAGATTTCTCCCTGAGACATGGGGGTGGTATTTGTGAGGTGTGGGGAAGAGTATATACTGAAAAGAACCAAGGGTCCTTCTGTCCTGATGAGCAAGAGTCCTGATGGGCAGTGCACGATGCAGCCACAAAGGCTGACAGCATTAGCAACAACAGAGAGCAATCCCTGTGATCACTTCCCTTTTCTTGGTATTCATTACACTGCACCCAGGTTTTGACCCCTGCAACACAAGAAACTCTGAAAAATGAGAGCAAGTCCCATCAAAGCCAACTGAAATGGGCCAGGGGCTGAAGCACTTCCCCTCTGAGGAACTGCAGAGTAAGCTGGGCGTGTTTGAACCTAAGGAAGCAGTGGCTTTGATGGAGGAGCTATCGATACCTCCCCCAATCCACCACGAAAACAACCCAGCAGGGAGCAGCTTGCACAGAGAAGTTGAGCAGGCTCCATCCCTGGAGGTTTTAAAGATGCATTGGGAAAAGACTTGAGCAACTCAATCTGAATTCCACACAGTTGTGGCATTTAGACAAAGAACTTTATAAAATGAAGGCCTTGTTGCCTTTGTAACATCAACATCATAGCTTAGGCCTGTTACTTCAGCTAGAGAAGGACCATGAGAAAAGTTTGGGAAGAAAAACCATTTGTTTTTACCCATGAAAATGTAGTATCAAAAGAAGCAAGAAAGTTAAACAATAGAAGGAGAAAAACAGCAACCTATCTGCACCTGTTATTTTCCTGAATGCCTGAATCCTTATGCTGTAGGTGACCAATAATAGTATGTTGTAGTTAAATAATAGCCAATGAATCTATTGTAGTAGTTAAGCAACCAATGGATAACTAATGTGAATGATATACAGAAGGGTATAAATGACACTGGCTTTGTTTTAAAAACGAGCCTTTCCTTGAAACTGTTATTTGGGTTTGTGTGTATTGTGGCCACCTCATCATCGACATACGGTCACTTCTTTCAGGGGAAGATTATGCTCATGGACCTCCCAAGGTCCCTTTCAACCTGAATGAGTATGATTTGTGTTTGCTGTCTCTATTATTGTGATGCCACTGAGAAGCACTATTAGGTATCAGTTTTGTAGGAACATGGTCATGCCCTGTTCCTTTCTGCTGAGCTCTACTACCATTTCTATTCTAAGCAGGCTCTGAACTCTCAAGTCAAAGTGGTTCTATTTATATTCATCTCATAAAAGGTTTAAAATATCAGAAAAAAACCTGCTTACAATATGATACACAGATCTGAGGTGTAAAAGGAATACCAATGCTGTTCTTTTTCTGAGCAGCAGGTGGGCACAAGTCTTATTTCCATTAAGATTATAAAGCCATAAGCTTCAATATGTTTTTTATCACTTTGATAAGTGTTTTCATGGAGATATGTACAGGTAAAAGCCATTTTCAGATTTGGTTTGTGAAAACAAGGAAGCCAAGTGAAGGAAAATGAAACATTTGATCACTCTGATATTTAGTAACTGCTTGGAAAAGTTCTTTAATAGGATCTTGAAACTATTAATTTCACAGATTTTTAGGGGGAAAAAACATCTTCCCAAATAAGTGGGAAGCCAAAAAAATTTACACTAGAATGTAATTATTAGGCTTCTACACAACAAAGTACATGGACATTTTCCTCTTGTCATGAAGTTCCACCATCTGTTTTCTCATGTTTGCCATCCCCAATTCAGAAGACAAATTCTGTGCACAGCAAAAGTTTCTGAAATCAGCTTTTGACCAGCAAGGAATTTTAATAAAAAATTAGTATCTTGGAGAAAAAGCTTCAATTAGTAAGTATATCCTATTGATTTGCATTGTGGCGTAAACAGATCTTGGAAACAATCTTGAAATCCATGCCACCTCAGTCATGGTAACTTTTCATAAAAATCACAGGAAAATTTAAGCTTCAGACAGTCACGTATGACTGAACGGAATCAAAACTTACTAAAATACCAGTGTGGAATATTAATGGTGGTCAACTCTTTTACAAAAATATCAAGCTCAAATGTTGACCCTGAAAAGACAGGGAGAAGACAAGACACCGATGTTTGTGGTAACATGACACCTAGTGTTCACTTTCAGGAAGCTTCAGTATTGGTGGGTGCCAAATGCTGAAGAAACATCAGTGCCCCAGGACTTGCTTTCCAAAAATGTAGATATTTATACTAGCATCTCTAACCAAGTGCCTAAATCACACAGACACAGTGAAAATCGAGAGGAGGAAAAGAGAAAATCTGCCTGTGCTGCACTTGCCATTCCTATTGAGTACACAATTCGGGTAAGTGCAGACAAGAGTGCTATCCAAACAAGTTTCAGGTTGCTGGTTTGGTTTGGTTTTTTTGGGGGGTTTCTGCTGCAAGAAAAACCCATCTACCTATTGTTCTTTTCTGGTTGTGTATGGAATTTACTAGAAAACTGGATCTACCACATATAATATGCACAAGTTTAAGAGAGGGGCCCCTTTTAAAAAAAAGGAAACAAACAAAAACACAAAAAAAGTTTGTTTATGAACAGCAATGAACTGCACATTTATTTCTTCATTTAAAATCCTGGTATATCAATAGCACAAGTGCCTGTTAGGCTATCATTCCCTTCCAAGCATCTAGCAACACAATGAAAACCACAGTAACTAATACATACTAGATAAATGAGACCATAAAATCCATGTAAGATCAGGGCACAAGCACTCTAACACAGTAAAAATTACTAAGAGCTGTGACCCCTTGAGTATTTCTAAGGGCAAAGGGGGAAAGGATTATATGAGAAATTAGAACAAAAAGTTGACTATGGGTAAACACATGCTGCTTTATGAAATCAGATGAATAAGAATCTATGTCTGATACTGAATGAAACAGGTGTCAAAAATTACACTAAGACTGGCAAATCATTAGAGACATGGTCTGAGAATGGAACATAAACAACTGCACTTCAAGAAGGTTATAGACACACTGTGAGAATCATTCTTAAAAGAGAATTAACATTAAGAATACATGCATGCAAAACAAATTAGTATTTTATTTCAAATCCAGCATTCTGCCTTTTATATTAAAGTATGCTGAGTTATTTTCCAGGGAGTAGTAATTTAACTGTTATCCTTCTGAAGAAAAACAACCCACAAACACAACCCATCTATCTTTAAGTATTAATACTGTCTGGCTACCAGAATCCCAAACAATTAATTTGACTCAGCAAGCAATATATAGTAAACACTAACTACTGTTATTATATCTTATTTCTGAGAAAAATGTGCACAGAGTCAACACACAGATATTAATTTTTTTTTTAACAAGGTAAACAAATCTGCATTCCAATACTTTTAAATAACTCAGAAGATGCAAGTCAAACACTTATCACACTGTTAATTAAAAATCAAGTTCTTATTTTTCAATACATTTTAAGCATAATTTTCTTCAGAAATTTAGTATGTGACATATCTGGAGAGCCAAGAAATTATGAACTCACCTAAATAAATATCTGCCATAAGATGTCCGTGTTGAACTTAAGAGCCTAAATGGCTTTTTTACTAAAGACTATACATTGATTCCTTCTCTCAGTCATATGCCTCTATTTAAAATAGTCAGGAAAGTGAGGCTAAATTTGTTGGAAACAGCTAGCTTGCCAAAACCTTAGATTCATAGCTCTATTTCTCATTTAGGGTAAATTCTGTAGTCACATGCCTTTAGTTCCTATTGCTCTTGTCCTAAAGGTCACTTCACCATTCATGAAGTGTCTAGTTTGGTCCCAGGCTGAAGTCCCATGAGTAACAGCAGAAATGGCATATCCTATTAGTCTTAAACATACACATTTGACACAACTACAAGAACACCAGTTGTAAATTTCACCTAATGATAGTGATTATCCCTCACCTTTAACGCTAAAATACCCTGGACTGCCATACAACCTACTCAGCTGTTAACATTTTAGATAATTGCTGCACGGATTATTTTTGGAGTTCATGAACAGGTCTTACAACTTAAGAACTGTGAAAAAACTTTAAAACACAGAGGATTCCACAGTAGGCTTAATTCCATTATTTCTTCTTGAATTATATAAATTCTAAAAGCCCAAAGGTGAAATTTATGCATGTCTTTACACACGGTCGAAAGACATGCAAACAAACACACTGTGTGAAAGCTGTCTCACACAAGACAACTGTGTTTTTCCACAGTTTCGTGTGCAGCTGTCATACATGCTTATGATGTCAGGTGTCCTTTTCTTTTACATTTGAATTTCCAAATATTACTTTCAGTCTTATGATTAAAGAAGCTTGAAATAGTTACAAATTCACTGTGAGGCAGAACATGTCTCTAAGTCAGCTTTCACGCAGCTGAGGCACCTTCTAAACAACACTCTGGATAACACATCAGGAAGACGAACACGACTTTTCTTTTAAAAATTGCAAGGCTGTGGTCACAGAAATACCTCGAAGGACAGGGTAGAAAAAAATTAAAGGGCTGTTTACTTTAGCACCGGTATGTATTTTATATAAATATTATGAATAATTTTTTAGCTGATGACTGAAAACGATTGTGATAACGTTTCAACAAAACAACTTTACATGCCAAAACGAGCGACACGTTATACCACAGAGTCTGTGATGATTTTAAAAGGTCCGCAGGCCAGACCTACTACATTTTAAATAAACCAGGACAGCGGAGAATCGCCGTCAGAGGGCATCATTCATGAACGATTTGCCAAATACGCTGCCGTGAAGTAGCAAGTTATTTTCTAACTCCCTCACGGGCTTCTCTTAAAAGTGCATGAGGTGCTAAATACACCCAAGTAGCTAATTTTTTCTTTTTTTTCCTATCATCGTTGGTTTGCAGGTGAGTTTCAAACTGAGTGATTCAACGCGGTCCTCGGCAAACTCAGCCCTCACACTGCAGCCTGTCGCGGCGGGTTGGAAATCGCGATGAGGATCAAGCGGGACACGTCCAGCCCGGCCGCGGGAGGGAGGCGGGATGGCGGCCGTCCCGCCCGGGGAGCTGCGGCAGCTGCCGCCCCGTCGCTGTGAGAGCCCCGCGGGCAGCCCGAGCCCGCACCGCCCCGCTCCTTGTGCCTCCCGCACCGCCCCGCTCCCTGTGCCTCCCGCACCGCCCCGCTCCCTGTGCCTCCCGCACCGCTCCCCTCCCGGTCCCTCCCGCACCGCCCCGCTCCCGGTGCCTCCCGCATCGCCCCGCTCCCTGTGCCTCCCGCACCGCCTCCCTCCCGCCCTCCGGGCAGCGCCGCCGCCGGGACCCTCCCCACCCCCGCGCCGCGGGAGCTGCCGCCGGGACGGGCCGAGGGGAGAGCGGTACTTGCCCAGGTGGGGACGAGGAGGCTGCCGGGCCGCTCGAGCGGTGCTGGAGGAGGCTGCTTCCCCGCCACGCTCATCTCCTCCCATGCAGCTGGCGTAGTCCTCTCAGACGGGACGCGGCGCCTCCGGCACCGGCTCCCCAGCGCCCGTCCCTCCCGGCAGCGCCGGCGTCCCGGCTCCGCGGGGCCGGCTGGCTCCGNTGCCGAGGGCTCGGAGCGGGGAGGGGAGGGGAAGGCGGTGGCGTGGCGCTGGCTATTTAACTTGGCTCTTCGCCGGGGGAAGGTGCCGCCGCTCCCGCTCCCCTCCCCTCTGCGGCCGCATCCCGACAGCCGAGCTGTGGGTGCTCCTTGCGAGCGCTGCCGCGCTCCTCCCCGACACCGCACGGCTCCGCTCGGCCCGCCCNTCCGCTGCGGCAGGGCAGCTGCTGCGGGAAGGTGGCCGACGTGGCGGCCTGTGCGAGCGAGGGTGTTGCCGCTCCGAGAGTAGCCCCCTCGCCTTATCCGCTCCCGCAGCGGGCACTTGCGCCTCGTGCTGGGTCATAAGCGACAGCCACACACGGCCCCCAGCGCACTAAAGCACACGGCCCTCGCTCGCTGATCTCTGAATCAAAACCAAAAGTAGTTTGACATCCCTCGAGTATTCTTGGTACCCTTGGCATCATGTAACACCTGGCCAGGAAAAGTTCCCAATCCTATACATTGCCATGAGATTTTGCTCTTCCGTGCATCTTTAGCTTCCATCCAAATTCCTAACCATGGTCCGTGGCCCTGACTATCAGTTTTGGGGGAGCTTCTTGCAATCCAGTGGTAGCAACGTTTAAGCTGACCCTAAGGCAATGAAGTTCATCCTGGTCCTTAACATACTGGTGTATTACCAGGCATATATTTCTACTCTTAAGGGGAGAGAAGGGAAAGCTTTTAACTTTTCCTATCAGTTGATTTTAAAATATGTGGTTTATGCACATACCTTTCTGTTTTCTTACTTAAATTCAATTTGAAAAGACATCTCTGTTTCATTTCAAAGCCTCTATCTTTGCACAAATAGATAACAAAGTGTGACTGGAGTTGGCTAGGCTTTTAAAAAGTTACTTTTAGAGTTGGGTTTTTTTTCCCTCTGCTAAAGCAGCATGAGTAAAACAGGAAAGAAACACATCATCTTTTTCTTGGAGGTAAATCCATACAAAACATTGCTTGTCACTGCTATATTTCACCCTAGAATGAATTCCTATCTTCCCAGGTTTCGCTGGTCAAAAAATACCTGACATTATCTCTGTCTACTGTTTGATCTTCCCACGTACCAGAGCCCTGGAGAAGATGGAGAGGCGTGTAGAAGAGGGCAGTTTGCTCTGTGGGATTACGGGATTTCATTTGCTCTCCAGGGCTGCTCAGAGCATTCCACCTGTGCCTGAGTTGTTTTCTTTACCAAGCACGGAGGTCTGGAGCTCAACATGCAGCAAGGAGTTGATGCCACTTTCCGAAAGAGTTGGAGTTCATACTCAAGCCAATCTGCCCAATCCGTCCTGTGCATAAAAACCCACTTATCTCACTCCGTGCCTGTGGGAAAGTGTGTGACAACACACCGGAGTGTGACGTATTGGAAGAGGGGAGGCTGGGCCACTACCTCCCATGCCATCCAAACTTATGTGCATGCAGACACTGTGGGAGGTATGAGTCTGCTTAAGACCAAAGACAATCAAAGAAAGCAAAGCCACCCAGATGAGCTGCAGTCTCTTTGGAGGTGGACTGCTCCTGGGTCCATTGGAGTTGCCAGGAACCAGCAAATAACAGCAGCAATCCTGATGGGTATTTGTTAGTATGGATAATAGTTTTGCTGTGACCACAAACTTGTTACCACATCCAGCATTGCTTCTCATGGATCTTCTTCATAAATATGGTACATAAGTGGGGTTTAAAAAGTGAAGATGCAAGTTCGTGTAAATACAAAATAAATGGCACAGCTGTATGATAATGTACAGGGAATATATATGGGGAACAAACTTACTTTCTAGAATATTTCTCTCTACCTAAAAGGTGTACTTTTTAAACTTAAAAGTCTTTGTCAGTTGATATAATTAAGCCTTGTACACAATATATGATTTCCTGAGCAGCCTATTTTAACCCTGAAAATTACACAAATGATTTCTGATATTCACCAGAAACTGGATAGAATCAGACAGCTGATGAACTATAAATGTTAATTTCTTTCTAGAATTAACTAGTCCCCTTCACTGAATTATATTTTCCTATGGTATTGCTGTACTGAATGTAAGTGGTTACATATAATTTTGGGAAGGATTAGGAAAAAATAAATTAATTATTTTGTACTTAAGTTGAGCTAAGCCAATTTGTGATAACCTCATCTAATGCTTTATTTCAAAGGATGATCAGGTTTAATAGCTTAAGAAACCCATGAGCTTCTTTAGGAGTTGATGTCTTATCCAGTTTGTTACTAGATGAAAGCTTATATGCATTTTTCCCTTTCTTGTTTTCGTATGTTTTGAGTTCTACTGCAAAAGGTTTTGCTTTTGCCATTTCTGAAATAAAGCAAATAGAAGCTCGCTGTCAAGTAGCTATTTTAGTGATGACAGTTTTTGTTTTCCTGGATTACATTAAATCCTATAGTTTGGAATAAGGCAATTATTTGAAAATTTCATAAAAATCTACAAAATACTAAGAAAGTAATCATATAAAGAGACAGCAGTTCAAGACAATGCAGAATGTTTTCAATATGACGATTTTAAGTCAAACTCATTATTTTGGGATGTTACATTAGACAATTGCCAAGAAGTTTCATTCAGATCTGACTTGGCTCACAATAGGAAAATTGCAAATTGTGCAAAAGATTTGAATAAAGTCAGCATGCATGAAAACAGATGAAAACTGCTGAATCTGGAAGGTATAATGTTACAGACCTTTCTTTATTTCCTTCTGTTTTCATACGCGTGCTTGTATTTGTACATACAACCACACCTACAGAGATGATACTGAGCTTAGAGAATGAAAACAGAAGACTATTAACACTAAAATAATAAATATTTTATTTTACTAAGATGTCAAGGCTTTTTCCAGAGAAGTGGATGAAAGAATATAACTTGGTTTTCTAGGGAATGTAGGTATGCAGACGTTAGAAACATATCTCTGTCTATACAAAAACCTTCACAAAACTATTGAAGTCAATTTTTGTCTTAATACAAACTCCAAAATTTGCAGATGCCATTTTATTTTTTAGATGTTAATATTTCTTGTATTAATCAGGATGGAGGCCCTTTTGTAAAACTTAATTGCTTTGTGAACTTCATCATACCTAGTATTTTACTATCAAAAGAAATGCTCTGGCATTTAATTTTGTGTTCTGGGAAGAGATCAAAAATATGGGGAGGCAAAGCATACTTTTTAAAGTATATTGGGTTTGCATGGCCAGGCTTTGGTAGTAGGGGGGCTACAAGGGTGGCTTCTGTGAGCAGCTGCCAGAACCTTCCTCCATGTCCAGCAGAGCCAATGCCAGACAGCTCCAGGATGGATGTGCCACTGGCCAAGGTTGGGCCAATGAGAAATGGTGGTAACACCTACGGGATAACATAGTTAAGAAAGAGAAAATGAAGAGTGATTGTGCAGGTATAATTGCGGCCAGAGTAGACTGGGATGAGAACATGTGAGAGGAGCAGCTCTGCAGACACCAGGGTCAGTGCAGAAGGAGGGGAGAAGGTGCTCCAAGCACCCTGCAGGCCGTGGTGCAGCCCGTGGTGAGGCAGCTGTGCCCCTGCAGCCCATGGAGAACCACAGGGATGCAGAGATCCACCTGCAGCCCATGGAGGAGGTGCCCATGCCAGAGCAGTGGATGCCTGAGAGGAGGCTGTGACCCCGTGGGAGGCCTGTGCTGGAGCAGGCTCCTGGCAGGGACCTGCAGAGCTGTGGAGAGAGAAGAAACAACAGATGATAAACTGACCATACCCCCCATTCCCATCTCCCTGCACTGCAGGGAGGGGAGGAGGTAGAGCTGGGAAGAAGGGATAGGGGGAGGGAAGGTGTTTATAAGATCTTATTTTACTTCTCATTATTGTGCTCTGATTTTGTTAGTAATAAATTTAATTTCTCTAATTTGCATCTGTTTTGCCTGTGACAGTATTTGGCGAGTGATCTCTCCCATTCTTTTTCTCAATCTATCAACTCTTTGCTATATTATCTCTCTCCTGTCCAGCTGCAAAGGGCAACAAGAGAGTGGCTTTGGTGGGTGCCTGGAATCCAGACAGAGTTAAGCCACTATAACAAGTAAAAGTTTTTGACTTGGAAATCATAGGTAAGGCATCATAAAAACGCCAAATGTCCCAAGGAAACTGCTGCCTATCTTGATGAGGATGCTCCAATTAGCCACCAGCATTTTCCAATTTAGGATGAGTAAGGAAGACAGTAGCATGCTGACAATCAACCTTGGATCCCTCTCTCAATCTGCTCTCCATTTGCCACTTCTATTGTGTCAAACACAGGAGTAAGGAGCAAATTAGAGAAAGTAACAACTGGACAGCCTATCGGAGTGCAGTAATGTTTGAGTCTTCTTAAAATATACACTAGTAAATCACTAGACCAACATTCCCTTGCTCTTCCAAAACTATAATGTGCATCAAATACCCTATAAGTTGTCCCAGAAATTTCCTCAGTTCATTGAGTAGGGTAAAAATCTGTAACTTACATATAGCAGTAGCAAACTGGAAAGAGATGGTAAAATCGTCTGTAACATTTAAGGAAAGGAAGAGACTGCTGTATTTCAAAGAAAAAAACAAAAACTTTCCTTGAACAATTGTTCATTGAGAAAGGATGATTGAAATAAGCATTGCATCCTTTGAGGCAGGCGGCTTGAGCAAGCCTCAAAGAGGCTCTCATGTCGGAGAGACTTAAAAAGTTTGCTGAACTGTGTTTCCCCACCCCTTAATGAGGCATAGGTACATGTTACCAGGGCACCCTGCTGCCAAAGTTACAGATTGGCTAGGGCAAGCCAGGACTATTTGGGCTGTCACTGTCACAGGAGTGAGCATTGACTGCATCAATCAGGTATTTAGCATCCCAGGCTACTCAAGGGAGCAATTAGTCACTGCTGCACTGAGCAAGTTATTACAAAAGATGATAAAAATGGGTGACTGAGTGACTGGACATCTAAAAGATGTATTCCCAGTGGGTTTTTATAGAGGAACATTGAACTGATCACTATGTGTTGTTCAAAATCAGATCGTTTTGATAAAACTGAAAACATCAGTATTGACTTCCAGTGCTTATCACCAGCAGAGGCAAAGTGGCAACTAGCAAGTGGCAAGTGGCAAGCAATTGGCTAATTGGCACTGCAGAACCAAGTAGGATTTTAGTGCTGCTTCTTGCAGCTGCTGATAAAATACTCATTCTTGCCCATCTTTGAAATCTGCCTTGTATTACCAAACGGAGGAGCTGATGTTCTGCAAACCTGAGTATTTTGTGTGTGCTGGTTCTTTGCAGACAGCAGTGTACCAAGACATTCTGTGGAAGCTCTGCCAATATGCAAAAGGGAATATGGTATTTCATGGCCAAAGAAAGCACAAACAAGTATTCAACTTCTGAGAGGGGGAAGAGATAAGTTCTGGAAACCTACTGGCATTACTCAGTTTTATCCAGAAATTGCTTGGCACCAAAATAGTTGCCAGTTCTGGGAAGAGACACTGGAATATAGAAATCACTCCTTAGGAAGTGCCTGTCTCACTGAGATAGGATGTGATGCTTTTTCAGCTTTCTGTTTCACACTGGTTTCTGCTCATTGCATTTGGTAACCAATGTATAAGCCTCATTGTGACCTATTTATCATATCACATAGTTAGTTTGCATAGATTCTTTATTTGTGCTCCAACAGTACTTGATCAAATTCTCTCTTATCAAATAAATATATGCAAGTAACCACGACTCATTTAATTAAGAAAGAAAATGCGTTTCACAAAGAAAGTAAACTTGATTGTAAGTCAAAGCCCTGGTAACTTAGAATCAATGAACCGAGGCAATGTTATGTGGTTTGTGTCACAAATAAATAAATCAGATAGGAACTTATGTGAGTATAGGATTCATGGTCAACTTCTGTCAAAAATTCCGTAGCCTTAGGTATTAAAAATTCCGTTATGGATGGACATGATTTGTATGGATTTGTTGCTTCATTTGTGAGTAATTCATTAGCAGAAGCAAGGGTACAATACAGTTCTTCAATTGTTCAAGTATCTCCATTCCTATCCTATCCTATCCTATCCTATCCTATCCTATCCTATCCTATCCTATCCTATCCTATCCTATCCTATCCTATCCTGTCCTGTCCTGTCCTGTCCTGTCCCGTCCCATCCCGTTCTTATACTATTTTGAATCAGTTTATAGCTCATTTTAAAAGGGTTTCATTTGAGACAGACATTCTTTGTTAAGAAAAAAAGTGAAGTGGACAATTAGAAGAAAGTAAGAGTTTTATTTCTGGTTTTATTGCCTGGAAAATGCTAGGAGAGTCTATACTTAATAGTCCCCATGCAAAATAGAATAGGAAATAAAAGAAAATGTTCACTGCAGTGGTAATATCCCTTTTCTCTCATCTTTCTATAACAATACAAAAGTTTGCTATCTGTACTGGCATCACAAAATATTAATTGTTTTAAACCAGTTTTTCTTGAGCTTTTAATCTCCTAAGGTTTACAGTCATACTTATGTATCATAAGATATCAGAAAAAATATGCCAAATTACTTTTTTCAAAGACATTTAGCTACCAAGTTATTTTAAATCTTATTTTATTTCTACATATTCAATCATAGTCATAGATTGAACAAAGTGCTGATTAAGCTAGTTTCCTCTCTTAACAGAGGAATTAAATGCAAGTATTAAATTAACCTGAACAAAACAACCAGTGTTTTTTATACACCCTTGGCCAAAGGCCTTCTAATAAACTTAACAACCGACTTCAGGACTTCTCACTGGTGTATTGTGCAACTGTGGGTGATAACAGCAAAATGTCATAGGAGGCTATTGCCCCACTGCAATAGGTTTTGCATTAGTTTAGCACTGACTGCAGTTGTATGTATGGTCTGAGGAAGTGTAGCAATGAACAAGTGAATGGTCATGGTGTAATTAACCTGAGGGGAATAGGAAGAGGCAGGGCAATCAAATATACCTGTATAAAATAACCCTAAGAAGACCCAAGAGCAAAGAGAACAGCAAGAGCAAACTTCCCAGCAAAGGACTCAGGTCACTGGTGACTCAGTGCAAACCCTTCCCCTTCTGGAGTGAGGCTCACAGTGTCAATTTTAGTATTCTGAAAGTCATGGGGAGGGTAAGCATAATGAAAGCAGGGTTAGATTGCAGAAAGTCAGCATACAACTGAAAGAATAAAATTAGTGGGGATTAGCAATAACTGGATAATTTGGAATACACGTGTTAGTATCATTGTAACTGTATTAATATATGTCTTTGTTGTATTTGGCTGCCAAGACACTAATTAGACTACTAATAAATTCATGGCTCTGCATATGATGAGTGTTCTGTTAAGCCAAAACAAATTGCTTGTGGATAATGCAACAAGCAATGTCTGATACAACAGTGTATGAAGACAATGTGGGCAAACCTTGCTGAGAGGACTTGATGAAAATTTGAGAGGGAGAGAAAGCTGAGAATGAGCTGTGGGAAGTTTGTTTTTTCTGTTTGGATGAGAAGGAGTAATCTGAACAACTCATTTTAAATGTCCTTGGCCAAGCAGCAGTCTTCTGCTTCTTCCCTAGAGTAGCACTGAATTTATATAGACATGAAAACTCAAAGAGATAAGGAAGGAAACCCTATAGCTCCATAGAGGGAACAAAATATAAAAAGGGGAAATGGAAGAGGAAATAAAACCCTGCTGGATCAGGATTTCTGAAGAAGTTTCTAGGAGGTTCACTCTGTCTCACACCCACATTCATGCAGGCACACGTGGATGACCCAGTTCAGTCCTGATTTGGCAGGTGAAGGGGAGGCTCTCATTATGAAGAACAGGCTTTTTCTCTCAAGTGAGGTAAAGGCCAAAAGGCTAAATGCCAATTGAAGACACTAAAATTATCTTGTACTAATGGCAATTGGGGATGCATATGTGGAGCTACCAAAATAGATTGCATGCATCTGGTTTAGATGCATTAAAAATACTGTAGGCCCAGTATGTCCCAAATGACCTTAGTCCCTCAGTGAAGGTAGTTATTCAACCAAAACTATGTAAAGTAGAAATAACTTTGATATATCATCAGGAAGAAAAGGCCCACTAAAATTTAAATGTGTTTATATTCTCAGAATTTTACCAGTTCAAGTACAAGACCTGTTTCTAATAGGTTACAGATACAGTGTAGAAGGAATGAAAAATTATGTGAGTTTTCGAAATCCCAGGTAGGATTTATGTAGTAGGGTTAGAGATTAGATACAATTTTAAATGCATATCACAGCAGCAGTTCTAAATTTGATCAATATTAAGAAGCGTGTCTGTAATCCTGATACTTGTTTCCTTATGCACACACCTTTCTGTGATTTCGTTTATGAACTGGCATATTCAATAAGAGACTTGTTCTATTCATTTTCATGAGATTTTCTTAACAGTTTTGTTTTAATGTATTGAAAGACAATATAAAAAAATAGGCACTGATTCAGTTGCTACTCTTTCTATCAAAGGTGAGCTGTTTGCTCAAAATTCTTATTAACATTTGTGTCCAAAGGAGTTTGCAATGAGATTCACTGAGGTTCAGGTCCAGCTGTAAATATCATTCTTTGTGTAAAAATGCTTATTATAAAATGTTACTATTTTGATCAGGTCAACAGCCTTCTCTCCATATGCTCAGATCTAGTTTTTATTAAGCAGGGACAATCACTTAGTTAAAATAATCTGCATATAACTATAATGTTATGTTTTCTACATACTTTAATTGATAAGTCTTTAAATTTAATTTAAATTTAATTAAATTCTTTTAATTTTTCTTGTAATCATCATTAACTTTTGTGGCTTCTTACTGGCTATTGGCCTCCTTCTATTTATGATACCAAGTGGAATTTATTTTAGGTATGTTTTAGGTAAATCTGAAATTCAATCCAATTATATGTATATTGATAGACTGTACACTGTAAACAAATCTGAGAGCTGAAGAATTCTCCACTCACCAAGGTTATATTGCAAAATACATTTTTAATTTTTTATGCAAGAAGATCATTTGGGCAAAAGATAATTAATATAAATAGGGTTCATTTTTACTTAGAATTTATCTACTGAAGAATGAAAGATGATTGTATGGATTGCTATTTGTATAGTAAGCAGAAAAAGTATTTCTGCAAAAGTGTTGACAGGATTATTTGTTTGTTTACTGGCTTCCAGCATTCTTCATTCTATTTATTTTTGTTTCTTCTCCTTTGAAAGTGAACTATTTTTTTTAGGTTCAATAAATTAAGGAACTGCTTTATTTTTCTATTGGAATATTTAAAAATAATGCAGTGATAGGTGTACCTGCATTATTTTTGTGATTGAATGTGTTTTCCAAAAGCTCAGATATATTTTTGGCCCATAAGATACCACTCTTAATTATTACCAGAGAAAAGCAGCACCAAGGAAAAGGAATCTGAACTTAAAAATTAACTATTTTAATACTATTTATAGTATAATATTATATTTTAGTATAAAGTATAGAACTCAAGAAACAATCTGCGTTACTGAATAGTTCAGGAGGATCCAGAGACTCCAACCGCATTTCAAAGTACCAAAGTGAAGTTCAGATCTAGGCTCCCCCCAAAGAACAAGAAAGGAGGCTACAATTCAGGTATTAATACAGAGTAATGAAACAGGATCAAAGTTGAGTTGGAATTTTTGTCTGGTGTGTAAGGGAGAGTTGAGGAAATAACAGTGCAGTGCAAGGAGAGCTACAGAGTAACAAAGAAATCTCACTTAGAGTAAGTGTCAATGGGCAAGCAGCTTATTGTCTCTATTTCCACTATTTTCCCTCATATAATTAGGCTTAGTTTTTATTAGAGGAGTGTTTTAGGACAAAAAACCCAGGAATATTGGGAAATAAACTAACTTCAGGACATAATTAACAGAATTAGGTCAAGACACTTACTCCATTTACTAATACAGAAATTAATCTGGTCTGAGGCAGTGCCTGGGATTTTACATTTGTGACACAATGGGAAAAAATCAATAATAGATTATGTAAAGAGAAGATGCATTAGCTTAGGCTGTTTAAAATTTACAAGTTGAAATTTTACGAGTAAAATATAGTGTTAAATAGGATGAACCACTGGGTAAAGTCATATGATTCATTCAAAACTGAAGGAAGAATGTATTTATTTTGGCTGTGTACAGCAGTTGATTAAGAAACTTTCATATCCCTCCTATGTTTACTACCCCTTGACTTGTGCTGTAGACCACATTCATGAACAAATCAATGTTAAAAATTACTTAGTAAGGGGACTGAGCTGCTAGGGCAGCAGATAAAACAGAGAATCTCCAAAGCCAGTATTGCTTGTAAATCCCTCATAAATCAAAACTTGAGACAAATTGAGTATGTCCCAGGAAATGAAAGACTTGAAATGCTGAAAATGCAAACCAAACAACTAACCCAAAATATCCCCTAATATTCCATCACTCCTTGAAATTATCAGCTATGACTACCCAAGCAATAATGTAATCAGTATGGCTCAAAAATATGATGCAGAGAGAACAGGTGTGAGGACCTTATGCCTACACAATGCATGTTTCAAGGAGAGTAATTTTTGTCTGGCCTCCTGAGTTGAATACTCCAGCCTTTAAATTTATTTCCGGACAACACATCATCATTATTCTGGAATAATACCCAAAGGCAGTTAAGCACTGAGAGTTCATTCCATGGTGCCAACCCAAGCATTGTAAGTTAGGAGATGCACTTCAAAAGTGAATCCAGACTAAAACTGTAATGTAGGTGCAATTTTTTTCTTTCCACCTCTCTCCTGAGAAAGTGAAAAGATCCTAAAATTTGCTTATTGCTTCCCACTGTGGTAGGAAGGAAGATCCACAACAACCCAGTGTGGGGAGTTCATGAGTGAGAACAGTTTATGCTTAATATCACCTCAGTGCAAAGACCTTTGATTACTGAATCTATAAGCTTTTCTGAAACTTACTGATGACCTAAAAGTCAAAACTGTGCCCTCCCCTTGATTAGGAAGAAAATTCCAGAACAGAGCTCCTGTTTACTATCCTCTCACCAGTACAGCATTTGACCATAGGCCATCTCCAATTTTGCTGTGTTTCATAGGAAGCATGAGATGAATTGATTCTGTTACTTAAGGCTTATAAAAATTAGAAAATTTAATAAAAATGCTTGAGGCAAAGTCAAGGTGTTGGGCTATGACTTTTAACCACACAAGAGATAAAGGTGCTGAACAATCTTGCTACTCCAGTCTGTATTTTCTGTGACCTGTATTTTGTTATATATAAGTTTTAAAATAGGATAGCACACTGAATGAAACAGAGATCATTACTTCAAAGAAACAGTAAGTCACTTCCTAAAAAAAACATGTCTGTAAAACTATTTATTTTTTAATAAATAGACCTCCCCATATATCTGTGCAGTATAGGGTACTGATTAGGCAACTTACCTGTCCAGGTTAATTTAGCAAGAATTTACATGAACCACAAATTAATTTGTAGTGAGTCCATCATCTGCACTTTTAAGAAACTATTTGTGCAATATGGTAATTAATCAACACTATTCCTGCCACTGGAATTTTCCTAATTTATTTGTGTAACTGCCAACATCAAAGATTACTCATGAAATAAAAGATCATCCCATTCCATAGCAGAAAGAATTTAAACATCAAAGTTTGCTAGTGGTTTGCTAGTAGTTTGCTAGTGAATTCGTAGATTAATTTTTAGTTCCTGACAGAAATGCCTCACTAGGTCAGAATTATAAAGCTTTTCCAGACAGAAACAGTATGCATTATAGAAATATAGAATAATTAGGGCTTTGTAATTAACCTACGAGGTAGTTTACCTAAAAGTTGATATCAACATATGGCAAGTGATTTGATGTGCTCAGAAAAAATTTTGTTTATTTTTAAACTAAGAAAAACTTGTTCTCAAAAGTGTGTTATTTTTAGCATTACAGGAGCGTCAGTGTATCCATAAAGACACAAAGACCATTTTTTAGAAATACAGAAAGGTCAGGTGCTTTTGTTAAAACAAAACAGAACAAAACCCAAACCCAAGGCCCCAACTTCTCCTCTAATGTAAAGACATCTATTGTAGTCAAGCATATTTCTCCATTGTATCATAGAATGGAAGCTCAACCATAGCTCCAACATAACCTGGTTCATGATTTTTCTTCATGCTTGTATTTCAGGGTCACTTAAATCTAAAAACTTTAGAGCAAACTACAACTAAAATTGTCAAGTTTTGTTTCCCTAACCCACTTCTTCGTATTTGATGCTGTTCTCATTTGATAAAGGATCCATCTTCTGCCTCACTGAGATCACCAAGAAGTAAAAACTAAAATCTGAAGCCAATTATCAGCTGCTACTCTCTTTTTATCACAAAGTATTGGGGGGGGAACTGATATTTTCCTTCAATATTAGAAACGAATGATATTAGACCATTATACTAAAATTCATCAAGCTAGAACCCTATGAATAGATTTTGAAGTGGGCCAAATTTTCAAAAGGAGTATCTAATTTGCAAGCCCAGTTTTGTGTGTACCGTTGATAGTATGTCTGTTTGAACTGGCAAATTATGTTTTGGGTTGTGAAGGCTTATGTCTTATTTGTTCTATTACTCTTTTCATAGAATCGTAGAATACCAGCTTGAAAGGGACCTTGAAGATCATCTAGTTCAACCTTCCTTGACAAAATCACTGTCCTTGGATCACCTTTTTGGCCCTTCTCTGGACCCTTTTCAACTGGTCCACATCTTTTTGCATAGTGTGAACCTAAACTGAACACCAGGCAAGGGCTGAGTGGGACAATGACTTCTGTGTCTCTGTGGTGATGCTCTTGTTGATGCAGCCCAGCGCCCTGCTGGCTCTCTGTACCATGGCAGAACCTCTCACACTGAGATTGTCATCCCCAGGACCCCCAGGTCCCTTTCCACAGAGCTGCTCCACAGCCAGGTAGGTCCCAGCCTCTGCTGCACTCCTGGGTTATGTTTTCCCAGGTGCAAGACTTTAGACTTTTGAGTAAGTGCTAACCTTCTAGGAGCTATGTTTGGGAACAGGGTGTAGGTAAAATGCTGCAGGTAATGAATTTAATATTAACACTTCTTACAATTTCTCTTCTATTTGTCTTGAAATAGGCTTTCATGGTTAGAAAAGTATGAACAGATGGCTCCTCTTGAAATTCCAGTGTTAGTTTTGAAAAATACTTTTGGGCTTCTGTGTTCATTTGGTGGCATTATCACAGTTCAGTGGGAATTACAATTTAGATTTAAAATGTAACGACCAGTTGTCATTATTCCATTTTCCACATTCTGCCTCTGCTGATGTAGTGTATTAATTTGAATAAACTACAATAATGTGTCTTACAGAAATTTACAAGTAGGCCAATAAACCGCGTAGAATTAAAACAATCTGGATAATAAAAAACACATCATGAACTGCCATCATACTGGCTAGCATCGTTGAGTAATCACCCCAAGCAAGATTGCTTCTGTGATTTAAGCAGGTATTTTCTGTGGACATACTATCCCATCTAGCTCCCATGGCCTGGCCAGGGTAGTTGACAAAGAGAATTGCAGCCCCTCCAAGGACTTTGTCCTCTTCATCCTTAGTGAATGCATGGCACCTTGACATATGCAGGTGGAATCATAACTATAATTTTAGCTATGGGTAAAACTGGCACTAAAACAGAGTGCGACATGTGCAATCTCTGAGCCTTCAAGTCTGTAGCTGTGGCAGAATACTTGTTAAAAACCAGTCATTTTTGTAGGGGAGACAGGAAGTAGAAAACATCGGGAGGGTTGTATTTTCTTTCTTTTTTTCCGTTTTACAAAGGATATTGCCTCTGCTTCTGCTGCTGCTGATAGTACTTCACCTTTTTGGCAACATAATAGCATTTTTCTCAGTGTTATTACAAGTGGAGATGCTTAATGATAAACATAGTATCCATTAGTGACAAGAATTTTAGGCCTCTGTATCTGTAGACTGCAGTCTTTTTAAATCTATCTCATTTGTTGGATTTAGAATTGTTAAAATCTTGTGGTCACCTAGCTAAAAACCATTTCTGTTTTTCTCTTCATTCTGTCTGCTCTCCAGTATAAATGTTTGTGTGTGTGAAAAGATTTGCAGGTAGTTTGCTTTTCCCCTTTGGTACACAGAGATTCAAGTTAGGAACATCTGTAATATCTGACCTTCTGTGCACAGATTCCCCAGTGTGCACAAAACCATCCAACCCCTTTGTATTTTGATCCCTCAAAGTGCAGGGATATGCCGTAAGTCAATCAAAACCAAAATACTTAAATAAATTCTGGGGATTTGAAAATTAAATAAAAGAAGTAAAATCCATGTATTTCCTTACATTTTCAAAATTTGTAGTATGTTTCAGAAAGGTCTGCTGAAAATCGATTTTTCATTGCCAAAAGCAGTAACTGCAATGGAGTCTCAAAGCACAAATTACACTTGCCTTTCACTTTCTTAAATTTCAAACTTTGAGGAACAGTTTTCCAGATCTGATCTTATCCCACAAGCTTGTTGTTTCTCTTTAAATTAACCAATTTTAGAACACTGTGATAAAGAAGAGTGAAACATGTTTCTCTCACACTAAAAGAAGAAAGCAAAACAAACAAACACCATTGCTACTTTTTAAAAAAAAAAAAAACAGAACCACTCCCACAATTGCTGGCATTAAGTGATGCAGCCTGTCATGGAAAGACCTCTTGCTGTGGAAAAGTGCATCTGCATGTTCTAGTAAACATTTGTTTTTAATTGACCAAGTTGTGAGAGTTCACAAATCACACACTGGGTATGTATGATAGATTTACTTTACACATTTTTGCTAAGATTCTAATATATTAAGGATATCCCCTATGCTGGATAATGAGATATATTCTGCAGGTGCATAGATCTGAGGAAAAACTTCAGCAGGAGTCCTGCCTGCTGTTGGTAATATTCATCAAAGAAAACCCATCTACTGCAATGCAGCATGTGAGGTCATAGAATAGAAACATAGAACCATTTAGGTTAGAAAAAGATTTTTCATATCGTTGAATCCAAGTGTAAACCTAACACTGCCAGGTCCACCATTAAACCACTTCCCTAAATGCCAGATCCACATGTCTTTGAAGTACTTCCAGAGATGAAGACTTAACCACTTGCTTGGACATCCAGTGCTTGAGAGTCGTTTCTGTGAAAGGCACAACTTGAGGACTCCTTATCACTTGTTACCTGGGAAAAGAGATTGACCCCACATTGCTATAACCTCCTTTTGGGTATTTGGGGAGAGCAAACTCTCTGAACCTCCTTTTCTCCAGGATAAATCACCCTGTTTCCCTCAGCTGCTCCTCATAGGACTTGTTCTCTGCAAGAATCAAAAGCTGCCTTTTCTTTTCTTCCCAGGAAGCCTCAAAACTTGCAGAGCTGTCATTCTGCTCCCTTCCCCTCTTACGTAATTTGGGAGTCCCATGCATGAGAACTGTTATTGGGGTCCTTTGCTCTGTGGGAATAGTTTCCATCTTCTGGGCAGGAGGGTCTGGATCCTCACTGGATATGAATGGCTTGGGTTTGAGGGGTTCTTAGAGATCATGTAATCCCAAACCCATCTGCCATGGGGGCATGCTACCCCCCACAGGTTTCCCAAGGCTCACAGAGGCCTTGAACACTTCCAGGAATAGGGCATCCACAACATTCCTCCAGGTGGGACAGCCTTCTGCAAGCATGCCCACACAAGCCAAGGCTCAGCATCTATTTCAGATAAATAGAATTAATCTAGGAATTTTTCCTCTGTTACGTTAAGAAGTTCACCTGAAATTTCTCTCTAAGGATAGTCTTCCTTCAAAGCTACATGTATTCTGAGATAACAAGTGTGATTCTGAGACAATATTTAAAACGTTTTGATATCTGACACAAAGGGGCAGAAGACTCCATACATACCACAGCCCTAATGAATGGTTTTAATTAATAAGAGTTCCCTGTCAATGGTTTTATTCTGCAAGATTTCTATTTCAGAACTTTTAATCCTTTGATATATCTTGACTGGAATTGGTTTTTTTATGTGCACCTGGTCGTGTAAGACAATTGACATATTTCAGCAAAAACAGATAAAAATTTCAAGTGGCTGTTTGTGTAGCTTGTTCAAACTGCTTTAGACATGCTCTTACTATTTTTCCAAGGACAGGTAGTGTTTAACAAATAAGGTCTCTAATGAGTGAGAACATACATGAGAGATGGAAGATGTTAATTTGGTAGCCATTGACCACTTATGTGCTGAATATTCACTGGCAGTTTTTGCATGTCAATTTTGAAGAGTATGCTGGTGTTTCATAAATTTTACAAAAATGTTTCATCATTTCAATTTTTGAAGTCCTATTGGGACAATGCGTACTGTAAGGGAATGAATACCTCTGTTAATAAAAGCATAGGAGGAGTTTAATTTTATCTTTTGTAAACAAAGTTGCAAAGTTTCATACAGCTCTAAGAACAGACATGCTCCACAAATAACTATAATCTATGTGGATATTAAGATTTTATTTTGATTATTTGTATTAAGGTAGTGTGTAGGAGATCTAAATCCTATACACAGACATGTTTTAAAAGACATGATATGGGAAAATGCTACTCTTGAAACTTAACGAAAATGCAGACAGACTTGGGAGGAAAACTCTTGGCAGAACTTTCAGTAAGGACTTAATTGATTTAGGATGACAAGTCCATTAGTAACGAAAGGCTTATGCATTTTTTGAAATTACACACATGGCAATTCTCCTAAGGTTAAACAGAGGGATAAAAAAAGTTGTGAAGTGTATTCGAGCCTTTTAATAGACATTAAAATGATACTTTGACTGGAAAATTCAGATTATGTCATGTTATCCACTAAATTTAAATAGGTGCTATCCTTATCTCCTTTTTACTTGTTCACATGATCTATAAAAGTTGCAAAGAATCTTGTGAAGATTATTCACAGAAAGTCCTTCAACATAAATTCAGCTGCGTTTATGGCAGCTTTATACACCTGGAGTGAGAATAGAAAAAGCAGTCTTTATATTCCTGACTNAGACACTGACCTGTAATCCAACCCTGAAGCAAACAAAGATGACTGCCCACCAGTGAGTAACATGTCTGGGGCTTCTTGCATGTCCTTTTTTACCTGATGGAGAGCAAACCAACAATCCAAGGGTTCTGCATTTTCTTTATATTGCTACTTCTATTGCAACACACATCACATACACATTCTATATGAATCAGGTATTGAACTGAAGTGATTGCAGGCACTAACCTTTTCAGGCATCTGAGGGATGGATCAGCAGAACCTATCTGCAAAATTAGCTCTAACATGTTTAAGGTAAAGGTGAAATTATTAATCTTAGAGGCATCATCTCCTGCCTATGTAAAATTCTTAAGAAAGCTAATGAAATAATTTCTTACCAGATTAAGTAGCATGTGTACCTTTTAAAACTCGAAAGCCTATTGTAACCAAATATTTGAATAGATAAGGAGAATATAATGATATGAAACTAATATAAAATTTTCTATAAGGAAGTGTTTTAAGTACAGTATTAGTTTTTTTAAAAAAAGATAACAAGCTCAACTATTTCACTGTTTTGTATAAAAAAAATTTTCATATTGAGAAAATCATCTTAAAAAAACAGAAACAGAGAAACAATAACTGAATCACCAAAACAGCCTAAAAAGAGTAATCATAAAGCACCATCACTTTAAATTCATTTTAACCTCAATGTCTCAGCAACAGGATGCTTTTACTCATTCTGGGATAGGTGCCATCAAGAGATTATTTCTCACATGCAGAACTGGGAAGGCTAATGTAATGTTCAGAATACTACATGGTTTAAGATAAGGAAAAAAAAACCCAAACAAACCAAAAAGAGGCAAGTGAGATTAGTGCTGTCAAAAACCTGCATTTTTTAGTTTTATAATGTTGATGCATGAGGAAGCATGAACTGCCCAGAGGATATGCAAAGAAGAGGAAAACAGAATGAATTAGGAAAGAAAGATGAGATATAGTTTTTGTAACATTGTGCCCAGACTGTATTTGTATTTCCATGAAAGCAAACAGCAAACAGGTGACCTCGGGGAGAACAAGTAATGGAAATCACAAACAACAGACTGAAAAGCATAAACAGAATAAGAATTCTGAGACTATAAATTAATCATTTTTCTGATACTTGGGACACAATTAAAAAATTATAAATACTTTTGAGACGTTCTGTTTAAATATTTGGACCTGAAGAACTCTTAAATACACTGGAAAAACTGCACCCATCTGAGAGAATTTTCACATTTTTTGTATGCTTATTTTTAAAGTTGAATGCTTTCTATAACTACTCCTAAGACTGCAACAGACCCATCCATCATTGGATTTAGCTCGTCTCTGCCATGGTTGATACAGTAAATAGAATGGCATAGACAGTTTAAAACAGTAAGACTAAATTTGACAGCAAGATTGATAGATTTGAAAGAAAAACACAAGCACTATCTCACAGTTCCTCCCTTCAAAATGTTTAGCTGTTCTCTGCCTTCTCTGTCCACCAGCATGCTCTAATCTCTTATTGTTTTTCATCCTGGAAAAAAATTAGCACAAAGTTAAAGTATCAGATTAAAACCAGTGAGTAGTAAAATGCAATTGCAGCTTAGTTTAAAAGGGTATTATTAGACCAAAAAGAAAAGAAACAGAGTGAAGGTTATAGTTCATGATTTACAGATTGTCAAGCTATCCAATTTCATGGCACCTTTTAATGTTATGTTCCACTGGGACTACTAAGAGATGCAAATTTTCACATCAGTGTAAAAAGTTGGAAGGTTCAAAGCATATTCAGTATTCAAAGGTGAGTGAGTATAAGATTATGTGAATGTTTCACTTGATGTTCATGGTTGTATGGTATCTCTTATTAGTCAAAAGAATTTTAAAATCCAGACATGTAGTCATTTCTTTAAAATGTAACAGAAATGTTATTCTCTAAATTGGTTCATTTCTTGAAAATTATGTACAACTAAAAACTTTGGTGTGCTCAGGATTTTTAATTTTAGAGCATTAACTGTTTCACAATAGGATTTGCCTTTAGAAAAAATCTTCCTTTGTTCTTTATTAGTGTGCCGGGAAATGCCAAATCTTCTAAGGTAAGTAACTCCCTAAGAAGTCATTTTGGATATAATTCTTATATGTCTGATGTACACATATCTTTGCTGTGAAAAAAGCAACGTCTCTGAAAGGGTTTTACATATTACTTTGATATTACATATTATTTTTGCAAGTGTCATCCTGCTTCAACCTTCCAAAAGCTTGGTATTTATTCCAGGCCTATCCAAGCCATTTTGGTAGTCAAAGGAGAAAAGGCACATATGTGCCAAAGGTATGAAACTACTTAGGAGTTGATACATTTGGTGTTTGGTTAATACATCTGGTGTTTGCAGAGACTCTAGAGAGTTTCAAGTTTCTTAAGCAAACTAATGTAATAATGGAAATAATAATCCAGAAGCAGCGTATAATGATTTCTTCAGTATAAATGAACCTATGCAAAACCTCCAGCATAATTTGGACAATTCTTCTCGGGCAATGCATTTTCACAGAGACCTGAAGATTCTGATTTCTTTTTTGTCATGGTATTACCTGTATACATTTTTAGGCTTTAAATTTCTTTGATTTTATTTCTTTTTATTCAGTGCATTTTTGTTTTATTTATGTATGTCTTTTGTTTCTGTCTTCTTAACTGCCTGTGATGCCTGACTTAGAATACATTTAACTAATGTTGTACAACTAATGTTGTACCTAAGCTACATCTGATTGATTCATATGGACTTTTTCAGCTGAGGCAAAGAAAGGAAGAAATTAATTTCTAATGTGGAGTTCATATTTTCATAGAACTGTCATTTAAAAGGAGTCAAATGAATTGTGTTTTTAGGATTAGACTGCCTGGGTAACTTGGGGGAACCATCTCAGTGATCTAGTGTGATAAATGCTACTCACAATTAAGAATTTGGAAAGATTTATTTATTAAAACTTGACAGTCAGAGACCACTGTTAGCGATCTGCTGTGTGAAAGGGGCAGCGCTGGGAGGCTGACTGAGACACAGGATAGAACAGAGGCACAAGTCCTACTGGTGTTGATACATTTTATACCCCGAATCTGGCAAAGCCCCTCCCTGGACCCCACCTATTTGTTATGCCGTGGTTGGCTCGTTGGTGCCTAGGGTTTTGTGGTTAGCTCATTGGTCATCCAATGACATTTCTCATTGTATCTCCTTATGCTAACAAGGTCTGACCCTGCATCCTCCAGGATTACATCAGTATTTCCTAGAACGTTCTATTACCAATGCATTACATGCAATGAGAATTCATGACAAAGGAGAACTCAGAACAGCATAACCACCTAAATGAACATAAAAACATTAACATACAACAAGGATTCCTTAAATAACCAACTCACATATAACAGTAAACATTCTTAAAAAAAAAAAGGTATGAAAGCCATCCTTCACACAAAGGGCATTTATGACATCTAGCAAAAATTAGGCGAGATAGATCCAACCCTGAAAGTTTCCCAAACAAATTCAGTGAAGAAGTGCTGTTGATGTTTGTTATAAACAGTTAATGAAAGTTGGCTTTCATATAGTGATGTTAATAAGTTTGTTAATTGAATTGTAAAGTTAATGAGTTCCCTTACATGTTAATGGAGTGTTAATTAGGTTGGGAGGTTAAGGGGGGTTTTTATAATGAGGGTTGGTATGGTTCAGAAGTAGTACTTATTCAGAAGTAGTATTTGTGGGGATCATAGAAGTTTCTAGACTGCACAGGAGGAAGATGCGGGTGTCAATCACTATCATTAGCATAAGGGGATGGAAAAGAAGACATCATTGGACTATCCCAACCCAATCAGACAGCCCCAGTCATCATTAGCATAAGGGGAGCAAGAAGCAAACACCATTGGATCATTCCAAGCAATTGGACGACCCCTGGATACCCACAGGCCAAGTGAGCTGGAGTTAGCGGGTAGGGTCTGGGGAGCAGCCATACCCAACCCCGGGGGATAAAATGTATCTTGTCAGCCTGTCGGGCATGCCTCTGGCCCTACCCTACCTGTGGCTGAGCACCCAGCACTTTTTAGACAGGCAAGTCGCCATTTTGGGTCTCCAATTGTTTACTTTAAAATTCTGCAATAAATTCCCTGTTTCTTGCAGAATTGGCTCGGACGTTTGTAACAATGCTGATGCATCTAAAATCATTCCTGGTGATCAGAACCTTCCGTGATTGCTGCTGCCATCTTCATGCAGCCTGTGGCTGTTCTGGGCTGTGCTGCTTCCTCTCTGCAAAAAACTTAGCTTTGCTTCTTTGGCATTCTAGTTTGAACATTAACAGACGTTCCAGTTAAAGGCATGACACTGAAATGGTGTTTTATTCTACATCTACTGTGGTACTTGTCTCTTGCCAAAATGGCTAAGATGTTAGTATTTTGTGCACTTACTGGAGTAAGTGGCTGTGTGGGAGCGTGATTTTCTGTTCTGCAGTGCAATCCTCCCTTTTACCTTGCAATCTGGGCTGAGTGAACTGCTCTGGCTTCTAATTCTACAGTTCTTCTAATACTACAGTTTAGTGCCTTACATAAACCTATTCAATTGCCATTCTTTCACTTGCGGGCTTTTGAGGCCCATTAAAATCTGATCCCATGCAGAGCCTAAAGATTCATCAAAGATCAATGTTTAACTCAGTAACACAAAAATCTGATTGAAATATTTTATATTCTTACTTTTTCTTGCTTTAAGAAATTAAAGAAGGATCTTTCAAAAGCTTTATTCTTCTTAGGAATGCAATGATCTGCAAACTTCTGTGTTATTGTCTGGTAACTTCTTCTTCCTTAATTAAAAGTAGTTAAATGTCTCTCATATAGCAATTTATTTTTGAAAATATATTTATGCAATTGCTTTCTGTGACTCCTTGCACCTTCATGAAGAAATTAGTGGTTGAGTTTTTTTCAGGCCTTATTTCACCTGCATTCCCAGTCTTGTATTTGAATTCTTAATTACTTCCATATTTTAATTGCTTTTACTTCCATGCCAGCATTTCAAGATTCTGTCTTCTGGTTCTGCCCTTTCTGGGTTTTTTTTTTCTCTGCCATCACAGTGAGTGTTTTTGAGGTGCTTGTCAATGAAAAAGGACTGTAATGTACAAACTGTTAAGCTACCAGCATGGATAGCAAACTTTTAAAATGGAGAGATAAGATTAGTGGACCAAGTCTTTGCATATTACATCTTGTGTAAACCAGGAAGCTAATTTTCAGCAGCCATTCAAACACTTTGGCTACATACTGCCTCCTCAGGTCCTTGAAGCTGCCTAAGCTTACTTTTCAAAAATCCATTATCCTTATTTTCCACGCACTATTAAACAAAATTACCAATTTTTATATATCTATGCATTATAAGTACTTGAGGGATTATTTCTTCAGCACAATGAAATGAAAATACTTTAATTTGGGGAAAATATAGTAGCTCTATGCTTTAAGCAGCTCAAAAAATATTAAACTAGTTTATTTTACTCCAGAGGGACTGTATTCTGAGCTCGCTAATTACCTTATTTTCCTTTAGTAGGAAATTAAAGTTGTAAGTATTAGTAAGCTTATTCCTGCTTTTGTTATTGCTTTATGTTTGTATGAGAATAATTCATTGGCTAAAGTACAATCAAAAATCTTATCTTTAAAAATATGAGCATGATATATGGGATATGTATTTACAATGCTATAAAATTCTCTGCAGAATTACTGGACTTCTACTTTGTTTTCTTTAGAATTCTGTTTCTCTGGTTTATAATCAATAAATACAGATTTTGAAATAAATCAGTAGAATGCTTTGAAGGCATATTTCACATTTTCTTATGTATAATTACTGGCAGTCTGTATTACAATCCTTATGAGCCCAAAGAATCACAGTAGTTCAGAGGATGTCTCAAATCTGCTGTGCTTCTGACAATGCTCTTCAAAGACCCTCTGGCTATATCGATACTACCAAATTAAATGTGCCAAGTAACATTCTCTGGCACTGAAGCTGTTAGCAAGCAACAATTAAAAGTTTAGCCTTGAAATTTGTAGGGGGGGTGGCAGAGGCACACTTCTTTCAAACAGTCATGCATTCTTTGGAAGACCTGTTATGTGACCTGGACCAAAAATCTGCCTGAACCTGGTAGATGGTTTTTTACTGACTCATACAGAAACACGGAGACCTGGAATATTTTCTGATGTAGTATAGATTACAGCTCTGAAATTCAGCTGCAGAAATATTGGGCCCTTTCCTGGCTTTCTCAAAGCCAGGAAATAATTCTACTCTAAATGTGTATGGTTTCTCCTGGCTTTGAGGAAGGGTTTGCATCAGTCTGTTTCTCCTAACCTCCTGGTCAGGAGTGCCACGTGGCTGTGCAACATGGAATTTGGTGAAGCTGATTCTGGTATATTCAGAGATTTTTACATATCTTTCCAAAACTCCTCCATCTTTCCAAAGATCCATCCTTCAACATATATACCCTTCTGAGGAAGCTATAGATGGCAGGATAGAATCTACTTTCAGAAATTTCTGCTATATGCAACTGTTGTACACACATGCAATACTGGTTTAGCAGGAGAAAGTGTGATCTCGGATGTTTCACCTCATAAAGTCATGCTAAGAAAGGCAGAAGCAGGCATTAAAAACTCTAAAATAAGTATTTCAGTTGAAAAATTGATATAATTCTAATCACACTGAGGAAAATATCACTGGAACCTTGACTCCAGACACCATTAGCTGGTGGGGATTCCCACTAGGCAGTGCAATCTATGTGAACATCTTGCCTTGCAGTGCCATGGTGCTGGACACAGTGCTGACATGGGCCATCCATAGCAAGGGGGAAAAGCAAAAGTCAGAAAGGTTTTATTGAGGGTTAGGAAGTTCCTGTGGGATTGGACCCCGCTGCTGCCTAGGGGAGAACTGCCCCTGCATTTGAGTGAATATCTGAAAAATAGTCCTGGAGGTTCCAGCGAAGTGCAAACAATTTACTGTTACATAGGCAGCTCACTACCAGTTATGAAACACAACAAATGGTGCTCTTAGGCTACCTGTTTTACTCCTTATACCACCTCACTATTAGTGATAATGTGTTCTGCAAGTAGGGAAAGTGTTGACGAAATCCTGTGGGAGTCGCTCATATAACTGATATCACAACTTCACCATGTGAAGCACAGTCATTGATATGTCTGTCTAACAGCTGAAGTCTGCCTACTTCCTAAAATGCCAGTGCACTACTAGTGGCATAAAAATATTTTTATTTTTAGATTCATCCATTGCAGCCAATGTTAAGCAGCAGTTTCTCCTGGAAGACCAGCTGTAGAGCAAGTATCTAGTCTGAAACTACCCTAACTCCAAGTAACCCTAGAAGAATGATTCTGAATAAGTGCTCTGGGGACTACTCTCTAACAAGTCCAGTTCCTGTGACAGGTTAAAAGCTCTTTTGTGGTAATGTCAGACCAAGCCTTTAAACACCCAATCTGAAATATATATATATTGAATATATTATACACACATATATATGTATATATACATTCATATTTAAAATATATTTGAGATATAATTTTGAAATATATTATGTATTTCAAATTCAGTGAATAAATTGAATATATTCCAAATATATATACCTATGTATATGTATATATACATTATATATACATATATACATGTGTGTATATATATATATATGTACATTTTTAGACTTATTGTTTTTATTTATTCAGCTTTTTGTTTAATAGGTGTGTATTTCTTAAACAGATACAGCAGCTGGTCTCTTGAGATGAGAAACGCTATGCTATTTATAGAAAAATATTAAACAGCAACTCCTTTCATTTAATGCCCTTGGCTAATTTTTGCAAGCATCTCTGTTTTCAGTAATGGGATTTTCTTTAAAAGAGCAGTGTCAAAGCAGAAAATTTTCAAACCATAGAATTCACAGCTGAATAGTCAAACCTGCAGCAGCAACTCAGAAATATGGGAGTAAGGAGAGTCCTATTTGCCGCTAGTTCTCTAAAAATAAAATGCACACGAAATAGCTATGAACACTTATTTTAAGCAATAGAAATACACAAAAGCGGCAAATATAAGGAAAGAAATAGGAAAAGTGCTCATTAAAAAGAATGTTTTATTCCTGATGAGGGATTTTTAATGTTTCTGCCTCTAAATCTGAGAGCAGATGTTTCTTCTGTTATTCCTGCTCCTTCACTTCTCCCACACTAGTCTGTGTGCTTTGCCCCTTCCTTTCCTTGCCTGCAGACCACTGTCATTGCCATCCCACTCTCTGCCTACCTTACACTTCTGCTCACATCACTGTTGCATGTCAAGCTGCTACATTAAATTCAGATTAGTAGCATGAATTTTTTATTAAATGCTTTTATGGATTAGCGATAAGTTTCCTTTGAAGTTTTTTATGTATCTTATTTTTCTTAATTGTTGCAATATAATAAGACAAATACAACAACTGAAGGGGATTAAATGAAATTTTAGATCACATAAGACTGACATTCTCGTGTTCCATAAAAGAAAGTCTGATAGGAGGTTTGATCCTTTTAGAAGTGAGCCTGATTTTCTTCTAAACATCTATAATATTTAAATTACACCTGCAATACTGCTTTTTTTTGGTGACAGTTTTTAGAGATAAATAGATAACGTTGTGTCTCATTACTAATTGAAGTCCTCTTTTTCATCTTGGTGAGAAGCATAGGCAAAATGACTATAGCACCTCACTTGAAGCAAGGATTAATCAGATGGGTCACTGTTTTGTGAAGGGGTAGGAATGAGGAAAAGTGAAGTCTGAATAAGAAATCCTAACCAACAAATCAGGTTGCATAATAACCTTGTACTAAGAAAAGCATTCATCTAAATTTCTTCCTTGAGCAGAAGAACATCTCATGTTTCAAAAATCTGTTGGGGACGTGTCAGAAACCACAACATTTGGGTACCCACTGAATTTGGTACCAGGTTCACGATAAGGAATGAGACACTCAGAGAGAGCTTCTCCTTATCCTCATACTTAATTCAGGGCAGAATGAATTGCAAGGAATTACTCACTTGACTTTCCTTTTTCAAGATCACAGGAGTTTTCATCAGCTTTTCACAAGCTTGCTGGCCTGACCAGTCAAACTATGCCAAAGCAGTTTTTATTTCCTGCTGAAATAAATAGTTCCCAAATGTGTCAGTGACTATAGTTGCATGCTCTGGAATTTTTTAATTCATAAGGGCACATGTGGTGTGCCTTACCATTTAACTTCAGACTTGTAAAAGGTTTTGATTCTTAAACCTTAGGAAATTTCTCTTCTCTGATGGACTGTGATCACCATCTAACAATTAATTTAATACAAAATTGTTTAAAATTCTAGAATATCAAATAAAAATGCACAATTGGTTAATGATTTTTTTCCCAGCATCTCTTGTTATGATTCTCAGAGGTTACATATGAAAATGTATCTGAAACTATAGACTAAGAGTGAAAAACATAATCAAAGTTGCACTGAGTCTATCAATGTAAGCATCTATGGTATGATACAGTGTATATTGCTGCCATTTTTCCAGTGATCATTCAATATAATAGTCTTTTTCCAGCTTTATATACATTTTTAAGAGATTAATTTTTTATCTTTAGATGTGTTCTTGAGTACTGCAAAGATAAGGTGATGGAGGGCTGCAAAAGCCCAATAATAGCAAAGGAAATAAAAGGCATGGGGAAATGAAGGCTTGACCTTGTCTCTTTCCTTCATCTTCCTTAAAGAGCTCAGTGAATCCCTGCCTTGACCTGCTCTGCTGCTGTCGGGATGGCAGCAGTAAAGCCATGCTGGAAAGATCTGGGGTGGAGAGGTCTTCACTCATTTCTGGAGTGTGAAACTGCTGTCTGCCTCACAGCCTGTTCACACCACTCATTGAACAGCCTCAGATGCAAACTTTTTACACTTTTGTCTGAAGAATGATTATTTCATTGGGTAGCATTGGAGTTGAAGGAGGAAATTCAGGGAATAAAGGTGATGCTATCAATGCCAAGCTGGAAGAGGAAAGGGTACCTGCAGATTACTGAGGCAGCCAGTGACCTTTTTTCTCTGAAATCTTCTTTCTTCAGGGATTACAGGAAAGGGGTGAGCATGAGTCCTGACTGTGCTGACTAAAGTCCCACTCAAGGTCGTACCTGAGCTGATCAGAGCACATAGGAAGGCAGTTGTGTCTCTGTTCTCTTCTCCAGTGAGCAGAGGGCAGCTGAGAAAGGAGAGAACACATTTCTGCCAGCTGAGCCTCACTGCGGGTCTGCCACAAATTGATTCATTAGCTGGGATCTATTGGTCTTGAATGATTAGTAGTATAACAACTGCACTGCAACCTGTCAAAAGGTGCTAAAATAATCCTTCTGAGCAAAATTGTTGTTCTTACTTTGAGATCTAAGTTCTTCCTCACATAGAGCTAGATGGACCCAGGCTAAAATAAGATAATTTTCTGCTGTTGTTTTCATGATTCCACTTTTCTGTAGGAAGTACCTAAAATGCAGTGTTTCAGTGATTCAAATAAGTGGGTGGCTCTCATTTGGACCAGCAGGAGACCATGAAGAATCAAATAAAATAAGCAACAACAGAATCTAACTGAGGAAAATTGGCTATTAAAGGTCATGTACTTAGCACTGAAGGAGATTATCACTGAAAGAGGATTTTGTTCATAATATTTTCTTGTCTTTTATACATTTAGTGCCTGTTGACCTTGCTAGTGTACCTATGCAAATGTATATGTCCGTGTCAAGAATGTAAAAAACTAGCTGAGAATTTATTCATGGCTACCATAATAAACAGATAATAATTCTACCAAAAGCAGTTATTTCAGCATGACATTTACCTGTCTGGCAATCTTATCTATTTGGGTTTCAATATAAGAGTAAAATATTTTTTTTTAATTTTAATAAATTACATTTATAAAGTATAACTTCTCTTAAAATGATGGAATCATCTTGGTTCAGGAAGGAAAAGCTTCAGAAATCACATCCCTACAAAACCAAAATCTCTGAGCCAAATCTGCCTCAGAGTGCATTGAAAATAGGACTAATTATTTTTTCTTTCCTTTTCCAATATGTTGTTCAGCTTTTCATAAAATAGAATTAAACATTTCTGAGTCTTTGATGAGAGCAAACATATAGGTGAAATTTAGGGTACTCCTATATTTGTCTCAGTGGTGTGCTAATTCTGAAAACAAATGGTGACAGACTCACTGCCAGTATTGCTTAAGTATATTAGTTTGATTTAGTCAAAAATGCATAGTTACTAAATGCTGAGAATCATTTAAAAGCATAATTCAAGTCGATGGAATGGAACATACGAATCTGTTTTAAATGGCTATCATTTAATATTGAATTATTTTGTCTAAGCATGGTGGGATCGCAATCTCTGTTTTATTTGGGTAGAGTTGTTTCAGAGTGTTTGAAATTTCTTAGGTCATCATATCCAGGTAGTGGTTGTGAACAGTGAAAGGGAAGAAAAAATGCTAGAAATGTGTCACTGAGCAGTTGCTACAGATTATTAAAGGAAGCAAGGGCAGAGGACATTAAAAGGACTGCCATAGCATAATAATAATGAAAGGGAACAAATTAACAATGGAATAAAGAAAAGAAAGATGTGTTATATGCTACAACAATGGCCAATATTTTTTCTAAGTTCAAAGTTAACCCAGAGGTACAACTCTAAAAGAAATCAAACATCACTAATTCCACTCGTCGTGGAGATACATATTTTTATTATAAGGAAAATTGAGAGAAATCACTGGTTTTATTGGATCCAAGGGCTAAAAATTTAGGGTATGGATCTGCAGCACTGAAGTAAAATTCCCGTGGTTCAGGCTTTCTCTGGCTACATTCTCGAGCTGTATTCTCTAGCTACAGTCTTTGATCTGTACATGTAGGTCAAATGTCCTTACAAAATACTTGATATCCTACCTCAGATCTGGTCAGCAGCAGATATTTAGGGAAAGAGTATAAGAACTATGTGATATCTAGAACTCAATAAAACTTCCTGTCTTTGAACAAGCTGTGTTTTAGTGAATTTGCAATCCAAAGGTTTCTCTGGCCCATCAGCCTTCAGAGATGTGACTGAATCCCATCTTCTATGAGTGTCCCTCTCCTTAAACAGCATATGTACTTTTGGGTGAGATCCTGTGAATGTGTTCTGCAGTTTAGTCATGCACAATTTGAAAAAAGAAACAAGTAAGGAAACCTAATTCAAATAATACAAAAAGCAGCTGTAATTAATTAATTAAAAAAGAATAAAATATAAATATTTGAAGCATTGAATACATTTGCACAAGAGCCTGGAAAGTGCTTCAGTGACTTTAATTTGCACAGCAGTTGGCGGAGCAACCTCCCCAGATAGCTAAAATTTTATTCACCATGAAACTTGCATTCATGTACACCCTAAAAATACGTATATAAATTAAGTTGATGATGATTTGATGATAAGCTTGTATTACCTACTGATGAAATTTGCAAGACTGTAAGAGAATGAATATAAATTGTATTATAGGAAGGGGGAATCCAAAATATGGGTACTATTCCTTTTCATGCAACCATGTTAAATTTCTGTACAGTTCAGTTATAACTTGTCTAGGCATGGCATTAAATCTTCTGCGTTCTGCAACATACCCCCAAAATATCCAGATCATTAGATTTCATTTAAAATGAAATTTCAGAAGCAGAGAATCTGCACTAAATCTATACAAATATCATTCGTAGTTATAAAGAGTATTTATAGTGAGGTCTTTAAGATATGTTAATTAAAATAATAGAAATAACTTCTACTGTACTTTTAAACTACTGACAACTTTACCACATTAAGTATGAAGGCAAGGTCTTTACAAAGCTATAACACATTTTAAGACTTGCCGTAACATTCACATGTTTTCCTGAGTTGTCATTAAATTAAAATTGATTTGTCAGACTGTGTAGCTTTTAGGAAAGCTGACTGAATCATAGCCCAAACTTACTCATGGTGAAGAAAAACGACAGGGAGTAGTTCACAAAATCATTGGATAATTTAGTTTGTAAGGGACCTCTGGAGATAGTTTAGTAAAATCTCCTGCTTGAAGAGGGGTCAGTTAGACCGGGTTGGTCAGGGCCTCATCTGGCTAAGCTTTGGTTGTCCCCTAAGCTCGAGATCCCACAGGACCTCTGGGCTATCTGTGACAATGCTTAACCACACTGAGGGTGGAAAGTGGAAATATGTCTAGTCAAAATTTCCGTTGTGGCAGCTTGTGTCCATTGGACCCTGTCACATTGCTACAAACTCCAAAGAAATACCTACCTGTTTTGCTCTGTATTCTCTCATCAGATAGAGGAAGACCAAAGTAAGATTGCACAAATACTTATTTATAGTTACATTGTGAGAACTGAAACTGCTTTAAAGTTTTTTATTTTATATTTGTAATTCAGCTTCTTGGCCTTTGCCAGCCTGAGATACTATGACATTTACAGTTCAGAAATCACTCTGTTTTTAAATAAAGAAAGCAAAATAGACTCTCAGATTCCTTCTCAATAACTAAGGATTCTGGGGTAGAAACCCCAGAACAGTACTTTTTCTGGTTAGCCCACTTGCATCCAACAAGATTAAAAGTAAAAAGATGGCTGCTCTGGAAGGCTACATTTAGAAAAATAAAGTAGACTGGAGAATAAGAAAGAAATATGGGAGACCTACATACCATTTAACAATTTAAAAAAGCCATGTCCTCTCACAAAACAGCCATTAGTCAGTCAGCCACAGCAGGCATTTTTCCTGTTGAAACCCCTTAGATGGAAACTTCTAATAATGCTTTTTGTAGATATCTATAGATATATATATAGATATATATATATCTCTAAGGACCTTGTTTATATATGATAACCTTGTATATATAGAATACTATTGCTCAGTTATACTGTACTTATAATAACTGTTGGCAAAACTTTGCTCTATCTGAAGAAACATCCTTGTAGCATGATTAAACAAATATTATATTCATTATAAAATAAATTTTATACATCCATGGATTAGCAGGAATTCATACTAAAAATAAGAAACCAAACAAACATAAATAGGCAAAAAATATATGCACATTGTACTATGAAGATAATATGATATTTGAAACGACGTTAGAAGCTCATAGGCAGAGTATACCATAAGTCTTGTTCTTTGTCACATATACTCAGTAGTAATTTAGCACAGAAGACATCATTTGCTCAGAAGAGAAGGGCTACAGCTTTGCAGCCTCTGCATCTCTGTCAACTTGAGTCTATTGCCAGTGTCTGAACATTCAATGATTTAGCAGTTATGATAGGGAGATACAGCCTAGGGAATCAAGGCTGTCAGGGTGTATAAATGAAATAAACCACATTTAATGTCCACCAAAGATGAACTAAAATCTCAACCCTGCAATGCACTAAAAAAATTTAAAAATTATATTAAATTTCCATTACCACCATCTTGCTGCTGGTAACAGGTATACTTTGGGTGGATGCATGATTCATGAAAATGAGTAATTAATTATAAAGGACTGTCTCAAGATGCACTTAGCAGATGTCATCACAATTATTTAAGTGCTACTTCGAACTGAATAACGTCAGCAGTCTAATTATCCCATGGAAAAAACTATGTTAAACTAAGAGGTACCATATATAGAACTTTGCAGAGCCTGAATGCTGGGTTCTAACTATATTCTTCCACTAACCTTTAGACAGATCCTTGCATAATGCACCTACATGCTACACATAATGCTAAGAAACCTGCATCTTGGAAATGCTTTCCAGGAGCAGGGAGAAGAGGAAAAGATACTCAAAATTCACTTACTCTGAGTACTTGAAAAATATTGTGGCACTTCAATATAGTATTTGTGCAGCCTTAATACAACAACTTGATGAAACAAACAAATGTTGCCTACTAATTTTAGTGCCTATGTGATTTTCACTGATTAGACATCATGTCACTGTTCTGTACTGGGGTGGAGGTGAGGGAGGGAGGGAGGGAAAGAGAGAGAGAAAGCGTACTGGTGCAGGGTTCCTGATGGTTCTCAGTAACAAAGGCCCAGCAAAAAAAACTAATAAGTTAACTGCTTTAGTGAGACAGAATAAGAAGAGGAATACAAACAGCAAGTCAATCTTATGCCACTTTGGATGCTAGGCATCTGTGCTTTCACAGCATCAGGTGCACCCCAGCTGGATTTTCCCATGTCACGCTGCAGTCCCTGTCCATGGGGGGAGGTTCTTCCCTTTTGGTCATTTGAGCTGTTACATAATTTGCTTGGAAAAAAACAACTATTTGTAAAAGATGTTCATTGGAGAACTTCCTGCTGCACTTTTAGATAAAGGGAAGACTATGGAGGTGGCATAATTGCTGGTACCAAGCAGGAGCTGCCCCCAGGGTCATCTGTTATAAGGAGACAGCTGAGGTTGTCATGCAGCCATGGGATTTGTGCAGCTCAACACAACATGAAGGTGCTAGAGGTTTACTCTGTGTGGATGCCTAAACAGCCTTATAAAATGGTTTTCTGGTCAGGATCACTGCAGTCACCCAATGGACTTGTATTTTGTGCAATAACACGAGAGGACAACCCTGGAGCTGTGCTCTGACATTGACTGTGGTACAATGGTGATTATTCCCTGCTTAATCACCAAAATACCAGTTTGGACATTTTGGATTGTGGAGCATATGGATGAAGGCTAAACAACTGTCCCCATTATGATGTTAAGTGCTTTATCTCCTTATGTATGTCATGTTATCCACACATTGTTATGTGCTATGGAAGTGAACATATGGAAGTTAACCTTTTGTTGGGGCTGAACACCTTTTATTATGAGCCTATTTTTTTTTACCAAATAACTACTAAATAAGATCCAGAATATTCCAGTGTATTGAATATTCAATTAAATAGCAAGTCTATTAATGAATGCCCAAGAAATAGTGAGAAAATGCACCTTATTGAATAGTTCACCATTAACATTTTGAGGAAAAAAGATACACAGTGAAAGTTAAATATTCATATATGCAAAAGAAATTAAACTAAAAATTTTAGGTCAAAAATGCAGCTTGTACAACACATTCAGGAAGAACAATTGGTGGAGCAATATTGAACAATTCAAGTGCACTTATTATGAGACAACTAAAGATACCTGCCAATGAGATATTGATTTAGGGCATCTAAAGAACCTGCAGTGTGCAGAAGATATTCAGAGAACTGTTTCTGACTCCAGGTTGCTTAAGAAGACAGTTGTAGGATATGATGACATTGTTTTGATAGTAGATGTGCCTGCACTAGATTTGTCTGTATTCACAGCCAGCATGGAGATGTGCTAGTAATGAATCTTCCTGCAACCTGTTTCTCAGGATGGGTTAGTTATGCTCAGCCACTGGCAAGCAGCTTCTCATTTTGTTCTCAATGGTGACTTCAAACCATGGGAGCTTGCTTCCACTGGAAGGCAATTTTAGTAAAATACCAGTCATGTTCCCATAGCTCATCATGCTTACCCAAGTATTGTGAATATCTGTATCTCCTAACAGTCCACTGTGTCTGTGAGGTGAACTATTCACTGACCCTTGAGCAATGATAGGCTAATCCAAGATTAGTTATGTCTGCAGCAATTCACCTCTTCAAGGCTCTGTAAGTAAAACTAGAGACTACAAAAGGCAAAGTCTAAGGACAGTGTGGCCATGGAAGTACAAGAACAGGTAACACGAGAGGCCCTAAATGTAAAAGTGTAAGTTGTAACAGATTAATTAATGGTAATTTCAAAAAACCCGAATCTTGGGACTGGATAGGACTGATTTTAGGGTATTACTTGAACACATATAGAATTGTGTATTGGGCAGCAACCAATTGCTGCCCATGACTGGCAGCATAGGTGGAGCCATCTTTACACTGAAAATAAGAAAGCCATTAGTTGTGCAGATTCCATAATTCACAACCTGACATGCAAAACTTATCACTCTCATATCTAGTGTTGCTATATATGTAAGTATTGTTATAAGCATCAAAGGGAAATACATATTCTGTTGGTGCTGTTTGGCTTAGTCTTCAAATGCTTTGTTTGATCTGACACCCTGCCCTAGTTTGATGGTATGTGCTATAGAAATGCTCTTAAATTTGGCAGTATAGGTGAACTTAAGAAACTGTCAAGAGACAATCTGATGCTGAAGGTCAAAAAATAAAACAATATTTTCAGATGAGGAGACCACTTTTTTCCCCCCCAATAGAAGAATCATATGTGGCCATTGTGAACATAACTGGTTAATATTCACTGCATTGAGAGAAAATACACCCTTGTTTATTTTAATAGTGGACTTTGGCTTGCTGAAAAGTGAGAAAGGAAAAAGAAATTGAAATCTGGCATAGGAAAGTTTACATAGCTTTGCCACTAAATCTATTAATGGAAATGAATTTCCTCTAGTGCTGCTTCTGAGTGAGTGAATAGAAGTCCCTATTCTAATGAAAAAACTTATACTAGAAGACAGCCTGGAGGCTGAGCATGACAGGAGCACTTTATGCTAAATTTCTTTTTATTCAGTCACTTTATAAGATTAGACCATGTCACAAATTAGGTCACATGATGTTACAGGTCTTCCTAACTTTCTTTAAAGTAATTCCTTTCTCCCTTTCTCTACTTAGCATTTGTTTATTCAGAAATCATACCATATAATTTTTAATTGCTTAAGAAGTCCAATGGAATTGAAAGCTGCTATACTGAAATATATTACATCAGCCTAAAAATTATTTTAAAACAAAGACCTATTTTAAAGTATGGGGGAAAAAAAAGGTTTTCTAAGTTCCAGAGTCGTGGAAGCCAGCAGTGTGCCCTTGCCACAAGGAAGGCTAAGGGTATCCTGGGCTGCCTCAGACAACACATTGTGACTAGATCACAAGAAGTGATCCTTCTCCTTTATTCAGCACTGTTGAGGCCTCACCTGGACTGCTGTGTCCAGTTACAGGCTGCCCAGTAGGAGAGAGAAACATAAGGGAGAGAGTCCATTGAAGGGCTGCAAAGATGAGGAAAGGACGTGAGCATCTGTCCCATGAGGAAAGAGTGGGAGAGCTGGGACTGTTCAGTCTGGAGAAGGCTCAGGGGGATCTCATTATTGCATATAAATATCTGAGGGGAGGGAGCCAGCCCGTTTTCAGTGGTGCCTCCTGACAAGTCCACCGGTAGTGGGCACAAGTTGAAACACAGGTGTCATCAGAACATTAGGAAGCATTTTGTTACTGTGAGGGTGATCTAGCACGGGCACAGATTGCCCAGAGAGGTTGTTCAGTCTCTCTTCTTGGAAGATACTCAAAAACCATCTGGTCGTGGTCCTATGGAACTGGCCACTGTAGGTGGCCCTGCTCAAGCAGGAGGGTTAGACAAGTTGACCTCCAGAGGCCCCTTCCAATCTCAACCATTCCATGATTCTGTGATTTTGTATTCCTGAATTGTGTATCCACATTGAGACAAATTCCTTTGATGACCAAACTCAAAAAGTATTTTTTCTTTAAAATCTTTCCTGATCCTATGCTAATGCCACAAAGAATTGAAATCTAATTAATCACAAAATTTTGTACGTAAAATGTGGAAGAGAGGATAAAACCCACATGTTGAGTGACATGAGTCACTCCATTGATTACAGCAACCCAAATTCCAGTGATGCCTTAAAACTGAAAACTAATGTCTTTTTGAATTGTTCATTTATCATTTGCTTTACCTGGCTCAGTAGAGAATCTGTGTGACTGAAGTAAGCTTAATCATATAGCAACAGGAATCTTCTCTCATCTGCAAACTCAGTGGTGGTAATGCCAGAGGCAATTGATCCTCCTTTGGAGGTGCAAATTGCCTGCAGAGGTCAGTGCTTTCCAGTCTACTAACTCAAGGAGATGGATATCTGTGTTTTCATTTTTTGGCTCTTTAAGGGACATAAGTGCACCATGGCTCTAGAAAGTACTCTTGGTATAGGAGGGCCTTTTTTCTGGTAGGAGTTGCTCAGTACTACCACAACATGAATAATACAACCAACAAGTAGTGAAGCCTTATCACACATTCATTAAACACCAACACAGGAGTGGAAAGCAACTTCTGCATACCAGCTACTTTTACTTGCCATAAATTTCTCTAAGATATAAGGCTTTGTGAATTTCCGAAAAGTTTGCATTCCATTATTGCAGAAAAAGACACATGTATAATTTTCTGTAATGATTAAAGCAAAAAAAAAATGCCCTATGTGTGTCAAGAATAGACTATCTATGAAAGCATAAGCACTTGTAAACTCTAATCCTACCACAAAGTTTTACACAGCAATGTGCAAAGTTTGAACCTTTGCTGTGAAAAATTTCCCAAAGAAATAAAAAGGAGAGTGGAATTCCTGAAATTTTCATTTTCCTTTGAAAAAGAGTGCTCTTTCTGGCAGATTTCTGCAAATACACCTAATTTCATGCTGGATTTTTGTCGGTCTCTGATTTCAGACATGACTGTAGTCTGAGTCAGTCAATATGTCTGTGTGTATACAGGACGCTGGTAATTATCTTCAAGTGTTTTGCTGAACTGAGGTCACATAACAGCAAACCAGTAAGAGCCCAACCTTTCCCAGGTCTTAACTAGGAACCCTTTAAGAGTTGATTTGCAGTTGCAGCTGACAGAAACAGGTTAGAAATTGAAAAATCATTAGTGAAAGCTTAACACTTTTAAAAATAAAATTGAACAAAATCCCTAAGGCAGGTAACTGTGGAAACAAGGAGAGTTGGAAGACATGATTCTGTTTCATCACTAAGGACAGCAGTAAAACTGTAAGACTTATTCTGGCATGGCATAGCATAATATATTAAAAAGAATTCTAATGTCATTTTCTCTTTCATCTTTTTTTCATGTTTTCAAAGATAAGCACTGTATGAGATTAATATTAGAATGACAGGGACACTGAATTGGAAATTCATTGGGGGTTTGAAATACCACATTTCAGAATTTACTGAAGGGATGAGAAAAATAAAACAGGAAATGGCAAATTCGATGGAATACAGTGGTGGGCTGCTGATATATCATTATTTAGGCTGCAAAAATAGGCAAATCTAAGTGGAAGTTAATAATAAATTTTTAAAAAAGACCCCCTGAGGGACTTTAAAAATCATTTATATTGCTTAGTTGTATTTCTAGAAATATATATGTCTAGAATAATTGGAGCAGTGATAATTCAAATTGAAGAAAAACGTTCAAGGAAATCAAAAATTTAGATTGCCTTTGAACAGATAAGTTTGGCTTTTTCTATATGTTGCTGTAGTTTGTTTTTTTATAGTTTCTTTAACAGTTTTCATAGGAAGAGGCTATTTTAGAAGCATTCATGGAAATAAGGAATAATAACCAAGAAGAGTGGAAGAAAAATGAATGGTGGGGCCAGATAAAGGAACATATACCTTACTGTATGCAACAGCTCTTGAAAATGGCTGTGTGGGAGGCATAAGGATGAAATAATATGAAGCATGCTCTGCTATGTGTAGAAAATTAATGTTTTTCATTCTAATTCTAATAAAGAAAACAGAAACTGTGAAGGTAGCTCAGCTTAGCTTACTAGAGCCTCAGCTCCTGTTCATCCTCATCATCAATAATTTATGGCATTCTGTCTGCCCTCACTGTTGACTTACGCTGTCTGTAATAGAGAGGTGTAAAAATATGCTCACATATATTCAAGAACTTTATTATTGGAGGTCTGCATGAACAATAGTTTGTAGCCAGAGCTTTGTCGGCTCTTAGGTAGAAATTCTCTGAAGATGTGAAAAGGCAAAAAGAAAAATTACAAATGAAATGAAAATAGCTAATAAAATCTGAAGATATATGTATTCCATGAATGTATTCTGAATTTATATATCCATACATATTTGTGCATATATACATGTTTAAAAGTTTGATAGTGTTGGAATAGAAAAATGTAATACTGAGGGGAACACCATGGAATTACCATACGCTGCAATTCTTCAAGTATCATTAGTGCTCCTGGTTAAATTATTCTTTGGAAACCAGTTCTTGGCTGTATTTGTCTGCTTTTTTTGTTTCTGTTTATAAAGATTATGCAAAACTACCCTCTCTTTCTGGCTAATGTATTCATTATTCAGACAGAGAAAATGAATGACTTCTCAAAAATTTTCCAGCTATGTATTCTTTACAAACTATTTATATTGACTACTCAGTGAGCGTGATATGTCTCATAAATCAAATAGTATATTGTTTCTTTAGTTAGATGACTGAAGTTTTTAAAAACAAAGAATAATAAATGTCAGGAAGTGAAGGAAAACAAAACATACCTAGAGCATATTTTTGACACACCCTTGTTTATGCTTAATTTTGTAATGCTTTAAAGATTTATGAATATTTTCATTAATAAATAACTAGTCATAAATAAAAACTAATATGAGCTAGTATATAACAGTAGGATATTTCTTCTGTATAGTATTAGTGAATTAGTTCATCCTGCATTTGACCAATCCAATTTACACACAGAGAATGAAACTTAAATATCCCAAACCTTTAGGGGAAAACTTTTAAAATTGTTGTGACTGTGGCATCTGAGGAAAGTTTAACATGATAAACAGAGACTACTTTTTGTATTGCAGATATTTCTGCTGTAATTTTTAACTTCTCAAAACTCCACATTCCAAGTTTATAGTACACTAAGTCTTTCCTAAGATGTCTTTAACTGGTACATTGGATTCATTAAAAAGTTGACACAGTGGTATCTTTGGCATATTTGGTGTTTTTTATGTTTTGGGGTTGGGTTTTGATGTTGGTTTTGGGTTTTGGTTTGGGTTGGGTTTTTTTAATTGCCTTTTTTTTTTTCCTCCATTGAAATATGAATTCCTGGACTACATAGGATGATCCTTCAGAGATATTCTTGAATTGCTGGATCAAAAAATAGCACCACTTCCAAAAATGGAAAGAATGTAACAAAGAAGGATAAGTGTATGTCTGTAAAATGCAGTTCAAAGATTGAGTTCTTCGTCGACCTGTCCCTCATAACTTCAGAGATCACTTCTCTTTCCATCAGCGCTATTTGTTGGCACAGCTGGAGAGGTCAGCCAGTCCTGGGAGGCTCATGATCTTCTGAGAACAGAGCTTTCATTTTGAACAAGACTTGATGCCCTTAAATTTTAACATCTCCTATTATTGAACAAACATTTATTTCTTTTGCTTATTTTCCCTTTGTAACGTCCTGTCATGGCCATCCAGCTCTGTCTCCTACAGAAGAAAGACAAGAGAAATTCAGCTGGATATGTTACTCTGTTTAAATAGTTGGGAAACAGATAAATACTGGGATGATAGCAGCTGCATGAACACTTACACAGATAAATAGGTGTACTTCAAAAATTTAAAAATTATACGTTATTGTTTATATTTAACAATAACACTGCTGTTCTTTCCCCTGAGAGTTATAGATTGAAAGAGTTGTGTTCAAATCCTAAATCCAGGTTAGCAGAGCTTTTTGACCTCAGAATAAAATATTAATGCAAGATTTTCAAACTACAAGCTGTCTGCTAAGTAGACATAAAACTGATCAGAAAAATACTAAAAGGAGAACCAGGGACACAAAATACACTTATCATTGAATTGCAGAGTGCTTTTCAGCTAATAGTAAATTGTTCTGCAAATATATTTCCAGGAGACTGAAGATAAAATGAAAATTGCTCCACTGAAATTGTAGCTGAAAAGGGATAGAAAGGATAAAAGAACAGCAGATTTGGTGAAATGATGCTTTATTTATGTCTTTTCAGAGGAAAATGAGGATGGAGCACAAACAGTGACAGGAATCATATTTCTTGATATAGCCAAGAACAGAGGTATTAGATACAGTGTGGACAATAATAGAAATAATGTCAGATATGACAGATGACTTTGCAATTGGCAGATTTTTGGGTTTCTTTTTATGCACACATTATATTTCACTTGTCACTGTCCTTCAAAACCTTCACTAATTAAAATTTGATGAATATTTACAGCTGAAATAATGATAAAATAAAAAATATTGTAAGCAAAATATTAAGAAGGATTATATAGATGAGATCCTAATGAAATTTTCAAAAAATATGAACAATAAAATTACAGTTTTTTTGTTTGATAACATTCACATACAAATTTTATTTGCCAGGATAAGAGTAAATGCATATGCATAAAGACAGTTCAACACAATGCAGTGCAATCCTGGAGCCTTTGAACAAATGATTTGTTGAATTTGAACTGCATCTCATTTTGTTTGCGATGCTACTCTTAACTTATTCTTCTGAAAGATAATAAGCCCATGGTTTTCTATAAGCTTAGAAAATAAACATGTAAAATTGAGCAGGCAACAGTATCTTCCTACTTATCACATAAATTAAGAAAACAGAGATTAGCCCCCTTAAAAGGAGTACATAAAATAAAGAAAATAATCACTATATAATTTTAAAAATATCTTTTCTCACCATCTTTTCCCACTTTTTGGTTGGTGGGTTGGTTGGTTGGTTGGTTGGTTGGTTGGTTGGTTGGTTGGTTGGTTGGTTGTAGGATTTTAAATTCTTTTCTCTGATAAAATGAAGCATGAAAAATGTGTACTCGTGGTTGGGGAATAATGTCCTGAAATTCAGTCTAGAGTTGACAAAGGAAAATTACTAAAAGCACAAAGGAAAAGATGGTTTGATGGTTCAACTGCCTCATATTCAGAGAAAAATTTAGAAAAAGGTATGTTATTTAGATCCAAACCAGAGCATCTTGCACAGTATAATCAGACATGTGTCTTGTATTATGCTTACTGATAAAACAGCCTTTGATTTGTTTCTCTTCCAGTACAGCATCACTGATGGTATAGATATTGAATTGTACAGGTAATGAAAAGTATCAAACAGATATATATAGGTTGGAAAAATGTGACAGTGACGGAGCCAGGGGCTGGGGTGACCGAGGAGAGCAGGGTCCCCGAGCCAGCTGGACGCTGGTGGGGCAGCTCCGAAGCACAGAGCAAACCTCCTTGTGAGCCAAGGGGAAGAGAAGACCTTTCCCTTTAGGCTGTGCACTGCTATGGCAACACCCCCTGCCTGCTTGGCCTGTCAGTCCTACACACTCTCTCCTCCCCTTGTCTTCCTCACATGTCCCCCGGCTCTGTTCCTCCCCCTGGCCTGATGGCCAACCCATTCCTCCTGCCCCTGGGCGGGCATCTCCCTGCCACTCTTTCCTGAACCCTCCCTGATCCCTGGAACCTTCTCCCTTACTCGACCCACCACTGGTCCCTGTCCCTTAGTTTACCCTTACCTGGTTCCTGTTGGCCCTTGTACCCTCATCCCTGCTATGTACCACCCCTGGCCCCCATCCCATTGAACCCTGTTACTCCCCGTCCCATGTACTTAAACCTCTGTACACCCTGCCCTCGGGGGATTCATCATCATCGTTGTCATCATCATCTTCATCTTCATCATCTTCATCATCTTCTTCACCTGATTTCATGTACTGGCTGTTCCACGAGCCTAACTGCAATGAACATCACTGTGGAAACTCACACGGAAACCTTTCCCTGCTCTTTACCACCGACTCAGATAAGCAGCTCTCCGGTGTGCGTCTGCGACTGTGTGTGTGTGACTCTGTGTGTGTGACTGTGTGTGTGTGTGATTGTGTGTGTGTGTGTAATTGTGTGTGTGATTGTGTGTGTGTGCGCGTGACTCTGTGTGTGTATGACTGTGTGTGTGCATGTGTGATTGTGCGTGTGTGTGACTGTGTGTGTGACTGTGTGTGCACGTGTGACTCTGTGTGTGTGTGTGACTGTGTCTGTGTGTGACTGTGTGTGCCTGTGTTTGCCTGTGGCACCTGCCGAGTGGCTCAGCAAAGAGGCACTTTTGGAAGGTTGTGGCACCGTATCACCCACTTGGTGTGCAACAAAAAAATATTTGCCAGAGTTGAACTTCATACTTTTTTAAGTGTAGCTGAACCTGTAAGGGTCTTACATATATCTTTAGTAATGTCAAGCGTAGGTCCAAGTGCTTTGCTGAAACAGGTTTGAGACACAATTTTTCTGTCATTACAGTGCACCTGTTATAGCAATTTCAGTATTAAAGAGATATCCCACAGACAAGAAGGAGAAGGGCAGGGGATGTTCAGGATGGCATTTGTTTTCTGACTCAACCACTACATGTGATAGAGTCCTGCTTTCTTGGGCTTGGCCTGCCCATGGGAAAGGGGCGTATGAATTCCTTCTTTTGCTTTGCATGCACACACAGCTTTTGCTTTACTTACTGCATTGTCTTTGTGTTGACCCATGAGTTTTGTCTCATTTGCGTTTCTGATTCTCTCCCCCATACCACTATGGCTGTGGGGCTCAGCTGCCAGCGCGGGTTAACACACAGCACCCCAGAAAAATTATTTTTGTAGCATCCGTTCACACAGGGATTAGAGATGCCTAAAACAGAAATGCCGAACTCTTAAGTTTTGGGCTTTTTATTTAATGAATTTGTCTAATAATATGCATGTTTCACAGCCAAAGTTTGTTGATATTGATGCCTAGGTAAAGTCTGTGTCTGGTCCCTGTCATAACTTCCTGAAATCTGAGAGGAGCAGAGCAATTGGAATCATGGCTTTATGCCTATATTGGGAATTGTGTCTTTCTGGTGATGATGCTGTAGTAGCAACATCTGTGGGGATGATTTGCTGCTGTTATGATCCCGCTGTGTGGCAGTTCAAAGTGAGGGGTCACTCCAAGTGATGCACATAGATCAGTTGGAGAGCTAGTAGAGCTCGTTGGACAGCAACAGGAATTTGAAGGGCAAGTGACCATGTAAAACAGATGCACTTACACTTTTCTGGGATCAAAGAGCCTAGAGTGTGGACAGAAGTATTGACAGTTGAAGTTTTTATAATATTCTGTTGCTGTAGAATAGCTGAGACAAATGTTATAAAATTCTATGACAAAAAATAACTTGTTTCATGTTAAAAGACTTTATGATGAAAATGCAATACATGGTGAAACATGACTAATAATATAAGTTTAAAAGAACGAAAATATAGAAGAACTTTCAATAATGATGAAAACCCCTGAAGATCAGGTATAATGAGCACTTCAGATTCTGAATAGTTGTCTAGGCTATCTAAATTCTTAAAGTGTAAGACCTTGCTGAATAGATGGTAAAAAAAATTTCCATGACTTCTCATTTCATGTTTGCATAAGCAACGTAGTAAACTAGAAATATTAGTGGGGTTTTTATTTTGTTTTGTTTTCTAGAAAACTGATAGGATAGAATAGAAAGGATGATTCTGTGGTTGAAAATAGTAGATAGATTTGCGCTTGAATACTAACATATGCAGAACAATAAAGTGAACTTGGAGTACCCTGGATACCATACAGCTTATCAGCAGTCACCAGCTTATAATATTCAGGTTATGGCTGAACAAGATGTAAAGGTATTTCCTCTGCAAACTACTTGAATTCTATGATGACAGCTATGCTTTTTTATGGGTAGAAAGTGAAACTCAAAAGAGCTTTGTCATTTTGGGTGTGACTGCATGGTGAAAACTTTTAGTAAATATTTACTTTTCAAATTACATGCTTTATTTGCCTGAGAGAGTCTCAGTAATTTAAACATGCATCTCCTAGTCCTTTATTCAAGTTGGTTTTAGTGCAAAGGAGGAAGATATTTTTTTTAAATAAAAGATCAAACTGTTATAAATTAAGCACCTAGATGTAGGTGCAGGGTTATGGAGTTCTAGTGACTCTTCCTTTGACTTACTGTGGCACTTTGAGAAAAAACCTCATTTATTCATTTTCCATTCTGCTGCCAGCTTTTCGGTTGTGTTAGGTTTAACTGGGATCATGAGGATTTTCACCCCACTTTTTACAAAAATCCATTAATTCTTTCTGCAGCTCTTCAGTGTTCAGTATTTCATATTCTCTCTGTCTCCTAAAGCCTGTGAGGAGACAGGGAAACCCTGCATTCATGAGTAGAGAACATTTGCCAAGTGTGGAAATTTAGAAATTGTATTGAAAATAATTCTCTAGAATTTCATCTCAAATCTCTTCTCACAGTTTTGAAGAGAAAAAATTCTAGTAGTCTAGACTGTTTTGAAAAGGTATTAGTTATGCTATATGACCTTTTAAATTAAAATTTATTTTAATTAGAAGTATTACAACTTCTTATAGATGATATTTTCTGGTAATACAGCTGTAATGTAACATGGCCGATAGATTGCTGGATGATTCATTTTTTGTTACTATCTTTAAAGAAAAATGTAAAACAAGCCTAATGGAAAAAAAAATGATTATTCATATTTGGGAGCTTTTAAAGTAATTTAGATTCTATGAATGATTTCAGTCCACATGGTGAATACATTAAAATATTTTAATTCTCAAATTCATTGCCAGAAAAAGTGCTAATTTCATTTGATAGAAGAGATGAACTATCCTTGCATGATAATACACTGCAATGACTTTCATGACATACCATATAAACTGGAATATATATTTGTCTAAAATGATTAAGCCAATTTATTTATTTTAAATCAGACCTTGATTGAATTACTAATATTCTTTTATTTTTATAATAATATTTATTCTGAGTGAAAAAAGTCTAAGGATGTTCAGCTCTGTTTATGTTTCTTTCCAAGAAAAACAAGCTTGAAGAAGAAATAGGAATGCCAAAACATGTATAAAGCAAAGTTAATTCTCCATCTCCAGAATCTCTCTCTGTCTTTAATAGCCAAATATTATGCTATATCTGCAGAAAATAAATCACACAGCTGCTCAGTTCTGGACAGTAATCTTTCCTGACAGTACAACATGAATACTTTCAGAGAAAGATAGGAAGATTCTTACTTTTAACTTTCAAAACCAATAGTGTGTTACACTCTCAGAAATGTATTCTCGTCATGCAGAAACAAGGACATGCTACATTTCTAGCACTGTTTAAAGAACTTCTTACTATTTCTATATCAAATAGAGAATACATACTAATATATAGTCTTGCTTGCACATCACATATAGTAATATTGCAAATGCGAGCAAAATGGATAAAAATGTATAAATGCTTTCTATTCAGTGCAAATGTGATATTTGTCTTATGAATTTTAGGATTGTCCACTGTCCACTGTCATTTCAAATCCATTAGTATTATATCTTCAATAGAATAATGAAGGTAAAAGTTAATGAAGAAGTGTGTGCAGGAATGTATCTCTGTGGACTTATTATGATGGGATGCATGACATTTCCTTTCATCATTTTTTTAAAGAAAAAAAGAATTAGATGCTATTGAAAAAGGTAGTGCAAACATAAAAATTAAATTAATTGCTGCTGTGAGAATTTAAAAGGATTTTTTTCTGGAAACAGGATTAAAAACTCTTGGTAACAACCAAATCTTCACTGTTATTTTATGAACAATTTCTTCAATTTCAATTCTGTCAACAAGCAGAAATTTTTTAAGTCTCACCCTGTACAAACAACTGAAAGCAAACTAAGTAGCTAAAGCATCTTTCTCACCACTTGCATGAGGATTGCAGTTGGTGCCTGCAGTGAATATGAGACTGATGAGAGATCATCTACCAGATAGACTGCGCAGTATTTCACTGTCTGAAGTACCTATTCTGTGTGAGGGGCAGTTTTGGAGCCTGTGGAGGCAGTCTTACCTCTGGCCCCTTTCCTGATCCATGTACCTCTTTGCCCCTGGGCACTTGCTTTCCAAGGTCTCTGAGCTCTCCTACAGTGAAATGTTGCTGTTAAGGGCTCTCTCCTGCTCAACAATCTTGAATAATGAGTGAGATTAGAAATCAAGTAAAACATAGAGGAGAAAAATAAACAAAAGTGGATAAAGAGATGGAGAAGATAAACGGCAAGTGACTTACGGCTACCTATCCTTCATGAGAGTCATTGTCCCTATGTTTGGTTTGGGCGAAATGATCAAGGAAACTGCGTTTCTCTGAGAAGTTTTTATATATTTCTGCATTTTTCTTCTGATTATGACATTTTAGTTCTGAAGGCAAAGTTTCTGTCAAAGGCACATGGGAGAAAAGTGTGGAGCTTTTGAATAATTTAATATTATCCATAGACATCCAAATCCATTATCCAGTCCAAAGTGAGAAGAGTTAGAAGTTTACCATGATTTACTCAGAGACATTGTAAGAAGTCATAGAGCCTTTTAAAAAGATTTCAGCAAAATGTTGCTAATAATATCTATATCCTCTAATATAGAGTGGATGTGTACCAAAAATGACTGCACAGAGAAGCTTGCAGTTAAAGACCAAACATGACTATGGATACAAGAGACTGATAATGCACAAGATAGTAAGGCTTGTGTTGTATTTCCACAATTGGCACTTTCTGCCTTTGCCAAACATAGATGCTCAGAAATTGAAATTTTTTATTTCCAAAAAGCTTACTGACAAGACTATTAATATCTTAACAGCCTCAAGTAACATTTTTTTTAAAATTAAAATGTGATATGGTGTAATAAGCCCTGTCTTAACGCAGGCATTCCACTGCTACAGCCAGAGCAGGCTGTACAGTTAAAATTGTATTGCTCTTCCTTCAGTGTTTTTTGCAACCTGATTATCAATTCAGCTAGTGCTGTGTGACAGGTGAGTTTGTTATGGCTTATGATACTGTGAAGCTGGTGACAAAAAGAAACCAGATGTAAGTATATGCTGCTTAAGTTCAGCATGTCAGTTAACATTTTTCAACTATCTATAGAATCTAAACTGAACTAAAGATCAGTTTAGACAAATGACATCCTCGGTACTTGAGTTTCTCTTGCTGTACATTATTAGATGTTTCATATCTCAGTGTCATTATCTCCACCTGAGAGGGAAAACCTTCACTGCATCATACAGGTGTGCTGTAAAGAGCATTTAAGGGGTAGAAAGGAAGAGCAGTTGACTGATGAAAAGGTATCGCCTGGGATAAGCAGTATATACAAGCACTAATGGTGCTGTAAGACTAGCAAATATGGATTTATATTGCTCCTCTTTGCAGAGGTGCAATGTCAGATCTTACTGTCTTCAGGAAAGTGAGGAATATGTGATAGATATCATAAGCAAGAAAGTATTTCCTTGCTTTTGTTAACCAGAAATCTAGGGGTTAGGGATGTATACTTCTCTGTAAACCATTAAGGCAGGTGGATTAAAACTTTGTCAGAGTAAGTAGCCTGCAGTTGCTACTCATGTCTCTTATAGGACATGAAGGGCAAATTTACTATGAATAATCTTTCCAGTGAATCAGTCATATCACCTGCTCCACTAGGACAAACCAGAATATTATGCATGCAGTGAGCTTCACAGTACTAATACTAAAGTGTATGGTACCACAATTAAGCAACAGAAAGGAAGAATGTCTGGTGTCAAAGCTAAAATTCAAGCCATAGCATGCCCACCTGGTCACAGAAGGGAAAGTACAGTGACATGTCTCACCTATCCAGGGAGTGCAATTTATCCTGCCATTGCCTCTGCCGTCCCCTCCTCTCCACTCTGTAGCTGGGGGAGGCATTGAAGAACTGTGAAAAGGAAAAGTGCCCTTTGGCACCTGGAGGTTGACTGTCCCTTCCTCATATTCTGCTTATTTTCCAATATTTCTCACACCTATAACCACAAAGAAAATCATTAAGAAAGGAGAGTAACAATCCTGTTTATTTCACCCAACAAGGTTATTTCAGAACAATTCTACAAGGCAAAGGTAAGGTGCTGGGGGAAGAATTTCTGCAGCTGGAGATAGCTCTTGCCCTACTACCCTAAACCCTTGCAAAATATGCTGGTACTGTTTTCTTCAGAACTTTGAACACCTGTGAGCATATTCTGCTCTATTGCCTTCTTGGTGATGGGAGCAGCAATAAAGTGGAAACTCTGTAGAGAACTGACAAGTCCAAGTCATTAGTGCTAAGTGGAATGCAGAAAGGTTCTTTGGCAAAGTGTAAAAGCGCAGTTGGGAAGTGGTAGAAAATGGGTGGAGGCAATTAAATATTGTGCCATTAAATAATAAAATATCCAATCATAACTAATTTTATCTAGAGATTCTGCATTCCCTTCATCCATTTTATCACATTTGTCCTACTTTTAAAGCAGCTTATTTAAGAAAACAGTACACATCTCCTCAACCTTTGTTAACAAAACTACTGATTACCAGTAAGTCCAAGAGTTATCAGGTATAGATGCATTCTTTGAACGGGCAGAGTTCTAGGAAATACCTGTCTTTTATAGAAAACTGAAAGTTTAATGGAACAAATGCAAAGATGTCTGTGCCTTGAAGACAAGATAACTTTATGTTGTCTCATGGTAGTGTGCTGAAGATCAGAAATCAGGATTAGCAGATTCTTGAACAATAACGTGAGAGTTTAGCTTGTAAAAGACAATTGCTTTTTAACCAATTTAACTTCAAAGATGAAGAAAATCATTGAGTATAAATAAATTTTAAAAGCCTTTAGAGAGAAGTGACATATAAATATGCTAAAACATGCACACCTCACATACCAAATCCAATTTAGGTTGCATTCCACTGAGGTACAGGAGAGCATAGATGAACATTCCAGAAGCAGAGTGGACATGGCCACCAGTGAATGAAGGTTGACATGCCATTCCACTGAAAGGGGTAGCTGAGAGGTAGTAATAGATGGCTAGATGAACAGGGAATCTCTGTGTTTCTAGAGTGCACAGGAGCTTTAGCAGAACAGGAAAACACCTGGAAGAAATAAGTGATATGCATTTTTTTCATTGCATAACTGCAGCTGTTATTTCATCCAGTTCTGAAGTCTAAAGTTGGAAAGATTTTGAAAAAATTGGAAAGGATTCAAAACAGATAGATAAAGGAATATGAAAAAAAGTGAGAGAGGAAGGGAGAGTGTTAAGATGCTCAGTCCAAAATCCAATATAGGATCAAAATATTTACATCCAGAAATACAGAATAGTCAGGTATCAAAATGTTTTGTAAGAAATTTAAAAATGACTGCTGGAGGAATAAGGCAGGAATAGACCTTAGGTGTTGGCAAGGTTCTCTTCAAGTGATATCCCCTATTGCCCCTGGCAGAGGAGGACTATTGTGCCAGAAGGCTAGTTGTTGTAAGGCACTATGGTAATCCTTGTGTTTACATGTTCCTTAATATGAAAAAGGGCCTTCCAGGAAGGGATAACACTAGAGCAATAAAACAAGGCAATGCTAAAAAAAATAGGGCATAGCTTCTAATATTGACGATAATAAACTCAACTTGACCGACATGGGAGACCGTGAGAGATTCATTTTATAGCTATTACAAGTCATTAATGAATCATGAAGCTGTAACCCAGCAATCAGGTTGCAATGGTAAAAAAAAAGGATAATTCTTCAAGATAACTGTGACAAAAGTACATGTGTATTCTTTTAGGCTGTGGCAAATGAAAGAAAGTTGATTTTTCATATTTTGGCTTTGCTGTGTAAACAAGTAGGAGTGTAATAATTTTTTCTTTGATTAGATGTGGATAACTGATAGAGCACATAAGCAATTAATATTAGATGAAATAGGATAATAAAACATGCTCGTGTTGGGAAAAATCTGCTTTCTCCTACCTTGTTTAATCCTTAGTATTGAAGAAAGTAACCTTATGGGGGGGGTTAAACAAAACATTTTGTCTCTAAAATTCTTTTCATGCACCTCTGTAATGGTCTTTGTCGTCTTGTATCTTTACCATTGAGATGTCATCACTGGTAGATACTCTGTCAGCTAAGTGTTGCAATAAATTCAAGAAAGTACTACTTTCTTTTGTGTTTTGTTATGACAGTACATTTTAACTTTGTAATGTACTTTCATAAAGTTGTGAGTTTGGTTCGTATCTACCAATTGCATCATTCAGCTAAATTACAAAAATCCTGGACAAAGACCATCCTGGTTTTTGACTGGGGGAGTTTTCATGGCTTGATGCCATGAACAGTTCTATAGAGCAGTTATCTTCATTTAGTTAAAGCCAAAGGGAAATAAAGTTGATTGTGAAGGAACTTCAGAGATCTACAGATGAAGAAGTGAGAACCATTAATCTACACAATGTGTAAATACCATGCCAGCAAGGATTATAAAAGTTAATCTTGTTGACATAAATCTTTAATACTTGGATCAGATTGCCACAATGCCTTTGCTGTTTGTTTAGTGTTTGTTACAAGCAAGGAGAATTTTTTATATGGAGTACATAATGGGCAAAAATGTCAAAGAGCAATGCCTTACAGGTTGAATAAATTACAGAGCTAATAAATATATGGTCTATTAAGACACCAAACGAGTTTGTAGAAATCTACTAAAGTCAATTAAAACAGTCAATATGTGTATAGAAACAAGCTAATTAGTGGAACTGATGAAGGTGCCAGTGAAATCAGTGGATATGCAATATATTATGGATGCAAAGCACTGTTGTGCAACAGTGTTTTGTACTATTTTAAGAGGGTTCACTCTATATGAACCATGTTCTAACACATTGACATTAACAGATTGACAAAAAAATGTAAGTGTATTTTTGTAGTGAAAAGTAATATCAGTTCTAATTATACAAATTGGTGCATATACAGCATGGACAAAGCATGCTGAGAGGCCACTTAAATGGTGGCACCATTCCTACTGTTATGTGAAAACCCTGAAATTGTACATGCACAGAGAGCCCTCCCCTTCACCTTCACATCTGGAGTGCTGTGTCCAGTTCTAGGCTCTGTGGTGCAAGGAACACACAGACTTAATGAAGTGTGTCCAGCACAGAGCCACAAAGGTGATGAAAGGACTGGAGCATCTGCTCTGTGAGGAACGTCTGAGAGCTGGGACTTGTTGGAGAGGAGTCAGGGTATCTCATGGATGTTTGGAGTACCTGATAGGAGGTGATGAAGCAGAAACCAGCCCCTTCCCGGTGTGCCCACTGGCAATGGACACAAATGGAAACACACCCTTGGACATAATTAAAACCTGACTGGATGTGGTCAAATGGTGACCATTTGGTTCAAACCAGCTTGTTTATGTGACCTGTATAAATTCCTGTTCCCTCTTGAAAAGAACTCTTATTTGAATGGAAGTTATAGTTTTAGATTAGGACTTCATAAAGTTTTCTATGTGTGCTGAACAACTTTCTTGCAGCTTTTTTCCTTCCTTGATATGGTGGATGTCCTAGAGGCATTCAATTGAATCAATATGAAAGGTTTTAATAATTTTAATCAAATATTGTTTCTTAGAATTGTTTTATGCTTTTTACTATTCAGTGTCTGCTGCCTATTTTCTTTACAATGAAATGTGACAAAATAATTTCTTTAAAGGCTAATTAAGTTTTTCCACAGTAAACATTTCAGTCTAGTTAATTAATGAAGAGTTGATCTCCATACACTCCTTAACATGACTGAAAATCAAAAGCTGACGTTGCCCAACAGGCTTATTTGGTTTATATTTGACTGTCTAAAGGAGTGAGTGTTAGCAATTATATATCAAGTAAATGTAGACTGTGGCTGTCCACATGTCCACAAAAAAAATCAACCTCATTGTTATCAATCTTAGTATTATACTACACTGTTCCGTGTATCATTAAACCAGGACCATAGAGATAATTATATGGACCAGTGGATCTCTGAATGTTTTTTTTTTTGAAAACAAAAAAACCACACGTTCTTTTAATCAGTTATATCCCACATAAAACAGCTTTGAAGCCACTGTTAAAGACACTCTATTTGTAATGGAGACTGAGAAAAAATACCAGCTGTGAATTACCTGATCTTGCTCTGGTTTTACCTTGTTTGTGACTTTCTGTCCTGTGAGAAGGGACAGGGCCATTGATTTGAGAGTGAAGGAGCACTCTTGAGTGCTAAAGGTCTGAAAGTAGGAGTGGGGCAGCAGAAGGCATCTCACCAAAAACAATGACACCTTCAGGCACCCTGGCTACCCCGTAGGGAGGTGTGGGCTGCAGGGACCAGTAGTGTAGCAGAGAATTAGAAAGGTGTCCCTGCAGAAGGATTGTCCTGAGCAAAGCTAACTGAAAAACTTTCAGGAAAATAAAAGTTTTGTACTAGAAATGTCAGATGACTTTGAGCCTCAGGGGTCTAACATGCTTCACCTGAGACACAGGTGAGCTTCTGACAGAATCAGCAAGTGCCTGAAGACAAGGCACCCCAAACCCACCTTGGCCCTGCAATGGAAACAGTGCACCTGGTCATGGCACACCAGGATTAATGGCTCCAGGATGTGTTTGCTGTATTTTGTGTAGTAACTTCGTGGAAATCTTCGGATTCAACTGTCACTTGAATTGTCTCTAAGAAGCATGAATATTCATAAGAATAATACACAAATATGTCTTTGTGTGTATGAAATGAACATAGAATATGAACAATATTCATTTATGGGTGAAATGCTGCACTAGAAAGTGCATTTACAGCTGTCTTATGAACTAATCATTATGGTCCTTCAGAGGACAACATTACTGTAATGATTTTCTTAGATATATTTATGCATCTGATATTAAGCAAAGGGTTTCCAAATGCTTTCTATTTTAAAGTTTACAGGAATGCACTGCTTTTTAAGAATGCTTGTTTGAGGCTGTTTTGCATGATTATTAAGTGCTCTCATAAAATGAAGCCACTACCTTTCATGCAATTCTGTCTAAAGCAGCTGTGATTATCAGTCTTCTTTCAACAGTATTGTTCAACAGAATTAATTCAGACCAAACAATTAATTAAACCAAAATTAGGCCTTTTTTCATTAATTGTTAGGGAATCAGAATTGCTTTTTATCAATATGTTTTGCTGAAAATGTAGTTACTGGAACAAAGAACAGACTAGATAATTTTATCTACCTTTTGATCAATTACTGTTTATTCTTAGTAATATTTTTTAAAAATGCACTGGATATATTCTGCTTCTTAGCTAATAAATATTTATTTTGTTAAAAGAATAAATAAAAAGTTAAAAATCTGTGTGATAAATCCGTGGTGAATGATTTCTTTTGAATTAAGACTTATCTGTTGCTTTAATTTATTACGAGGGTTGTGCCAGTGTTATTGTCACCTCTTATATACTATTTTGAAAATAGATCATCTTATTCATTCTTAGATAATTATAAATATTTTTTGACTAGTCTTAATTCCAGTTTGGAAATTCTGTCTGGTTTTGTGGCTGGATGGATTTGAAAAATCTCCGAACCTTGGCTCAGAATGAACACCTCCAGACAAAAACATGCAACAATCATTTCAGAGACTTTCATACTTACTGAGTATTATTTTAGTTTAATAAATGCACATGATAGAGACACATACAAGTCTGTGTAGGACATCCCTTATGGTTTAAATAGGAAGATAATGCAAAGTTAAAACTGGTATCAGTCACAAACCTGGAAAATAGCAAATGAGAGATTTTAAGGTTATGTATGGATTTTTTAAAAACAAAATTATTTACTCGCTTGTTCAGAAATTGTACTTTTTTACTTTCTAAGATCATCAATACTCATTTTTCATTTATCTTGAGTCAGTTCTCTGGGCTGGGAAGGATAGTACATCTGAAATTCAAACACATTTTTAGTACAAATAACTGTCATCAACATGACACTCTGGGAATGTGACAAAATATGATTTTCATAACAGAACAGTTGTCCATTTGTAGAGCAGGAACCATCACATGTGACCAAATGCATGCTCCATCTGACAACAACAAATACCCAAAGTCTACCAGCCATCTCTGAAAAACACTCATCTAATGTTTTAATGAACACCCGTGAATAATGAATACGATCAAAGACAATCAAGCCTGGTTTAAGTGGACTGCATATGATTTGCTAACCAAAGGAAAGGAGGTAAGATGATAAAAAAATAATCACTTCTGAAAAACTCAACCAGTTGTTATCCCTTGTCTCAGGAACTAGAGATGGAAAACTGTCAAGCAAGTCTTCTAGTCTCTTGGCTCTCTTGATTGCTTTTTTACAAGACCCCCTTGTCTGCTGAAGCAAAGTCGGTTTCTGTGAGAGAATGGAATCAATCCACTGAGTAGAGAAAATGGTAAAAATGTGAGTTAACAGTTAATTCTGTGAAGTTCAGTAATTTTATTTCTGTTACAGCTCTCCTTGAATACCTTGATTCTAAATCTTATATGAGGAGCTTCCATGTTCCTACTTAATTTTTAACTGTCTGCCCTAAATGTTCACCTACTTTGTATTTTAGACTCTTACTATCTTCCCAATATTTATAGTCACAGCTTATCATGTAAACCTGGCATTAATTTCATTATAAGCAGGACTAAATTTGAAAGTATTCTCCGTTTGAATATTTTCCAAATTTCTGTGACATTTGCATAGGAAAATGGGAAATCTAAATATAAATTAATTATCTGGCAATTGTATTTATTGTATTCTTTTGAAACTTGTGAATTTTGAAATTTAGAATTCTGAAATTCATATAGTAAAACTTTCAATGAATATTAGCTTTCCTCTAAGCCAGATGTCTTATTTCATTTTTTATAATTCATAATAACAGACAGCATATATGGAAAACCTGCCAACTCTTCTGCTATAGATGTAGAAATATAAACATGTGATTGTATGTGTTACTATTAGAGAACACTAGGGCAGTGTAATAGCACTCTAAGTTGGTGGATTGTTTGTGTTTGGGTTTTTGTTCAGATAAAGATGCTTAGGTAACTATAAACAGCAAGAAAAACTCCAGATCTATTATGGATTATTCACCATTCATGTTAGCAAAAGCAAAAATGCGCTCACCAGTGTTATTACACTCTTCCTAGAAACCTGAAGGTTTCATCTCTGGAAATCTTTCTTACAAACTCGTTTGATTGAAAAAGAAGTCAGCATCTATCAATACAACCAAAATAGAAAGGTGAGCATTTGAATATGCTTATGATCCCTTCACAAGTCATTCCTAGAAATCTGTTCTTGGAAATTCTTGAGGATGAGGAAGGTAAGTTCTTTAACTTTTTTCAGATTTCATATTGCCCAGATTTGGATATAATTCATTGGGCAATGAAAAGCACTGAGATTAACTGAATTGCAACCTTTTTAAAGTTAATAAATAATAAGAAACTCATACTGAAATAATAAGTTTTACCAGTTGACTAATTGAACAGATCACACTAATTAATCTGCCCTTCTTAGTCTGAAATACTATTGATTCAAATAGTTTTTAAATATTGAGATACCTGCTATTCACAAGATAGCATGGAGAAAATTGCATGCTTGCTTGGCAAAGAAGTAAAATTAGGAATTGATAACTTGTCTAACATAAACTATTTGGTGTGCATAAACAATATAATATCCTGTATCCTTGCTTCCTCCTGAATAATCTTGCATATTCAGAGACTTAATTGCCTACTGGTATTAGAAAGGAGGATCTTGGCCATGCAACTCATTTTCATTGAGATGGAGTTGTTTAATATATTCTGTAGGAGTGATCCCCATATGCTGAAGTCTTTTATGATAGAAAGAAGCATAAATACTATGTTAGATTTTGAAAGATTAACTCTTCTAGCTTTGTGATGATAAACTGTTGACAGCTCTATATTCAGGTAATAATATTACACCATGTGAAGTGTGTTAACTTTGAAAAAGCATATGCAACTTCTACATGAAGACCTAAGTGTGTGCAATTTGAAGGTGGTATGGAGCTCATTTGAGAATATCACTTGACAGGAAGCAGGGACATTATTCAGAACAGGTAAATACAATATTTCTGCATTCAGGTCCGAGGGATGTAAATGTTTATTATAATACAGGATTCTGAATTCTCTGTGGGTATATTTACTAGTTTTTCAGACATAATTTACACAGTCTCCTTCTCTTTACTTTTCCACTCATAGGATAAGCTTTTTTTCTTTAAAATCTAATGTGAAACAATTTATACTGTGGTTCCAAAAGCAATTCACTATAATAGCGGCATATACCTTTCACCGTGAGTTGAACATGCAGAATCCTCCCCATGTAATTTCAGGAGCACCTCTGCCTTTGGGTCCCGTGGAGTTTTCATCTGCCAGGTGCTGATTTAAGCTATTCTGGCTGAATGAGAAAAAACCCAACTAATTATAATCATGTAATAATTTTGTCTTTCAGGTTTTACAGAAACTGTCTGGAATACTTTCCTGGTTGTTAATGATCCTTAATAGAGCAGATGGAATTCTCCAGTCTGAGCAGAAGCTACAAAAGAGTCTCTGAGGTTTATGATGCGTCATTTGGTTCACATCCGGCAGAGTAAGGCAGAATAAATCTAAAAAAATGAGAATGTTGAGGGGCTTTGATTCTGTTGCTGAGCTATTCCCTATATAACATGTGTTGTGTTGCTAATTTGCTGACTTGGAAACACCAGCAAGGAATTATATTGGGAGTTTTAAATTTTAAGCACTGCAATATTAAAGAGGTGGCATGCTGAGATACAAAACTTAAAAAAAAAAAAGTAGAAAATCTCACATCTAAAATGCATCTTTATTGCACTCTAAGGGCTAATAGGCAAAATCACTCCAAAGGCCAACTGCCTGATTAAAATTGCTGGTCCAGACCTTTGTAAATAGCTGAAATTGCTTTATATTAAAAAAAAATAATAATAATAAAACTCATTTTGGCAAATTCTTACTCTTCCAAAAATTATGACCTCTAAACCTTTGTAGGTCATAATCCATCGCTGAGTACAGACCCAGATTCTCAGTCTGTGTCTGTAGGTACCTAGATGCTTATACATCATACATAATATAACCTCTGTGAAGATGTCCATATGTTCTAATGCAGCCCAGAAGGCTGTTGGTCGCTTTTGCCACTTATGGCCAGTTATCCACCAGGATCCAGGAAAGTCTTTCACACATCTGCTTTCCTAGTGGTCAGGCTCCAGCATGCATAACCACATAGGCTTATCTCTCCCCAGGTGCAGGACATTTCATTTACCCTTGCTGAACATCATGGGACTTGTCTCTTCCCAGTTCTCCAGACTATCCCTGTCACTCTGAAAAGCAGCACAACCATCTGGTGCTCGTCCTACTTTTGTATCATCTGCACACTTGCAGAGAGTGTGTTCTGTTCCATAGCACAGGTCATTAATGGAGGTACTGCACAGTCCTGGATGCAGGACCGACCCCTTGGTACACTGCGTGTGGCCTGCCCCCGGCTACACTTTGTACCAGTGACCACAACCTTCTGGATCTGGGTTTTCAGAAAGTCTTCAGTCTATTTCTCTGTCCATTTATGTAACCCATATTTTGTTTATGATGATTGTTGAGAGAGACAGTGGAAAATGACTGGAGGCAGTGTGAAAGCCTTTGCCAGACTCAAGGTAAACAACATGCACTGCTCTCCCTTCATACACCAATGTATTCACCTCGTCACAGGAGGCTTTCAGGTTGGTCAAGCATCAGTTTGCCTTCATAAATTCACGCTTTCGCCGTGCTCTAAAAATCAATGATGTAGATTTATGAGGATTTTTAAAGTATATATTTTCACAAGGAAATTATTTAAGTATCTAATATTCAACATTTGTAATGTCCATCAGGGCTGAATGTAGAGTCCCACAAGAACATCTCATGTCTGCTGTCTAGGTGCGGGACCCTGGAGCACACAAACCTTTAGTCTGGCCCTTTTTGTGTTCTTATACATTTAAAGAGCCACTGAGTGTTTTCCTTATAGTGTTCTATAATCCAATTTTGTTTAATTAGAAATTACTAAAAAAAATGCTTTTATCTTAGGAACAAACCTGAATCACCGTGTCTTATTCTTGAAAACAGTACTTTTTCCACCAGTCAACCATTAAAAATTTCCTAATAATGAACTAAAATATATGCAAGGCTGAAAACCTGCTTTGTTTTCATATGTGTGGCTGGTAACAGCTGATATCCTTAGCCAGAGTAATCAAGGCTTGTAATCGAAATGTTAATGAGCCCTGAACTATAGCAGAGCAAATTGAAGAGTCAGCTGTTATTGAAGGCAAAGTTAAAATACCATACCTGAGTAAGCTTTATGCTTCTTGAATACCTCTCTGATAAAGGATCTTAAGTCATAAACACTTTCTGAAGAAAGGATTTTGAAAATATTTCCTGTATGCAAAAAGTTTCTCTTTAAAATTTGTTTTCTGTGAGAGTGTTCTGAAGTGATATCATAAACCTTAGAGGGCTCTGTAAATCTGGCTCCAAGGTGAGAGATATGAATCAGTTATCTGGAGTCACCTTTAGTCTTAGAGTAGTGACCTGGCCACGAAGATGTGAATCCTGTTAGTTTAAAATCTTAGAGGGAAGACAGAGCTTTGAAAATCTAGGCATACCTGTTCCTGCCATCCAAGCTTTGACCTGTAAGACCCATCAGTGGGAATCTGTGTTGCTTCCCATAGAAAGGAAGAGATGAAAAAATTACAGTTTTTAATAATGCTATTGTAAAAAGATGACTGGGGAAAAAAAAAACAGAGGAAACTAAGGAGTTATATTTACATCCTAACAGAAGTTATAATGGTACAGGAATTTGAGGGTAAAATACAGATGCTGGCCCCTGGCTAGAATGCAGTTGGCATGCTCAAAACCTATTCCACAGTGATTCCCCAAACACACACACCTGCTAAGGGATGGAACAGAGGGTGGAGCAGAGTGGAGACACTGTGGCCAGGCTCTGTTGAAATCCTTGAAGGGAAGGGAACCTGATGGTACTTTGCAGCTGATAAACCACATGACACTTGTCAGCCAGGGTTATGTAGGAGGAGGAGATATCCTGCTGCTGAGCCAACACCTGTGGCGAAATCTCTCTCCTCAGATGAACTTGATTCATTGTAGCCTAACTCTAATATTAATGCATACCTCCATCCCAGTGTTACTCATCTCCATGGGATGATCACCCCTCACTGGGCATGCACTCTAAATTCTTTTTGACTGTATCTTTAAAAGCAAAGCGAGAAAATTCTACCCCAATCAGCAACAAAGATATGTATGACTAGAGTCACTCATGCTCCACCTAAACACAGAGGAATAGCGTAAAACCAAGTTGAGAATTTGGAAAAGTTAGGGAAGACTCCATTGTAACTGCTGGGATCAGTCAATGGGCTGAACCTGTCTTCTCCCCTGTAGAGACACCTGTTGTGTAAGAATCACACTCTGCACTGAACATTTTACTGGGGATTAGAAGTTGTCCATGTATTGCTTTAAATACATTTTTTCAGGCAGATACTGTCACCAGCGCCTATCAAAACTTAATCTGCCACAATTTTATATTCATGAAGAGTGTTGGTGTGAGTCCTTCATTGGCACTGGCAGTCACTGGCAGTAACATACTCAAATACAGTGGAAGACCTACTGAAAGGTCTCCCTTATGCTCTGGATGTGTGTCCCTGAACAAGTCAGTCCGGCCCTCCCACCCAGCAGGACTGCTCAGTGAAGGGTGCCCATAGTGGGACACTGACAGACTGATAAGGCACAAGGGCATCAGCTATCATGGGGTGCTGGCAGACAAATCAAACACTACAGGTCAAGTAAACCTCTCCACACTAAGGGTTGAAGAAAACTCCCTTTTCACATGACAGCTGTTTAACCATTAAATAATTGGAAAGAACAAGATGCTCATATGGCTGTTTGTCCTTCTCAGACTATTCACATTTGGGGCCTCTGCAGGATCATCTGGAGCACAAAACCATTATTTCTGCAATCTCACACTGTCTCTGTGTTATCTCTAAATTCATGTAACAAATGAATCATCTGGTAACGTATTTACGTCTAGGAAACCTTGTCCAGAAAATTCTTACCTAGGTTAAAAAGAATGGCTACAATAATTTTTAAAACAGTAATTCCATATGATGCTGAAGGAAACTCAAAGCCATCATGAGTTAAAAAATTTTCACGTAATATTTTGAGAATCCAGAAGCTTAACTAATATCTCTGCAGGGAAATGTAACTAACCAAGGAAGTTTCTCTTTTTCAACCAACTAAATAATAAAATCAATATTATTCAAAATATGATGAAAAATATTGAACTTTTTTTTTTTTTATTATTTGTCCTGAGCGCAAAAATATTACAAAGGGGAAAATCTATTCAGAAATGTGAGGTAAGAAGATAAACCCGGTAAACCGATATTCAGGAGACATCATATGGTTTTACATTTTCTAACATCCAGGGCTTTCAGAAAAAAAAAATAAAAAATCAGGTATTATAAATCAAAAAATAGAGAAGAAAAAGCAGATGAACAGGAAGAACTGTGAATTGTTTCCCACTACTATGCAATCAATTTCTGAAATTATACAATTTATAACATAGAATATCAAAAGAAATATCCTTTTTTAAAAAAAACCTGGTTGACTTTTCTTATAATATGTAGTAGCCTGAGGTGTGGAACTACATATACACAATACTAAAAGTGAACAGTGTAAAATGTTTGTAGTTTGATATGACCTTTGATCTTTTAAATAAAACATGGTCTTCTTTCAAGACCTACTGTTCCACATGGTTATACACGGTATTTTAAAAAGAATAAGTCTACCTATTTTTCCCCCAATATTAAAATAAAAATAATAGTTTTTTTAAAAAATTAAAATCCAGAACTACACTAAGACTATTTCTAAGTTGGACAGCCAGTGTATCTGTATCTTCCAGGAGGAGTTCGTTAAAACATATTAAGATTGGTGTCAGTAAAAGAGTAGTCTATGAACACTTTTCCTATTTTCCTATGTAGAAAAAAAAATTCAAATAGCATGCATAGAAATAAGTAAGACTGAAAAAAATGTCATTTCAGTAAATCTCTTCTGATGAAGCAAACAAACTTGCTTAGTGACCCATACCCTTGATGGGAACCAATTAGGCTCCTCAGGGTGATGGATTGGTGGTGTTGGGTGGGTGCTGAGAGGTGAGGAGGAGATGGCAATGGCTGCAGTTACTGTGCAGGAGGTATACAGGGTGACAGTGCAATGAAATCCAGAAGGAAAACAAGTTTTCTATTGAAATGGAGCAGGAATACAAGAAATGTCTCTCTGACATTAGCCTGCTGCTAGAAGATGAGTCTCTGGAGACTCATCTCTGTCAAACTTACTTCTAGGATAAATTCTGTAAACTCCCCAAGGCAGGTTCTGTAGCTTGTTTTGTGCTCTGAGCACAATGGCTCCCTGATCACAGAACCAATTTTGATTTTAGTGTTTTTCAGTGGTTTATGGCAAATGACCCGGTTTACACAGGGTCTCTGTACCATCTATGCAAAATAGAATTATTTTCTTACTCTTCAGGTAATAGAAGGGTAAAGGAATAAAATAATCCAACACAATGAGAAAATACATTTTCACATGTAGATATGTAGATAGAATATATTGACAGATAGAATATAATCAATAAATACCAACATGCCCCTAGTCTAGAGTAGTAAAAATATGTGAGTCTGGCTTTTCTAAGGGTATTTTTAATGTCTTCTTTCAGATTTAAAGAAAGATTAGTATTTTTTGGTTCAATTTTGGAATGTAAAAGAACAGTGAAATTTGGAAAACATGTTTCCATTTGTCCAATGTCGTGGCATTGTGTCTTAATAGGTTTTGCTTCATGGTATGGTGCAGGGCTGTCTGACAAAGAAAAAAGAGGGTCATATGAGAAGTAGTAATTTAAGTAGACATATGCTTACCTGTTCCAGTCACTTAAAATAAAAACAGTTTAAAGCAATAGCATATGTTTGCAAATTGGTCAGTGAATAATAATGCATTATATCTCTCAATAAAAGGCCTCAAAAGACTTTGAACTTCGCAGCAGCTCTGAAGCAGGTATTCAGATACTCTTTTTTGCAGACAGATAAATGGTTCTCAGGGGTTTTCAAACCCATCAGTTTTAGGATCTCAGTTGAGAAATGCTGCAGCATTTGCTTGCTTACCATTTTTCTTAAAGGAAAACAGAGAGGAGAAGAATTCTGATCTTTTGCCATCCCCCACTTTGTTCATAAACTGTTCCCAGTCTAACAATTGTCTCACACCTCATTTTTTAAAAAAAAATATATATTTAGAGTTTGCAGTTTTAAAAATAGCATGTTCAAATTAGGAACCTTAACAGTTTAACTAAAACTTGTTCCAGAAATGATTTTTATTATACCCTTTCTGAGGAAATTATGTCATGCCTTTAAAAGAAAAATATCATTAGAAATCTAACCAAACATATACGCATACATATAATTAATGAAATTATTATGTAAAATTCTATATCTTCTACTTTTGTGGGGAAAAAAAACTTTCTCAAAATTATGCAGAAGGAAGGAAGAACAGACAAAAAGTTTTGCAATCAATAGAAACTGTAACATGAATGCGAGGTAGATAATGAATAATCTATTAATTATCAACAAACGTGTAGTCTGAAAAAGCAGATACTAAGGTCTGGAAAATGATGACAGAATCATTTTGATGACAAATGGCTTGGGTTATAAAAGACTTTAAATATAACCTAGTTCCAAATGCCTGCTATGGGCAGGGACACCTTCCCCTAGACCAGGTTGCTCAAAGCTCCTTCCAGCCTGGTGTTGAACTCTGCCAGGGATGGGGCACCCACAGCTTCTCTGGATAACCTGTTCCAGTGCCTCACCACTCAAAGTGAAGAGTTTCTTCCTAGTATCTAATCTAGACTTGACCTCTGTCAGTTTGAAGCCATTCACCCTTGTCCTATCACTACTTGCCCTCATAAAAAGTCCCTCTCCAGCTTACTTGTAGGCTCACTTTATAATAATGTAAAGGTTCTCTGAGAAGTTCAAGTAAGGGCTACACATTTTGTACATTTCAATTTCCTTTGAACTTTATAGAATTTAGCAATACCTTTAGGGATGTGGGTTCCTGCTGTCCATCGTGTAGCTGGCCCTGCTCTGAGGCATCTCGATATTTATAAAGGAATTGAAAATGCATCTTCTTCTTTAAATGTAGTAAATGTATCTTCAGTGCTCTGTTTTTGCACAAAACCGCAACACATAGCATAACATCCTTAAAACAAACAAACAAAAAAACCCCAAACCATCAAGATAAAAAACCAACCAACCAAACAAACAATAACACCAAAAAAGAAAGAAAAGTTAGAATAATCCTCATTTGTCATATAATTTTTCAGTTTTGGGTATTTCTAAAACAGACCTCTTATTTCCCTTTCTGAACTAAATATTACTGATTTTGGTATTTTTCATTATCGCCCCTCTCTCTGGCTCTTACCAGAGCAGATACTTTGTTTCTTACCATTACCAGTTAAGAATCACTAAGCAGAAAGAGGAGTTATTAACAATCATCTTGGACCCACAAGCTCTGCTGTAAATACACACAGAAAATGCTCTTCGTGATGAGAAAGTAACAAATAGAAGTTTTCACTTCACTGCTTCAATTGCCATTCTCCAAGGGGAAACATACAGTGTCCCTGCCTCATTGAACATGGATTCGATGTATTTCTATTACAAGGAACAAGAACTTCATTATTCCTACTACTAGTATTACTTTAAATTGATGAGATAAAACCACTGGGTTTTTGGAAAGATCCTTTCTAAAATGAACCCACAGGTCATTCTGAAATAAAAAACTCTGTTGCTGTTTCTGTCAGTCAGTGTCAGCAGACTGTTAAATATAATTGCCTTGTTGTTTCTGTGATGATATTTACTATTTCCCACCTGATAAAAGAGACTCATTTCCTCTAGAGATTGATTGTCCTCCTGGAGTTTACATCGGTGCAATGTTAAAGAAAATTATAAATGTATCTGGTTTTCTGAATAAGAAATGTGCTACATTTTTGAGAGCATTATTAGTCGATTTCCTTGAAAAAAATCTTTCATCCAAGAACTTCGAACTTGATATATATGGCTTCTTCCTTGAAAATTACATCCTCTCAGCATTTTGGTTTCTCTTAACAGAACACCACTTTTTTTCTTACTCTCCTGTGATGGATCTGATTTTACAATACCACGGTTCAAAGTTTCCTGTATAACCCTCATTGAAAGTTACTGATATGATACATCCTTTTAACAAGACACTGTATAAAAGTGTAATGACTAGTTTGCTCACTACAGCCTCATTTCCTATTGTCTAAATTGGTAAATTGCATGCTCCAAAAGATGTAAGTTAAAAAAAAAGCCATTCACAGTTTTTTATTTTTGTTCAGATCCTCTGTGTCTTCCTTTGGACCAACATTTGGTGATCTATTTTTAATAAAAATACTGTATGCCTAGAAAAGGGTCCTTAAAATTTTTCTCACACTTATAATCAAGCAGCATGGAAGAGGAATTCAGTTTGGGATTCAGGTTGCTGGTCCGGTGTATATTTGCTTTGTGACTTTGTACATGTTCCTCATCTCTAACTGTCTGTTCCTTTTTGTTGTTCAGATCAGAATCTCTGCCTGACAAGGGTTATTTCTTGCTCTGTGAGTGTGTGGATTGACTGCCCAATACAATGGAGCATTGAGGTGCTTTCACGCATCTACTCTACTGCAATACAATAATTAATTAAAATTAGGCAGGACTTAATGGTCCAAGAGATTTTTACAGCTCTTCTCTTATGGGAAATGTCTTGGTAATAAACAAAATCTTTTTATCAAAAGCAAATTATACTTTACTATGACATGTATATTATTTTGAGAATCTTTGAGGTATAAAAGTCAGAAATACTGTTTCTAGTAAAAAAAAAAATTACCTTTTTTAACATATAAGACTTGCTTATGGATATTGAGATCTTATTATATAATTCACTTTCAAAGGCTTTTATTTAACCTCTGTTACAGACAGAAGGAAAAGAAAATTTTAGTAATTTTTCTGGAGTTATATAGATAACAATTCACTTTTATTGCGTTTTTCATCTGATTTCTGGTTTCAAGGATCCGAGACTATAAATACTGTTCGTGTTTGAGCTTCCCCATGCCTGTTGGTGGTAACAAAAGGAAAGACCCTCATCCTTTTCTGTGATCAGCATCACCCACCAGTGATGAACCTCGTGAAGGGAGAAAAGCAGGGGGAGTCAGTGACAAGTGAGGACACCAGATTCCTGGAAGCAAAAGCAAGAAGGGAAGGAAGAAGGGAATGTTGGGGGAAGGGGAGATAGGCAGTGGGAGCGCAGAGGCAGGGTCCTAGGGCTTTTAGAGGTAAGAAGGATAGATACTCCAGTGAGATCCCTGGAATGCTCTCTCCACCCTGCTCTCAGCATGGGGTCATGCACAGATCTGGTTTCAAGTTCATGAAATGGAAAGTTAGTGTTAGGTGTCTGGGTCAAATTTTTATTGTCAGTCATCACAGCTCTACTGATGACAGTGGAATGATACCAGAAAACCTGTGTCCTACCTTTCTTCTGAATATCTCATGTTCGAGAATCTTTATCCTGCAGTGCTGAGTGCCTTCCCTCCCACCTGATCACATTAAAGTTCATGCTTAGAAGATTCAGCCATAACCCTGCCCCATGTCGCTCTTCCATCTCTATCATGTCATATAAGGGCAGTCCAAGGATAGGGAGCAAGATGGGTACATGGAATATGAACATTATTTAATAGTTTTCTTCTACATTTTCTCTCAGAGAATTTTTCTCCTGTCGTCTGCAAAAATTAAAAGTGTTAAAATATTTTAGGAAACTTTTAAACATTAATTCCTTAAGAAATACTAGCAAAAAAAATTGAACTTTTGCCCAGTGTTCCACTTAAAGCTTGTCAAGCATTTTTTGAGTATTCAGTTTCTGTGATAAAATTCTAGAATGATAAATGAAAACATTTTTTCTTCCAAAACTTACAGTTCCACCATCAACCAAGTAAAGAAAGATTTCTCAGGTTCAGGTTAGATTTTTATGGTCCAAATGGCAAAGAGTTACACTCCGGTAATTTGGAGTGCTTAATTATTAGTTTCCCATCCAGTATATGGGAGAGGCGGGAGAGGCATGTTCAGGATACAAGTAGGATCAAGTCAATTATATTTAAGCAACATATTATTTGTACAAGAAGCACTCTCTATCTTGTTTTAGAAATACTGTATTGAAATGTTTTGTTCAATAGTAAAAGCATAAAAGTTAGATATTTAGTAGCTCAGAGAAACTCAGTCTGCCACTGATACAAGTGATGATATCTCAGACTACAACCCTGCCTCCTTTCTCAATTTTTAATGGAGAACCAAGAAACTGCAGTGTGAGTTGGTGATACCAGCCAGCACCTGAAGATAAGTGTATGCCATCATGACACTAGAGAGTGATGGAGGCTTTGATCTTCCACATCCCAGAGAAATAACTAAAGCATCACTACCATGAGATGAATTCTTTTAGCAGTCCCTGGGATAGNAGTAATATGTCGAACGGAGGGGAACTTTCTGGAACCGGGCGGTGGCTTGGGGGAGGATTGACAAGCTGAGGGGCAGGGGCTTGGGGTAACAGACAGGGAAGGGTCTGGAACAGGGGAGGAGGCATGCCCATAACAGAAGGCTTTTGGTTGGAACCTAGGCGGGGAGAACGGGGTAACAGAACTTTACAGAAAACGTGGGGGTAACAGAACATACCATTATAATCCGAAAAAAGGGGTGACAGGAAATTTCAAATAACCGAAACGAAAACTGAAACAAATAAAATTTTCACACCACCACAGGATAGGACAACTGCTGAGATCCATGGGATACTGTATGTTAGAAGCCCCATGAAAGTGTACTTCAGTGTACTTGCTAACACTTGAAAGGCTGCCCAAGGCTAACTGGACTGATTTACTTGTCATAACAACAGGTACTGAATGAAAATAAAAACATAGGCACAGGAAGAAATTAAACTCCAAGCTCCCTGAAAGATTGTTTGCAGCAGTCATTTATATGTTGTTTATGAGCCTTAAAATATTTACTATTTCACGTTGTGTTGGCAAACTAGTCTGTCAGACATGATCAGTCAGGTGACGAAAGTTAGTCTTCTTTTCTTCCATTGCATACCTTCCCTCAAGGCAGAGTCTCTGAGACACATGTTTTATAATGAGAATGGGTAGCATTTTCCTTGACAGTAATTTTTATTCTTTATTTTCATAAAGCCACTTATGATACCCCGCCCTCTGGTTTTCCTTTTCTTTCTTACTTTTAATAACTGAGTAGATCTTTTTAGTGACTGAATTAGCACATAAAGGATAAATTTTTCATTCAAGGGAATTTTCAAAATTAATTATGCTGTGCCCTCTGGAAACAAGCCTGGTTTTAGAGCTTCCTCACCTCAGATGTTCAGCAGAGTGAATGTTGCTTTGCTGTTGTTTCTGTAACAAGGTGAGCTGTTTGTCCTGCACCTTCTTGGACAGATGTGATAGCTTGGGCTCCTTCTGTCCTTTTAATTTTAATGAGTTCTTCATTTAAAAAGAAATTTGATGCCTCCTTAAAGGCAACTTAATGTTTTCTTGCACTAATATCTGATTTTCTACTGTGAGCTAAAAAAAAAGGCAACAGAGAAGTCAGAAATAAATAGTGCTCAGCCACGTTTTAGCTCTTTCCTCTTTCCTCTAGTTATTCTGGTTCCTGCCTTAGCTTTCTGAGATTCATAAGGTTCTAACTTGAAAGTTAGGGTTGCTTTTTAGGTCAAATATTGGAAAAAAAAATGATAAACACATTTAGTCACTTTAAAAATATATTATTATTAATTCAGGAGATCCTAAATAGTTTGGAGTATAATAAAAAAGTTGTGGTTTTTCTCTTTTTTTTTATAAAAAAGCTTGCACTTTTACACTTCTATTCAAGAAATATCACTTAGCCAGCAAAGACTGATAAAGGTAGTATTTAAGACACTGATACATTTTAAGTGCATAATCCTGATGGTATGAATTTCTAGAATTATTAGGCAGTGCAAAGGAGAATTGGGAAAATTACTCTCAATATAGAAATTTCTTTTTAAATCATCATTCTGAGTCTTCGTAAAACTAAGTAAGTCAAAGTGTCAAAGTAAGTCAAAAGCTATGATATTGGAAAGAGGTACACACAGACATCAAATTTTATGCTCATTGAAAGCAAAGTAGTAATTACTGGACACACTGGAAGGGTACCTCTTGAGAAGCCCACAGGAAGGACAAAAGTTCTACTTGATAAATCAACAGTTTGTAACACATAAGCAAAGAGTGAAGAATGAGGATGTCAATAGCTGTTGCTGCTACTGGAGCTGTATAAGTTCATGAGAAAGGGACCTGAAAGATCATCTTGGAGACAGCAAGAATTCTGCATTTGAGAAACTGAGGAGAAGGTGCAAGAGCTTTAGCTCCTCTAGAGTCAAGGAGGTTAAAGTACTATGAGGTTGGAATGATATTGAATGGACAGAACTCCGTGTTGGTTTGTTCTTGGGGAACGCTGGTACAGTTAGAGGGAAATCCAATGGCTAAGAAAAACAAAAAAAAAAAGCCAAAAACCCATAACAAACCAGCAAATAAAAATAAAATTCCCTGGCTTATTTTTCCTTTTTCCTGTTTTTTCAAAGTTTGTTATTGTTCCGAACATTCAGAAACATAACCTCTTCCAAGTCAAAGTGTAGTTTAAGCTTAACTAGCATTTAAAGTGAGTCTGAGAAATCTAGACTTCTTTTCCATGTGAAAAAAAGCGAATCTAAATTAAGTGAACTGTGAAGACAAATAGGTTTTAAAGTTTCATTTGAAAATTTAGAGCATCTGTGTGGGCTGGTTGTACAAGTATTGACATTCAGGTGAATGAAATGGTCCCTCAGATAATGCACTAGGAAATACTAGAAATCCTCTATTAGTTTAGTCATTTTTCTATTTAAAATTTGCACCATAATTGTCCTCTGTATTTTGCACATGTGGAATTTAAGATATAATTATTTCAAATTAGGATTTAATTATAGTAAAATGATATTGCATGTGATCTGTAAGAAGACTACTCAGATTAAATAGGTCCCCACAAAATTGAACATAATAAAACCAAATGATTAGCAGGAAAGCTAAAATGAAATAAATGTGCAAAATTAAAATAGCAATGTATAATAATGTATACAATAGGAAATTTTTCTAATCCATGCATAATTTTGCTGTATCTAATGAATTTTGCTTAAACTAATGAATTCCATGGTAAAATTCATACTGCCTGTAACTCAATTCTAGTTCTTTCCCCGAAAATCTTTTCTATCTGCTGTTAGGATGAAATACTAGCATATCATTAAATTAAAAATTCTTAGACTGAGTTTGTATTCATCTAACTCCTTTGGTTAGTCACTCAAGGTGTGCCTAATTTATGTGTTCAGCCACTAGAATGGTCTTTTTTCCTCTTACTGAAGTTTAGCTTGAGCCTTGAGTATTTCATGCATTGCCTTCTCATTCTCTTGACTCGTCCAAACTGTTCTTGCGTAAATCTTCCAAAATGTTTGGTTTTTTTAAGATCACCATGGTTTCTCATGGTTTGGTTAATTATATTGTATTTAACTTTTCTGGCAATTTTGCCTTCTGTGTTAAACTCAGGTTTCTTCTTCCTGCTGCAAATCCTTACTAGTATTAGTGGTAGTAGTACACCTATAATTCTTTGTAGAGCAGACAGACAATTTTTAATAAAAGCTGTTGATAGAACATTGCATAATTCATTTGTAGAGAATGTTTATCTGCATCTTATCTATAGTAATAGAAATGAAATGTCATGTGTATTATCTATGCACATTTTCCTTCACTCTTATCTGTAAAACTCACTCAAGAAACATATACCTGATCTTTAAAATTAAACACTGGAACAGTTCCATCTTTTCTGAAATTTCAGTTCCTTTAAGAGATACATTTTATGTAATCTAGTCTGGATGATTTTACTTGTAATATTGTAGGATTATTCCACTTTTTGTTCAAACAATGAAGAGACACTATTTTTGTAATATGTCATGGAGCTTTTAGTCATGTTTTATGGAAACAGTAAAAGCAGGGTCACCCAGCTATATTGAGTTTATATTTATCACATCTGTTGCAAAGGTAGATTGTTATATTCAGTGAATGTGCTCTGAAAAAAACCTGCTGAAACTGATTTTTGTTCTAATTGTCTGTTATGATAACAGGTCCCTGACAAGCTCTACAAAAATAGCATTTTAAGTTATACATTCAGTACACTGTTTCCAGTTTTCTGATAGATCTAGCATAATTTTTGATGCACATTATGTGAGGAGCTCAAGCACATATTTAATACTGTGTTAATAAATGGCTACTCTACGAAATAATTAATATGGTTCTCTTGCAGTGGAGAATGAAGATGACTTTTCTTTAAACTAGACATGTGATTGCACTAGAAATGTCTCTTTGGAACATCAGACCCCTTAGTTTTCATAATAAATGCTGTCAAACTTACTTCTTTAAAACATGAGGAAGAAGAATCCTCTTTGTGGTAGTCGCAGCACTGAAAGTTGCAATTCTGTAATACTTTCCACACTCTTTTTGTTTCCAAACTGTTTTGAAATAACTATATTTAATTTTTTCAATTCAGCTGAAGCTATTTCCATGGGGAAAATTCTGAACAAAGGAATTTGTTGATAAGGGACCTGTGAATGAACAATTTGTAAATTAACTTTCTGTCTTAAGATCCCATGGAAATGATCAATTCTATGGATAACAATTTACATAAACTGAAGGTCTTTGCAAAGTTTGGCATAAGAAATAAACTCTCTCTGTCTTTTAGGGTATTCTTTATCTGCTATTGTTGCAAAGGTGTACCTGTAGGACTTTTGTTCTTGAATATGGATCTTTAAGACCGTTTTACAGACTTTTTGAATCACTCTATTTGCATTGAAAGTATTTTAAGGAAAAAAAAGAGTAACTTATAGCCTCTATTTTATAAAAATTATCAAATTTACTACCAAAGTCAGTGATTTGAAGATGGAATTTTCAGATCAAATTTTGATTTTTTCAAGAGACTGAAATTTACTCTTTTATTATACCATATTTTATGTTGCTTCTATTAAGTTCATGGTCTTCATAACTGATCAGAGAAGTTGCAGGTGCCCCATCCCTGGGAAACATTTGAAGTGTGGTTGAATGGGGTTCTGAGCAACCTAACTTAGTTGACAGTGTCCCTGTGTATTGCAGGGGGGTTGGACTAGATGACCCTTCAATGCCAACCACTCTGTGTTTCTAAGATGATTCTGTGATAAATGAATAATCCCACATAGATCTGAATTCACACAGTTTTCATTAAAATTATTCAATAAGAGTAAGTATAAAAACAAGAGTATTTTCTCATGAAGATACTTATGAGTATGTCTTATTCAGTGAAAGTGAGGAGTAAAATTAACCACAAATGTATAGAAGAGAGAAATACAGATAATGCTCTGAAGCTGACCTGATCGATTATTCTACAAAGGCGTGAGGGGAAATGTCTCCACTCTTTTTGAGGATAAGTATCTTACTTCTGAGAGGAGGGTAGTGTACAAGAAGTATAATGGTTCTTGCTATGGCCATACCAGCACAAAAATCGCAGTCAAGTGAACTTGCAGTATGACTGAAAAGCCTTTTTGACATCTAGGGAATGCATTTTAACAATTATACACTCACTCTATGTGATCATGTTGTGGCTAAGAATAAAAAAACATGATTTTATTTTTAAAGTATTGTTACGTATGAAAATCAAACATTGTGTTTCAGTAGGAAAATCCAACCTCAGAGTTTTGTAGCAGAGTAATAGTCCATATCTCATCTGTCATGAAAATGTGTTCACATCTTTAAAAGTTTTATATTCTTGTTCATAAAATGAGTGATGCTTTTATTAAAAAAAAAAAAAAATTGATTTTGCAGAACTTGTTGATGAAAGCAAATATAAACAGTTCAAAAATGTAGGGTATTTTTGTTAACAGTAAAATGGACTTCAGGCAAATAGTGAAAATGGTAAGAACTTGCCAAAAAAAAACAAAGTAAGAAATTACAACAATAATGTTAGCACAGCAAAGTGAAAACTTCGGCTTCTTTTTGTGATGTGAAATCATAAAAAAAAAATTTAAATTATACCAAAATATTTTGTCGTGAAAATTGATAATATATCAGTAAATGTTTTCAGACATCTTGTTCTCAGAAATTCTTTTTTCCCTTTTTAATGCAGGAACTATGGCTCACCTGAAATACTTTCCTCATTTTGAGCAAAGGAGACAGAACTGGCTCCAATGGGAACAGTTATTTGGGCAAGGACTCCACAAGATGAGAATAGTAAGAGAACCCCCCTAGAGTTTTTGGTTTTTTTTCTGAAACTGAACTATGGAGCTTACCAGATTAATATTATGGTTTGGTTTGGTTTGGTTTGGTTTGGTTTAATTTAGTTTAGTTTCCCTCCCCCGCCTTAGTTTTACTTTAATCTTTTCTGCACAGAGCTGTATTTATATGCCCACATAAAGGTGCTTTTTGTGCTCCTAGGATGCCAGGGTTATTAATATTAAGGACAATGGTGGTATGCATCTTCTTGTTGTTGTAAATTTGGGCTTTTTTTGCTGGAGAGATGACAGATCTGTCTCAGTGATATAGGTTTAAGTGGAGCAACGAGTGTAAAATTGTTATTCTGAGTGAAAATATGGAACATGCAGCATTGCCTGAGACAACTATTAATGTTCTGTTTACTGGCTTCTGGGAGATGCAGTATCTCCATCCTTTCTGAAGATAGCTTAATGCAGAACATCTGAGAGATTAACTAGGAAAGACTAGGAACAAACAGCAAACGAACATACAATGAGAAATTTAAGACAGAGTATAAAAATTAAATCAGCTATGGAAGAACAAACTTGAAAGGAAAATAAAGGGAGAAAGAAAGGCACCACAAGCATCAAGAAGTCAGATATGTGATAAAACTCATAGGTATAAGATATCCATATGAGTGACAGTAATGCAATATACAATTGCACCCTTGCTTTCCTTTCAAAGGGTTCCACTGAACAAGCATGTTCTCTTAACTGTACACTGTGACTGACAGTCTTTTCTTCTGCAGCTTCTTTTTCTTTTGGCACTTAAAAGCACTATTTTTAATAAATTGAGGCAAGAATGTCATGCTTCTTTTAGCTGCTGTTTTGCTGAGGTACCTCAGGGTGGGAAAGACTTTACATCTCATCACCTTAGAGTTTTCCTGTCCTGAGCAGGAGGGAAGAGGCAGCTTCTCAAATATCCCTTTAGCTATCACAAAAAGCCACCATCAGAGAGTTACAAGTCCTTGTGCCAGCATTTTGCAGTTGCTACATATGATGCATGGAGCTCCTGTTCTTGTTGGACCTTGTGATTTTTGATATTTTCAGTCTGACTTTGCTAGAGTGTGCCATGTATGAGCTGTAGAGAGAAATAATTTGTTGCAACAACTTGTAAAGAGGTAATATTTTATACCCATGGCCGTTATTCATAGGGTAAACTTCTATTCTCTTCCACCAGTGAATAATGTAGAGGAACACATTTTCCTCCAGATGGAACATTGCCAGGATGACCGCGGGAAAGTGATCAATAATGAACTATTCGATGCGCAACGAATGCACTGAGATTCTTTGCTTTAGATCTCCACAGACGAGAATTTCTTCCTTAATTTATACCTTTCCATAAAATACCTATATCACATGTACATACATGTGTGTGTACACCTCCACACATAGATATAAACATAGGTGGTTACTAAATTAAACATTCTAAACTTTTTGTATAGTTATTAAATCTTTACCTCAATTCATATGCTGGTATCTATATATCTGTTTTATTTAGCTATATGCTCTCCCCAACAGCCCTTGAAACAAGCTACTTCTATTTCTGCATCTACAAATTCAAGCAAAATCTAAATTACCTAGAAAGTCAACCCAAAATCTGATTTGTAGTAAACTTTGTAGTAGTATGTAGCAAGATAGGTGGAAATTTAGATAGCCCAGGACACTCTTGGCCCTCCTGTCTGCCAGGGCACTGCTAGCTCATAGTCAACTTGCCATCAGCCAGGACCCCAAAGTCCCTTTCCGCAGGGCTGCTCCCCAGCCTCTTGTTCCCTAGCATGAAGTAGTGTCAGAGGAGATTTATGTTAGAGTTTAGAAGGAGATTCTTCACCCAGAGGGTGGTTGGGCACTGGAACAGGCTCCCCAGGAAACAGCGCCAGCCTGACGGAGCTCAGGAAGCATTTGAACCCTCTCAGGCACAGAGTGTGACTCTCAGGGATGGTGCTGTGCAGGGCCAGGAGCTGGACTCGGTGATGCTTGTGGCTCCCTTCCAATTCAGCTTGTTCTGTGATTCTATGAAACTGTGTTGAAAATGAGGATACTCAGAGATCTCAAGAATCTCTCTGAGAAGGTGATGTTAAAAGTGAGTTTTGAACCTGGTTCCCTAATCTGGTAGTTACATGAACACCTAAGTGATATTTGGATCCCTATGGTTTGAGAACAATTCAGTGTAAATTCTCAGCTATTTTTTTTGCTGCAGACTTTTATGTAGTCATAAAGTATAAGAAAAAATGTATTTTTTAAACATAATCAGGATTATTTTTATTGTTATTCTCTAATTTATAAGACTCCATCAGATGAATGAGTTTCCTGATGCACCAAGCTAATTGCATAAGTTTCAGTAAATACAATATTTCATTTCGCAGCACTAGCATCCAACTATCCAAGAGTGAGGAATTCAAGGTCTTGGAGTCAAATTATTTTAAAATGTCAGTCTAATGAAAATTGCATGCTAAAAATAAACAAAAGATTGTTGATCCATGAGTTTCTTACTTTGTATTCAAATATTTTAAACTCCGAGGTACCACAATTCTGACTCTAAGACACAGTAATGAGGTCTGGCATAAGTAGACAGCTACACTGTAATGAGGAATAATTGGTTGTAATATGCACTCAGTGCAAACTGCAGTTGTACAGAATAAAATGCATTTTGCATTCAACAGAGTATTAGGCAGTGAAAAATTTGAAATCTCTGAAATGACATGCAGAGCCACAAGACACCATAAACAACATCAAAAAAAAACTTTGCAACACTCATTATAAGGAAAAAAACTTATATAAGTTGACACAAATAAAAATAGTTGCTATATTAAACCAGTACATAATACAACATCTATGTGATTTATGAGCTCAACTCTTTTGAAAATATGATCAAAGAAAAAAGGTGGATTATACTCTGCAATAAATCTCATATACATTTTTTAATCTGACAGAAAAGGTTCAAACACAATCAATTCAGTAAAGATACTACCATTCCTGTTTTTTTATACTGGTCCAGAATTACAGGATGTCTCAAGGTCACTGATGGTTTACAGTTCTGCTACTGCCAGTTCTGAGCTGCTTTCAGAAAAAGCTTGCCTGGCTCAGACCCTATTCAGTCATGTCACTGAGGGTGAGATTCATCTGGCCAAATCTAGACATCTCTTTGTACGTGTGGCTAGTGATCTAAAACTCTTTATAATCAAAGGAGAGATTGACACCTCTAGGGTGCAATTCATCTCCTCCCAAAGTAGATGCTTAAAGTAGGTCACATGAATCATGCCCTAGAGTGTCTATTTCTTTCTACTAATTATGAAGGCATCATAGAGGGGGAAGGTCACAGGTAGGTATCTCTGCAGTAGATATCTAAAGATAGGTTAGATGAAAAGCACCCAAATGTCCACCCGCGGGAATAAGTGATTGTAGTAGGCAGCAATTCATCACTTCTTCCAGTGTGAGCAGATTTTCAATTAAGTTGGTCCAGCCTTGACAGTCATCCTGCAGAAGTCCTTTATTGTAACAGAGGGTGTGAAAAAACTGGTTAGAAATGCATAATAGTGCTTCTAACTATAACCATCAGTTTGATGTAAGTGCTGTTGTAATGAAAAAAGTTGCACTATCATAGTATGGGCATCTTAGAATACCAACAACTAATGAATTCCTGTTATTGACTCCTGAAAGCTTTATGATAAAGAACAATAGTTCTATAGCTCAAGTTGATCATAAAGTTTCCTGACACTTCTGTGTTTTTATTGTTTGAAACAATAAAATTTCTGGTGTTTTAAAATTGTACTCTATTCTCTTAAACATAGAATTTAAAGCCTTTTACCACATTCATTCATTCTAAAACCAGAAGAAATACAAAAGCTTATGGAAATACAGAAGTATTTAAAAGGTCAGTAATCCAACTTATTCCCAGAATTCGTAGTAAAATGAACCAAATGACTGGTTACTACTGTGCTGACAGCTGTAAATTGAAATTATAAGGTTTTATGGATGATGAGAGACTCTGCATTGAATTTGGTAACAAGTGGCTGTGGTTCTGCCATACATTTTTATATTTCTCTGGGTGAATGATGTTAAGGAACACATGCAAGTTCATACAGAGTTGTAAGGTGGGAGAATGAACTCCTAGCTCCCACTCCACACTTTTTTTGGTTCTAGAGGTTTACACTGCAGTTCTCTCCCTGTGTATATTTTCAGGGAGCACTACATGCTCCCCAGGGTGGCCACCAGGGCACATCCCACCTCCCATCCAGGAGCAGAGCAGCTGGGGAATCAGTGCAGGGGCTGAAATGGAGTTCTGGGCTGTGGGCCGGGTAAGAGGACCATATTAAGGGGTGTATGGTACAGGCAGGGCAGGTGGTGCCCTCAGGGCCCCAACACGTTACTGTTACTTTGAACTCACTTTATTAATTTACTGCACTAACTTTTTGTCTAAACTCATAAACTGTTTTATGTTTATTGTAACCAATGGATCAGTTTAGCAGCATGCTAAATATTTTTGCCTATAATTATCTCAAATTAAATTTAATTGGCTTTGATAACCATAATGGAATTAATTTATCTTCTTACCTGGCTTCCAAATGTCTCCACCTTTTGTTTCCTTTTCTGATGGAGTTTGCACACACAAAGGTTGTAGTCACTCAAATGTACTAAACTCAGTCTAATACTTATACTGAAGATGATCCCTACATGTTTTACTACACAATTTTTAGCTTTCAATATTTGCAAGGGTGAATCCTCTAATATTAGTCGATCATTCCACAAGCAGCTTAAAGAAAGCTCTTCAATGAGAACAGAAACGTGTTGCAGCCTTTGAAAACAGGACTTTGCAAAAAGGAGGAGGTATAAAGGAGTTCTTGCTGGTTTCCATGTTACATTTGCATAACCAATCTTTTCTACATTAAAAAAGTCATGAGGCAATTTTTTCTTAGAATATGTGAAATGCAGTATATTCTTTCATTTGATTCACAACTAATGTTTCCTTAAAATAACTTTAAACATAGTGGTATCCAACTGAAAAGTCACACTTTAATTAAAAACCTTAATATTAATCTCACATTTAATACTAATCTACTCATGAAGCTGTTTAAAATTTAGTAGTAATGAACTATATAATTATTATGTTTTTCTAGATTTCATAGATGAGTACATTTCAAAATCAACTGTGACATCTAAGAAAGACTGAAAAGTTGTAGGATTTGAAAAAGAAAAAACAAAAAGATACATGATATCGAGGACAAAAATAGAGACAGAAAATGAGAAATTTATTCCATCACCAACAGGCCTAAGATTTTTTCATAGAGCCATTAAAGTATTTTTCAGGATTTTACAGGTAATGTGATAGCAGTCTATTATGGGTCTCAGACATGGGAGAAATTCAATATAGAGAAGATTACACAGTTGCTCTGATGACATCTAGACATTCTGAATATATGCTTCTGTTTTCTATTTTTGTCGTCTATTTTTTAGATATAAATTTAAAAAAATTAGGAAATCTAATTTATTGCACATCAAAACCTAATGTAACTTATAATTTTCAAAAACCTTAAATACTTCTTCTACTATCTGGTTATATATATCTTCAAATATTTGTAAAATACTCTTGATTTTTGTATGAATAGTCTCTTCTACTTCATTTCTTATCAAATCTGTTACTTAAACTTCCTAAAAACCTTGCCTGCCCTTCTCTGAACTTTTCTTAATATATACTTTTCAAAAAGACAGGTTCCACAGGACTATAATTACTTTTTGAGTGATATCTGTTGTGCTTAAATTGATGGTAAGAACATCCATTGTAAAGCCAGAATACAACAGAAGATGGGGTTGCAGTGGAGAAACAGAAATGAAAAGCAAAAACAACCACCAGAAAAATCTGGAGAATGAATGTAATCAAGCTAATGTGAGTAATACTGTTAATCATTTTATGCAATTTTTTGCTTTGCCAAGTGTTGGATTTTTTTTTTTTTTTTGGCTTTCATAAGTCAATTCTATTATAAACTGCTTTGGAGAGAGAACATCTGATTCTTGGAGATTATCTTTCAGCAGCGTGGTAGAATTTGATCTACATTTCTGTGTGACAGTAGCAGGAGCTGCATGTCTAAATCCCCATTTGGCATCTATAGTCATTACTAAGCACTATCAATCACACAGCACTTGTGTGTCTACTGCACTGGCTTTTCAGCCAGGAAAATACTTGTACTTAAATATTTTATTTATAAACTTGTATATAAACACATGCTTCTGTTTTTAAGCAGAATCCCCCTAAAATGACAATGAGAAATTTTTTCAAAACAGACATTTTGGAAATTCTCATCAGACTTCAGTTAGGGCTTGGTAATTTAAAATAAAAATAGATAGATAGGGTTTATTTCAGCAAGAAAAAAGAATTGGAGTTCCCCAATCATACTGCAGTGGCAGCAGAAAGATTCACTTTGGGTGAGGAAAAGTGTAGCATTCACTATTTAATTCTCTTTCTAATTAATTATATATGAGTATCATCAAGGCAGTTATAGAACTTCCCTTCATGATTTTCCTGGCCTCTTCAGAAGGCAGCAGGCTTCAGTTTCGGCTTCCTCGTAAGGATTCACTGTATTACTTTGTAGTTTCTAGTCAAACCCAGCTTAATGGCTTCTTGTGCTGCTTTCCAAAGCAATAGAAGTGCTTAGCATGACAGTGCTGCCTCAGAGTCCAGATTCTAGAAATTCCTTCTGGGACTCATCTGTGTCTCTCTCATTTTCAAAGACGCATAAAGCTCAAAAGACAATATTTAATATTCAGTACGCACTGCGTGACTGCATTATTGAGATACTGGTGAGATTAACTTCAGCATCTAAGGTTAAGTATCTTGTCTAACTTAGTCAAACTTAATCATATTTCTCATGCTCACTTTAGAATAGGTTTACGTGGTCGGCAAGTGCTATCACAAAAATATATGTTTTGGTTGCTGAGAGACCACACATAGAGTTTAGTTGTTAATGTAGCTTTTCAATAGCTAAGGTTTATTTTAGGTGAGATGACTTTTTTTCAAGTTCTCCGAAGAAATTGCAACAACAGTGAGACAGAAAAATCTATCAAGACTGCTTTTATTTGCAAAAGAATCTGTTTCTGTAAAGTTAGGAAAAGTGATGTTGCCTCTTTGCAAGCTCAGTGGTTTTATGAGAACTCTTTAAAACTTAAAAAACTGTTCTCTTCAAGAACATAAGATGCATAGAGGCAGTCATCCTCAAAGCAAAAAGAAATAACTCATAAAGGTGGTCTCTTGTTTATGAATTATGAAAAACTGAAGGAGAGGGAGAAAGGTATTTAGGACTTTTCCTCATTTATTAACATACTAAAACATTGGTTTCAAAGCTGTGACTCTGTCGGTCTAGGAGGATAACACTGGCCTGTTGTGGCAGCCCATATTGTCTCTTTAGACTTGGCATTTCAATTTGAGGCCATCACACACACAGAAGGACATTGATGAAGCTTCAAAACCTGCAGATTAGATAGCTAAAAAGTAAACAAAATAGGCAGAGTCAATGAAAACTGGATTAAATTTGTACTGTACATCAGCAGGATGATCAAGGGTGGCATTATGCCAAATGTTCTGCTTAGGGTTGTGAAGCTGAAACTCACACACTTAGGGAATGCCCTAGAGAATATACAGATTTTCTTTACCAGTCACATGAATATTAGTATTCACAATTTTTGCTTGGGGGGAATATGACACAGAAAGTTTCTGATATAAAAAGCTCTCCTTGTCTTAAAAGCACTAAAAATAAGAAAGACCCACAGAATTCAAAGGATGTTTTTTTTAAAAAAGGAAAATATGTGCTCAGAATTATTTGTCCAAACAATGTTTACTCATCTGTTTACTCAGCTCTACCCAGATGGAACTTTCTCTGATGAATGCTAAGAAATGTAACAACTGCTAATTGCAAGTTGAGACCTCTTTTAGTACAGGTAGCTGACCACTTTATTGCAAATTATTGATGATGGAAGGTTATTATAATATTGAAATTATGAATGTAAAGGTCCCAGAAAATATTTTACCTAGCCATATAGCCACATGTTTAGTTGGGGTTTTTTAGTTTGTTTGTTTGTTTTGTGGTTTTCTGTTATGTAGGGCTCTGAGGGTTTTTCCTTCGCTCTTTGCTCAAAGTCTGCTCTTTTTACTGCTCTAATCATGCCCACTTTCAGTATGAATCACTTCTTTTGGTGCAAATATACTTAACTGTAAAAAAGTACTGGAAGACCTGTGATTGAGTTTCATAATTTCAGACCATCATACAAGAGTGAAATACATAAATTGTGAGTAAATTAATTTTTCTATACTTTAGAGACTGACTTTGAACATCCCTTACAAGATCTAAAGTGAAGTCTGGCATATAATGTTACACAAGTATGCAAAATTGTGCTTTGCAGCAATTTGGTACAGTTTCTTACTAAAATGAGAGTATGAAGTTTTGATATAATACATGAAAGCAGAGAAAAATCTTTGGAGATGCATGAAAGTTGTTGTTTTTGTACAGGAGCAATGAGAGTTATACATATGAAAATAATTGCAGGGGTGAATAGAGGACCTACTTGATAATACTGACCTTGAGACCCACCAAGATCCACAGAAAGATGTTTCTTGGGTGGCTTGCTACAAAGAATTTCTTTTAACTAATGCTCAAAGTAAAGATAAGCACATAGTTCTCATGATTATGACTAGAAAACTATAAATATATCCATTGCCACGGGGATCAGCTGTTTATCCAGCTCTGTTCTGAGTTCTATATTTACAGGATGAGAGAAGGAATTAAGGCCTAATATTGGAAATTCATATCTTTGGCTGTTTAAAAAAAAAATTCTTTTGCTTTATATATAGCAGAAACAAAAGCTAAAATAATTTTGAGTAAGGATTTAAAATTAAAAAACCATAGATGTTGGCAAAACATCTCATTAGCAAATAAATTTATTATATAAACTATGGGTGTTCAGGGTAAATTTTTTAGCCAATAATTGCCTATTCCCTGCACAATTGGAGAGAGAGTATAATTCTTAAGAGCATGGTAATTTTACTGGGAACTGTGATAATGCCACTAATATAAAAGAAAAAGGAAAAAGAAGAAGAAAAAAGAAAAATAAAAAGAAGAAAAAGAAGGAAAAGGAAAAACGTTTTTGGACCTGTATCCCTAAGATGCTTTGATTCTCCAAAATACTGTCATTTTAAATGGACAATCACATTCCTTTTGCTGCATATAGAATTAATAAATAAATTGGTAAGTGTTTACCATATGTGCCACTGTAGCAGAGTCACAGAATATGCTGAGTTGGAAAGGATCCACAAAAATCATTGAGTCCAAGTCCTGGCCCTGCACAGGACCATCCCATCAATAATGACCCTTTAGAAACATAAGCATCTTCTATATCTGAGAATTAGAAACAGAGTTTTTCACTCAAACAAGTTTTTTAATAGGAGTTTCTAAAAGTCTTTTTGCTTTTATTTTTCAGTGGGCCAGACAATTTATTTTATTCCAGTTTCAGCCAACATGGTTTATCCAATACTACATTTTGGATTATCTCATTGTTCCCTTTCTCTCTTTGTCATTTGAAGGCATTTGTAACATTCTAATCATGAATTTGCTGACAACTCCCATATCCAATCCCAGCTGCACTGGGACTAGCTTCAAACAATTCTCTTTGAATTTGTCTCAGTATATTCACATGCTCATTCAGATTTCAGCGAACCTTTTAATAGTCTACATTTTCTTTATTCCCCGCATATATACCTTCCATTTACTCTTCTCCAAGTGTTTTATTTTACTTTTTATTTCAAATCTAAAATTCACATCCTTCTTCAAGAAACCTTCTGTGAATTTAGCCTGACATGGCTTTTTTTGTGGTAAAATAAAAATAGGAAAGATCAGTTGATATGGCTTGAAATCTGTGTGAGGAAGGACAAAAAGGAGATTGCTGATTCTGGAATCTTCTCAGCTGAATACTGTGCAATAGCACTCTGGCTTAGGGTGAATAGCTGCCAAGTTTAAAGAAATTGTGCTGGGCAATGGTTTCTTTTGATAACATCTGTTTTCTCCAGCAGAGAAAGGCAGGGAGTCACAGAATCCAATTTTGGGAGCCCACAGCAGGAGGATGGTTGCAGTACACATCTGTGTGCAGCCACACAGAGGAGAAGTATGCACTTCCAGAGTTCAATTTAGGGAAGAAGATCTCTCATGCTACCTGAATTGCCTCTGGAGGAGCTCCTGGCCCTCTGCTGACCACAGAGGAAGGTGCTCTTGGCACAAAGTTTAGGTGGCAGAAGATAGGCAGAGTGAATGTTCCTTAAGAGAGCACCTGGGCTGCTTTCTAAAACTGTGTGTCCTGTGATACAAGCACAGGCCATTTGTGATACCACAGCTTTTGTAGTCATTGAATCTCATTTTCCTCTGAGGTTGTTTGTCTGGGTAACTGGTTTAGGATCCTACTTCTGAAATAATTTTAGGGTCTGATTATTAAAAGATGCCTCTGCCTGAATTAAGGTACAAACGAGACCATATGCTAAAGTCAACAGTAAGGATTTTATTTAGCAGTAAATGTGCGTGAGAGAGTAAGAGAAGTAAGAAGATGGGGGGAAGAAAGAAGAAGACAGTGAGAGAGGGAGAAAGAGATTATAGTCACCACCACATGGATGCCTGTGGGGTCTCACTTCTTCTGATCTTCTTGGTGGTGGGGGTCTCTGGAGTGTTCTTCTGGAGCTCCAAGTCCCAGATATCCAGAGACATAAGGTGTCATTCCCACGGCTTGGGATGGCATGTCTCTAAGCTGCTTCCTTTCCTACAATTTGCCATGGTGGGAATTTTTGTCTGGATGGATATCCAGATCTTGTTCTCCAGGCCTGGCATCTTCTTGTTTTTACTGTTTGCATTCCCACAGTCTGCGCAGTGGAATTTTGTCAAGTGTGCTACTTCCAAACCTGTCACCTCAGTTTAGGCCTGAAATCAACACCTTCCTGTTTTCCATTTGTGCCTGTTGTGGTGGCTGATAGAGACAGTTTTTGAGACGTTTTAGCTGCATTCTTTAAGTCCTGACAACAGGTCGACAACCCTGATCTGTTGGGTTCAGTGGAGATGTGCTAATTCACATGAAGTACAGCTCTGGTCCATGGAGCACAGAGATCACTTTTAGCTTTTTTGTGGGTACTCTGAGTGCTTAGATATCTTTTTCTCAATCATTTGTAATGTTAGAACAAGGCTTGATCTGGCTATGGACTTGAAGGCACCTACATTTGTGCTGGCTACTTGATGTCAGCCATTTCTCAAAGTCTCTCTTTCTGCCACAAGCAGCACCTTCACTTGTTCCTTTTAGAGATCCTCATTGCCTCTGTGACATTGCTGTTCATGCTGTTGAGCAACTGAGTTTTCCCTAAATCCTTAAACCTTGAAAAACCTCTCCTCATTGATGTCTTTAAAAAGCTGGAGAAAGAAAGGAGGAAAATTTCATTGAGGATACTTACATGCAAATTCTTAAAGTTATCTCTGTGGCCTTGTTTAGAACCATCAGACATGACAGCAAAAAGATGTGTAAGATTTTAAAAGCTCTCTAGCATCATTAAAACATTCAGTACTCATTAAAATTAATGGTAGTTATTCCTCTATTACAGTAATTTCTGAAAATCACAACCATATCTACTTTTAAAGTTCATTACCCAGAACTGCTTTGTGTTTTGGTCTGAAAAAACTTTTCTTCCCTTTTTCTGTCCCCAATTACAGCCATAAATAATAGATGGATTGTTTTACTGCATACATTATTTGTGTATCAATTGACAAGTTCCCAGAGTCACAAATTACTTTTGCATAACTTGTGACATCTGATTTATTCACACTTTTTTTAGAAATACTAGGCATATTTTTCTATTTATCAGAGGACCAGAGCCTGCTGAAGAATTTGTATACTGCATATTTGCATATCTATTGATCCTTTGCATCCTATTTTGGCTATAATGAGAGATATTTTATATTATCATATTTCATCTCATATATTTTCTTTTTGGTGTTTGCCTCCCTCTACCTGTTTTTCTCTTCATTTTAACACAGTGGCTGATTTACATTTTAAAAGCAAGTTTTCTTTTGAAACTCTCTATAGGAACAGAAGAATTCTTTTTGTATTTCTGAGTTTCATTTTCTTTGTAGGCAGATAAATGGCAAATGTGAAGAAACTGGAAAAAAAGAGAAGGCAACGACTTTGATTTGTTTTGCAGTTTCTAAATCCCCAAAAAAGGTTTTGATCTTTCTGTTCCAGTGAAAGGGTTCAGTGCCTTTCAGTAAACACATTGGTACTTTATGGGAAGGCGTAACACTACACAACATTCAGACTAGCATTCTGAGAGCTCTGGGGTGCTTTGCAAAAATACCACAGGATAATCAACAACTACAAGGTTTCCTATGTGGACGAATTTATGCTTTCTGTCCTTTGGGGTACCATCTTAAAACCTACCTACTTAGGGTCAAATCTTGCAATTAATATACAAGCAAAGGCCACCCAATCTGATTATTGGAATTCCCATCAGTGATTAAGTTTGTTAGGGGCAATGGGTGACAAGTAGTCTTAGCTTGTTACTGCACTGCCTTTCCCACTCCTTCCCTCTTCCCTCTTCTGTCCATGTTCACACATTTTCTCAGACTGTAAGATCTTTGGGACATCAAGAGTCTTTTCACATTAGGGAAAGCATGAAATGCCGTGGGGTTAGGGTTTGTGGTACCTGATATCTCAGTAAAAATAAAAAAGAAAATGTTCCTGGGGAAAAGACAGGTCATCAATTTTGCTATTATTCCCAGAGATAATTCTGGCCCTGTGTTTTCCTAGAACTTAGAGATCTTTTCCTTATTTACCTTTCCTGACTATTTTTACGGTTTATGGTCAATTAATAGCTTCTAATGTGTTCTTTTAATTAAATTTAATTTTAAATTATAGTCCTAAGTGCCTAATGGTAATTTCTTTTTAAAGTATCACAAGTTGAAATGCTTAAACATTAACTTGGCTTTCCTCTGTGTTCAGGTGATTTTATGAGATCTGTCAAACAGATCTGGATTCAGGTGGAAAAATGACACTGTTTATAAACACTTTGCATTTTAGGAAGTTTAACTAAATTAATCATCTTACCTCACCTCCTGTTACTCCCTTTTGACTGGTAAAAGTTCTGAAATTAAATGTGTCCGTGAAAATCAAAAACTCTGATTTTAATCAAATTAACATCAGACATGAATATTAAGCCCTTCTGTTTTGACTGCTGAACTTTGAACCAGACTTGAATAGCTACATGCTGCTAGAATGAATGGTCAAATGCTTTCTTTTCTGGAGTGTATTGGCTTGTAAAATCTGTGTACCTCTGGGTTTCATAATGAACTTCACACACCTTGTTGGCAGTTCATTTGGTGTAAAAAACTGCAAACCCTAGAGCTCTGGACTACAGTAGATGTTTCAAATTTCTTCTTTATCGTGAAAAGACTCTTCTGGTCTCACAGGTAATAAAATCTGTTGTATTTGTGCATTTGGAGCAGCTCTGTTTTCTATTTTCTAGTCTCCTATGTTGACAAGTGTGATACAGATGGGGGGATAACGAGTATCATACATGTTATATTCCTGTTGAGCATTAGTGCAACTGCTTTCACAATTGTGAAGTAGATGGAGCTGTAGAAGTAGACCATTTTCACAGGCTCATAGAGTAACTTAGTGTTCATCAGACCCAAGGGGTTTCTAGCCCAGCCTCCCTTTCAAGGCAAGGTCAGCTGTGAGGTCAAAGCACATTGCTGGGGCAGGGCCTTATCCAGTGTTGCAGACTCCCAAAATGGAGACACAACATCTTGGAACACCCTACTCAGCTGCTGGACTGTCTTCATGAGGAAAAACTTTCTTATATTTGGTCTGAACCTCTCATTTCAAACCGTGCTCATAGTCACCCATCCTTCTAGGACATACAGTGGGCTGTGTGGAGAGTCTGGCTGCATCTTCCTTATGACCTCTGTGTAGATACTCAGGGCCTCCCTCAGGACACCCTCAAAGCCTTCATTTCTCTAGGCTGAGTTGTTTAAAGAAGTCTTTGTGAGCTTCCCCACACCCCTGAGATGGTCAGTAATACACTCCCTCCAAGGCATCACCCTCTCTGGCCTCTCCTCTGATCTGACCCACAAGTTATTACTTAGCTAGTGCCCTACAAGAGCTCCATAAACCCAAGCTGCTCCTTTGCATAGATGGAAATCCCTGTCCTTCTTTTCTCATCCCACCCTTTCTGAAGATCTTGTATCCATCCACTGCAGTCAGGTGAGCTGTCCCATCCCGTCCCAGCTGTGCCTCTCCTTGCTGTACTGTGGAGCTGTGCTCTTGCCTACTGCTTGTGTGCCCTGCTGCCCTGTCATCCCCTGCTGCAGCTCGAGGCTGCCTCATCAGTGGTCATCTGCAGACCACTGCAGATGGTATAGAAGGTCTAGAAGGTATAGACACCCTCTGATCAATATTGTCAACGCTTTTAATACTGATAGTGCTCTGGGGATACAGTTCAAGAGTGGCTTTTTGAAGCAAGCAGACAATGTATGGAACAAAACCTATTTTTACTTGTGATTTTTATTTGGTTTTCCCGATTTTAGAGGACATTGTGCTAATCCCATGAGATAGATGATTCTTAAAGGGTGAAAATATTTCCATTTGTGAATGTCAGTGCAGTTGTGTGCCTGGAAAGACATTTCTTTAGGGTTTGTTTTTCACACTGAACATGGTCTGAGCATAACAAAAGCCCAAACTGTTTTCCTTAGTAGGCAATAGAGTTTTGGAATGTATATTGGTCAATAACATCATTAGATGGTCTTCCAGTGTTCCATGGTGCTAGGCGTCACAGGGCACACCATCAAATAGTTTCAGCTGCAACAGAGACTCTCTTACTTCTGGAATCACACAGAAAAGATTGGAAAGATTAAAGATTTTTAATCCCTGTTCCTATCTTTTTTCTCCAGGGAATGGAAATGTTTGTTTTTCCTGAGATATTAAAAGTCTGTCCTTATTACTGGTTTATTACACTTATTTAAAAAAAAACCAACCAGGTGCTACTTTCGGATTTTAAAATTCATTGCCTACAATCTTATAATTGGTATTAAATCTAATACTATGTATTAAAGTACTGTCATGGTTTAAGCCAAGCTGTCTACCAGGCACCACACACCACACAGCTGCTCACTCACGCAGACTTCCCACACCCCAGTGGAATGAGGAGGAGAATAAAGGGTAAAACTTGTAGGTTGAGATCAGAACAGTTTAAAAATTGAAACAAAGTAAAATGTTGTAGTATTAATAACAATAATAATAAAAACCAATCAAGTAAGAAATAGGGATGTACAATACAATTGCTCCCCACTTGCTGACTGATGTCAGACCCTGTCTCTGAGCTCTGATTGGCCCCTCTTGCAGAAGCAGAAAGATTTTACTGAACAGAGTGATCAAACTGTACCCTCAGTAGTCTTAAGGTATTTTAATGCAAACCAGAGTCATTAATTAGAAACTACATAGCACTTGTCCACATTTTACTGACATTTATCTAAGCTTACCTTTTACTGGAACTGCAGAAATGAAGGGTGTGACATCATCTCCAGAAAACAGCAAAATGTCTGCTTTTAATTTGCTTTCAAAAGCTTAGATCTGCATTGCTTACCTGCAGCTTTGTAAATTAACATCTGTGGAGACAGTACATACTATGTATATATTATGAGGAGCATCTGGGGGACCTGGGATTGTTTAGCCTGGAGAACAGGAGGCGGAGGAGGAGCCTTATTACTCTCTACAACTGCCTGCAAGGAGGCTGTAGTCAGATGGGGTGGGTTTTTTTCTCCCTGGTAACAAATGACAGGATGAGAGGAAATCATCTCAAGATGTGTTAAGGGAGATTTAGATGGATATTAAGAAAAATTTATTTACTGAAAGAATGGTCAGGCATTGGAATAGGCTGCCCAGGAAAGCAGTGGAATCACTACTATTAAACTGGTTTCTACTGCTACCTTTGCTGGTGATTCTTTAAGCAACCTTAAAATGCCCACTTGTGACACCTGGATGTGTTTAAAAACCATCTGGATGTTGCACCTGGGGACATATTTTAGTGGTGAACATTATGGTGTACAAGATCTCTATAACAACATGTTTTCAAGGGACATTATATGCATATTATTGGTCTTTGCTTATTTTTTAATAAGTTCAGTTTTCCACATTAGGTTAAGCAAAAATATCTTTGCATGAACAGATACTTGAATGTGAAGTAGGACAAGATGTAAACCACTGTTGGCTAGGATTCTTTTTAAATACAGCTGTGAGAGTGGGATTGTGCATATGCTATATAGAGGCAGGACTAGCCTGGGGAGCATTTTGACTCTGGTACACAACACTGAAGCACAACTCCTGCTTTGCTATTTCATTGATTTACATTTAATGCTGGCAATAATTTGTTTCTGATTGGGACCATAATTCCTAACCAAATATTTGGTTCCTACAAACTACCACATCTAGAAAGCTACTACATTTGCTCCATGGGACTAGTAACCCCTCATTCAGAGATGATAATATATTTTTTACTGTTCCTTTTCATTAGGACATAATAATGGATTTTGCTGCTGGTTTGTTGTTTAGTTGGTTTACAGGTTTTTTTCTTTGGAAGGTGGAAGAAGTTAGTTCAGTGTCGGGGAAAGAATACAAAACTTAATATCTCATTTCATGTAGCTTTTAAATCCTGATGGAACTGAAATCAGAGAGGAGTTTATATCAACCAGTGTAGGGATTTGCTGGTGGTAGATAAAGGTCATAAAACCCTGACCTCTTCTGGCACTAGGTAAAGTCACTTGAACCTACATCTCTTCTTCACTTTCAACATCAGTCTAGATGCTGGCACACAATTTTTCACTTCCTTCACTTGGCAACCTTTTCCCTGAAAATCTTCTCTGCTCTAAGGAAAGTATAAAAATTATTGGCAACATTCTCTAACTTTTGTTCTGGCAAATAGTTTCTTTAGAAGTTGTGATACTCCTTGTACAGCACATGGGTCCGAATGGGCAGGTAACATTAGCCTGATGCTGGGTCTACACCTGGCAGAGACAATCCAGGCAGGAATGGTAGGATGAGGAGTAGCTTTTCAAAGCCACTTGTGGTGATGGCATGGGAGCACAAACAAGCAGGGCTTGGTACAGTCAGATTTTGACAAAAATTCATGAATCAAGGTGAAATGAGTTTTTGTGGCTTTAGTCTCTGACCAACATATTGTGGTAAATTCATTGTTGCATGGTCTTCTTACTCTCAGCTGCACAAAGGTATTTACAAAGTAGTTTCACTGATTTTGAATTTGCACAACAGTAGTGCTCAGTTCTGTGGTGTTCCCCCCTACCTTGCAAACGTATGTAAATTATTTGTGAGTATATAGTTGTAATGTCTATCAAAAGAGGTTTGTGGTCATCCATAGGTTTCTATTGTTCTTAGAACACCTCCCTTATTTTTCTTACTTATATTATCTCTGTAGGCCAGAAATTGTACCCAGCAATCATCAGTTCTTGTATATTTTAGTTGGTAAGTGGATTTTACATTGATGAGGTAGATGTAAACATTCTAGAAAGAGACCATGTTCTTATGAAGAGCTAATCATGGCAACTAAATTTCATGCATTTGTACTTTAGGTATTAAAATAGAGCAAATAAGATTTGTCTAAGTATGTCAATTCAGTAAGCCATACATTGAATTCAATCTTTTAAGTAAGTTTGTGCTAGTCTGCAGTTCTTTTACAAAAATCAGAAACATTTTATTGCTTTTCAGGCAGTAGTGAAGTTACAGTCACAGTGAGATACAAATTGATTTTCTTTTTTTTATATGGTGCTGCTTTTATCTGTTCTTCAGAAACATGACCAGAGAGTAGTACAAATTTCCAAATAACATTAATGAAAAATATTTAATTAAAGACTCGCCATAAACATTAATGTTAAATACATTAATGTTAAATTAATTTGTTTGTAATTAATTTGTAAAGTATTTGTTAAATAGAGCTTTTTCACTGGCTGAAACAGGTTTACCTTACCACAAGAATAAAGTTCTGGGGTGAGAAAGACCTTTTATTAAAGTAACTACTTGAAATACTTCAATATAAAGTAATCTGATTGCTAGAGTGTTAGTTTATGAAAACATTCTAAGCCAAAAATATTTTTAAGTCTATGTTAATCCCAAACTTTGATTATTTTTATTTTATATTAAATAAACAATAAATGAAATAAATTTAGGTGTTCCTCCTAAATTTGCTTGACAAGAAGTATTTGAATTAAAAGGTATTTTAAAAATTCATTAAATTTCTTATAACCTAACATGAGTTTATCTTTGTTAGCCATTTAGTTTGTGATCTTGCACCGTGTTCTCTGAAACTTTTTACATACCTGAAATAAATATCTGCTGAGCTCTTTACAGGGTAAAGGCTGTAAGAAATTATTTCCTATAGATGCACAGTGATCTATCCAAATCCAAATTCTACTTGAACCATATATGTTAATCCTCTGTGTAGTAGTGGAATAATAGACTTTTTATCACAGAGCTATGTTGTATGTTCTCCTTAATATTTTGTAGTAAGAGGAGCTTATATCAAAACAATAGTGTCTTATTCACAATGTTCTTTGAATTTGCTAGAATTGTTCTTAAATTTATTATGCTCTAAAAGAAAAATTTTGAGTAGCATTAAGTTATTTTACTGTGAAACCCATCAGCCCAGTTTAGTATTACTTTTTACATATGTCTATTATGCTCTCTTTTGTATAAAAATTTTTATGTAAATTTTAAATATTTTCCTAGATGTTGCTGGTAGAAGACATGTAATAGAGGCATAAAACAAAACTTCCTTCTGTTCTTGCAAGGGGATATTCTGACTGATGCAATCTGGAAATCTCGTTTAGGTAGCTACTGAGAAGCCTGTTTTCCTTTTTTTGATGCTAACATGATGCAAGAAAAATGTTCTGACTTACAACCTCCTGATAGACAATTTTTTATGTACTCTAGAATCACACCGAGCAACTACTTGAATGGATTGGGGAAAGAGGAACGACTTGAAAAGACCAACTGTTAACCAGAAGAAGCAAGAGGGGTTTTCTAGCATCCAGGTACTGGACATGGTTCTTAGGAAACATAAGCTTCTGTTGAATGCAGAAAGGAAAGTACAGAAGCTCTTGGAGAAGGAAAAATCTTGGGAGAGAGGTTTCTAAGCCACAGAAAAAAATTCAGCAATGACTTTGAGTTTATTAGAATTCTGTCACTATACAGCATGGTTGTATGTCCCTGTCTCACACACATAATAAATAAGACTTGCTTTTACTTGGCAGAAGACATTTTGCACAGCTGTTAAAAACCATATGTGGAGTCCCTGTTACATTAGTGTTTAAGGAGAGAACTGGAGAGCTGAAGGGCTCTCAGAAGGTTACCTAATGCTTGATCTAGATCTTAATTCTGTCTCAATACTCTATCAATACTATTTCTGATAGAAACATTGCTGGAGATTACAGAGGTCTTTAAGAATGGCATAAACCATCTTCTCCAGTGTTTCACTATAAATTGCCTGTTGATATAAAATTCCACAGACCTCTGGAGACAGTGAAACAGGTTCATATGAGACACTTGGAGATTGGTCTGATCTAAAATATATTGCATCAAATTCGATTGTGAAATACTTGCTCTTATGCCAGACGGATTATAGATATGATAGGGTTTCAGGATGGAAAAAAAGCATTTGCATGATACCATCTGGATTTGATTTACAGATCACACTTAGCATTTCAATGTCTCTGATCTCATTGAACTTTACATATGATACACTTTGGTGAAATACTATTTACTAATCCTGTCAAAATGACATCAGCAGGAGGTGGATTATTCATATAAGTGAATTTTCTTGTGAATTTGCATGCAGCTCACAAGAAGATCAGGATTCTATCACAACAATTTAAAGTAGCACTGAGCCTTTTTGAAGAGAAAGAGAAATTCTCTTTTAACAAGAGAATCTATCTTGTTATTCGTTACTTCAAAATGACGTTAAAAGAAATGTAGATGAACATTTCTTTGTGAGGCTAGACATATGCTAACAAACTGCTGCTGTGGTGCCACACAATGTCTCTCAATAGTGCCAGCATAAGAATAAAATTAGTTTTGAAAACCCATTTCCCTCTCTCCAAAGAGAGATTTGGAATTTTCTCAGAAATTGATTTTTTTTGTTAAGATTAGAATATTATATTAGATCCACCATGAAAACACTTGCAGCTATTTCCTTCAAGCTATAATTGGAGTGTATAAACACCAAAAGACTTTTGGCATTTTAAAGAACATTGTGGGTATGATTTGGGTTTTTTAAATTATTTTTTCTCTCCATTTTAGAGGTAATTATAATATACTTCAGACTTGGTCAGTTACTGGCTTTTGAGCTGAGTAATTTAGAATGACATTTTTAAAAACAAGTGCAAAGACCAATGCATGCAGTATTTTGTAAGTCTTGCTCCTATTTCGATCTGGAGAAATCTGTCCAGAAGAAATGTGCTGCGGCTGAAGGTAACTACTGGAACACCTCTGAGCCAAGCTTAAGATAACAAAAGGATGGGGCAATGGCTCCCAGTTCAGCAAAAGGTGGGCTGTCTTAGCACTCAGCGGGAGCCGAAACCAGGAAGGGCTGCATTTTGAAGACTCTATTTGACTCTGTGAGACTCCAAGACTCCTGCTGAGTTTTGAACTGTAATACTGCCTTCCTGAGCTCATACAGCTCTTGCTGAATTCAGAACAAACTGGGAATTGTTGTGTGGGAGCCATTCACTCTAAAGAGGAAAGAGACTGAAACTGCCATGTTCCTGCAGGGAGGGATTCTGAGTAGAGAATTCACTTCTGAAAAAGACATGAATGCCAATCTTTTAAAGGTATGTGGGGAATAGCAGATGTGGGGGGCAGGAGCACTATGTCTTCTCAGATCTTTTCCTTTGAAACTGTGCCTGAAAAAGCATTTAACATAAATCCTGTGCAGAACTGAATGTGTCCTTGACGTTAATGCCCAAAATGTACAGCATTGTGAGTGTTTTTACTGTGTCACTATCAGTTACCAGCAGTAATAATATAGAGACTAAGCCACCCTAATTCAACCTCTTTATAGTCTTTTAGTCCTGCAGTGGAAAAAATAGATGTATACACTTTATTAAAACAAAAATTTTTAAAAAAGAAAAAAGAAAATGAAAGAATTTATTCAATTTATCTTAGAACATTTCAGAATGTTTTTTAAATTAATCAGACTGTGTTACACTTGATATAGAATGGAAGTGTCTAAATGTATGTTTTATACCTATCTAGTTAAAAGAAAGTTTAAGGTTAAACCACTTGAACACAGATGAAGTCAGACTCAATTTAAAAAGCTGGATGACTCAATAGTTGTCCCTGCCAATGCTTTTCTCCAATTTGTCACAACCAAATGAGATAAGAGAGGAGACAGACGTGCCAGTGGAGAAGATCTGGCTGGTCACTCGTGTGTATTTCTCGAATTAAAGCACAGCTTTCCAGTACTCCAGCTCATTTAACTCAGAATAGTGTATCTATCCTGGCAGTTGCTAATGTGATTTGCTCTGAGACCAAATAATCCTTGCTCATCTGACATACTTTTGCTTTCGGGCATTCTGCCTTTTGCCCAGAATCTCCTCTTATACCTCTGCCAGCAGTGTGGTGGAATTCAACTTGGCAAAAGTGATTGTAGAAAAGATGGTTACGCTTCCCAGCGATAGCACATCCTCAATGCCTCTTTTTCACTTGGTGAATGGAGACAAACATTCTTTTGACATAGTCCTATAACATTTCCTGAAGAAAAGGACAGTGTTCTTGTCTTTCTGCAGCACACTTAAAAATGCAAGACCAGGACCATTATTTTATTTCTTATTTTTAGTTAATTAGAGAGAAAGTAAGTATTTGTTACACACATCCTCAGAGAGTTTCGAGTCAAAGGGCCAAAATCAGAGTCTGGTAACATCAGTGGGAGAACTAATGGCCATGCCATGTAAATGAGTAAGAATAGGGCTGCCAGAATCTGTAAATACAGTGTGAGTTCTGCCATGGACTCCAGTAGAGTTGTGAGTAGTTTGGTGTGATCTCTGCAACTTTAGGAAACTAGTCAAAATTCAGGAGAAGTTTCAGAAGAAACTGGCACCGAAGGACTTATTACTTAGTCTCAGTGAAAAGCTGCACATTTTTTCTTCTCAAGAGGAAAAAATTCTTCATTCTGGACAGATCTCACCTATTAACATTCTGCTTATCATTTTTCAATTCTTTAGGCAGTATTTTGTTGTAAAAATTTCATCTCAAAGATGCTGCCTGAAGTACACCAGAAATCAAATATGGAAGTTTAAGATATGCAGTTTTTCTAGAGGGTTTTTGGACTCAAGAGCAGATTTGGATCCAAGAACTCAATAGTGAACATCTTAGGTTTTGTGCTTCACAATTTAGGAACACCAATTCTATGATGAAAAGAGATGAGGTTTCTTGCTTATCACTGTTCTAGTCATCACTGAAGACAGATGGAAACCTAAATGAACTTAGTAAAGCAAAAGAATGTTAACATGCCAACATGTCATTAGCTGGCTTATATGAGCTTTGAAAAACTGCTACTGGTGACTTTATCCTTCTGAAATTTTAGTTGAACTTGTTTTGGTTGCATGGAAAGACTCTGAAACTGAAGGCATTTACCAGCCATGCTTATCTTTGTTTCCAAATACTTCTTGCATTAGATGAACACTTGAATTGACATGCTTTAAAATATGAACATACATCTTTTCACATCTACTTTACTACTGAGCTGAAAAGAATATATTTACATAATAAAGAGAAGGAAAAAGAGAACCTTAGTAATATGCTAGTTTTTATTTTTACGCTGTCATTAGAAAATCGAAAAGGAATGAAAAGAGTGCCAGGGTTAAGGAAACGATTTCCAGAGTATTTTAGGCTTAGTGCAAAAGGGTCAAAACCCTTCTGGTTGGTATACATTAACAGCTATTACACCCTGATCATAATTATGCAATTTATATGCAATCTAATTTGTAATATTATTTGATTTCAGTCTGGCCAAGCTGCTTTGGGGGGGGGAAAAAAAAAAAAGACTATGTCATTTACATTAAGAGACAGATTTTCATTCTCAGAAAAATGATTCAACAGTCACTGAAAGAGTTTGATTATTCTCACACAGGTGACCCTTGTAAATTAAGTATAAAGCAGGTTATCTTAGGGGGTTTTAAACAATTTGGCTTTCTTGCTTACTCTTCTGTGGACAGAAAATAGCTTTTCTGTATAGGTTTACTTACTTTTTGCTAAATAGCACTTTTTTTAAAATGTTGAAGAATGTGATAGGAAATCCATTTACATACAGAAATTTTAAAAGCCTCTTTATATTTCCTGAGGGAACCTTCACTGTTCAGTTCAGCCTCTAGTTTCATAACCACTTTTATTGCCTATCTACTGATATTTTCCTTCCTAAGACACAATATTTCAAAAATGTTTTTGTCTTATTAGCCTTGGAAAAACTTATCTTTTTTTCCTGGTAAAATATGTAGCACTTGGTACTTTAAAAAGTAATTTCTATTTTATTGTTTGAGAAAGTTATATTCTAGGTATTCAAAAACAAGGGAGGGTGAAAATAAAGTAGTAAAAGATGCTACCATGTGAGTGTATATTTATCCTATTAAGAATGGGCAGACATGTAAACATGTCTGTTTACAAATATTTAATTGATGTGAGGGAAGGGAAAAAAGAAGTTATGTTTGAATTGCTTGAAAAAATACATTATTAATTTTCTATTGGTTAAACACTCTCCCTCTGGCACAAGCAATAGCACCATGAAAAAAGTTTAATTTTCTTGAGGTGTTTTTACCATGATGACAGGCAGAAGGCCAAACTGAAACATAATAATTAATCTGCTTTTTTTTTTTTTTAATAAATGGGGTTTTACAGATGGTAAAAATGAAACAGGCAGCATCCAAGACCTCATAGCTTGCAAAAAGAAATCTCTAAATAGGAGAGATATGGATAACAATGGTGAACCGTTCAGTGGACAAGGGATTGGCTGGATTGACACAGTTGGAGAGTTTCAGCAATGGTTCTGTGTACAGGTGGAGGCCAGTGATGAGGCCTCTCAGGGTTCCCTCCTGTGATTATTATGTGTTCCCTAGATGTTTGTTATCTTCATGTCATTACATGAACAGTGAGAGCAAGTGCACTCTCAGCAAGTTTGCCAATGACACCAAGCTGAGTCATGCTCATGGGAGATACCGGCCAGGGAAACCTGGACAAGTTTGAATAGTGGACCCACAAAAACCTCATGTGGTTCATCAAGTCCAGGTGCAAGGTGCTGCACCTGGGCTGGGGCTAACTGGAAGAAGAACTGGGAGAGTGGCACTGTGGAGAAGGACTTGGGCGTTCTGGTGGATGAAAAGCTGGACATGACCTCGCAACAAACACTTGGAGCCCCGAAAGCAGCCACATACAAAGAATTGTTAATCCTGAAGGAGATATGCCTAAAAGCTGTTCTATTCTTTTTTGAATGCAACTGTTGATTTGGTTACATCTGTAAGTACAGGTAACCTCCACTTAAAAATATTTTTTCTTGTCTAATGCTGAGACTATTAAAAGCTTATCAAGCTCATTGAAACAAGCAAAGCAACCAGAAAGATAAATGCATCTCACTTAACATTTCTTGTTCCAGGAGTTCAGGCTGATGCCTTTCATGCCTGCTTTAACCATCAAGATTGGCACAATGAGGCTCACAGCACTCTCTGGTTATGTGGGTGGCCTCTGAGCTACACTAAGCCAAAATTTTTCTAAGCAATGAATTCAACACTGGAAGGCAGCAGAGGAAAGCACTGGTGTCAAGATGTATTTTCCCCCCATTTAAATGGCAAATTAAATGGTATTTTAAGATATTTCTAGTGTGGCCACAAAGGATGGCAGCCAAGAATACTGTGTGAACAAGTAAAATAAAATATCCTCCAAGAGAGGAATATGAGTAACACATAACAGCACTTTAACTATACTGGTACCATTTTCATTTTTGCTTTGGACAGTTTTAAGGGATTCTGTTTTATTCACAAGAATATCACAAAATAGTAGGATAATTCAGGGTGAAAATGACCTCAGGAGGTCTCTAGTCCAGATTTCTGCTCAAAACAGGATTAACTATGAAATCAGACTAAGTTGCTCAGAACATAATCCAGTCACATTTTGAAAGCCTCCAGGGATGGAGACTACACAACCAGTCTGAGTAACTTGCTCCACTGCTGGAGTGTCATCATGAACAAAATGTTTCTCCTTATGTCCTTGTCAGAAACTCTCCTGTGATAATTTGTCCTTGCTGCCATGCACCAAAGGGTCTGACTCCATCTTCCTAATAATCTCGTAGGTGCTTTGGGGCTGCTGTTTGCTCCTACCCAGAGCTGTCTCTTCCCCAGGCTAAATACGTCCATGTCCCTCAGCTTCTTCTAACAGGGCAAATACTGCAATATCTTACCATCCCAGTGGTTCTGTACTGAATTTTTTCTTTTATAGCAATGTTTGTCCTGTACTATGGGACTTAAATTGGATGTGGTATTATAGATATAGTCTGAAACCAGTGACCATGCTTCTGTTATCATAGCCCAGAACGCTGCTGGCCATCCCTGCTGCCAGGGCTCCCTGCTGGCTCAGGTCAGTATCTGCCCAGCAGGACCCCAGGCTCTCCTTGGAGGAGCTGTTCCTCCAAGGAAGAAGGAGGAATGTGCTTGTTAGGGTGCTGCAGGTTCCTAAGCCACTGATTAGTCTCCAGTCTAAGATTAAGCTAAGAGAACGTGGCATTAGGTACAATGAAAAATGACATGAGAAATTGCCAGACATGATAGATAACCATGCAAGAAACCAGTCGGTATTGTGGCCAGCACCTCTTCCTCCCCAGGCACAGCACTTGGCATTTTTTGCTGCTGAATTTCCATTTCTGTTGTCCCATTCCTCCAGCCTTTCCAGGGCTGTCTGTGTTCCCCAGACCATGTCCCCTGCCAGTCTGATCAGAGTGTGCTCCAGTGCCCACTGCCCTCTCCATCGCTTGGTCAGTGATGACATTACACAGGACAAGTCCCAGGATGGACCCCTGAGCAATTCCACTGGTTAGCCACCTCTGAGTATGACCTGTGTGCTACTCTGAGATACACCAGAAACTTTGCATTTTACTTTTATAAAAAGTGGAACAAAATTGAATACAAAGTCTCTTAAGATTTTTCAAGACCACAGCAAGACCAGCCTCTGCAGGACTTTGTAGCACTGAGAAAGGTCTTTCTGCTTTCTTCATTGCTGTCAAGTTCTGCTCTGTAAGTACATATGTAAGCTCAGTAAAAACATATGTGAAATAAAAAAACCACCCCGACCAACCAACCAACCAACCAACCAACCAACCAACCAACCAACCAACCAAATAATCAACCAACTAAAAACTCTCAAAGAAATCTAGAAATACATTTTGCATTAAAAAATCCCTCAAAACAACAAAAACCCCCAAAACAAAACCAAAACTGCTTCTTGTATAGCCTTAAGTATGAAAAATAAAAGTCTGCAAGAAAGGACTGTTGTCCTCAACTTTATGTGACTGCTACTCAAGTTTTGAGTCGAAAGGAAACAAAATCTATTGGACAGGATGAGAGTTTGCACAACATTACTGGCTCTCACATGACTTTAGAGTGACTGAAACTCATTTTATTAGTGTAGTAACTTGCCAAAGTCCCTAACTTAAAGATATATCTGTGTTTATGGTTAAATAGTCCCCTGGTTGTGGAGCAATTTGAACCTCACATTCCATTTTTCAAAGTCTCATATTCCTCTGGCAAGGCTGGGCACCTCTTTGTCAAAACATGTTTCTACTCTAATTTCAAGTTTCTCTCCATGTCATTTACTCCCTTCCCACTCAGTGTCTTGAATGGAAGTATTTCAAAAACACAGCACAGATTCCCTTAATTCTGTTTCTTTTTAGTAGGGAAACTGGTTTTCAAATGAGTGTGAAGAATTGTAGCTCAATACCTTGAAAAAAACTAAACAGCGACTTTGAAAAATATCCATTATTTTATCCATTTGAACAAAATATATCCAACTATATGTAAGACAGAATAATATACAGTAAAATAGATGAGTGATCAAGGCTTAGAATAATCGAGGGCAGGCAGAGTGGAAAAAGCTGTTGATAAGGGAAAAGTATAGAACATGTAATATTAAAATGAAAGACTATTTAGCATCAGTATAAAACCTTTGCTAGCAAACAGCTCACCTCTGTCAGTCTGCCCACACTGGAAAAATGAAAGCCAAGGGGCAATACATGGTAAATGCTTTCACAAAAGGCAGCAGGCCGACAATTATGCTTGATTATGAAAGTGAATATTTAAAAACTGCTTAAAAAAATCAAAGAAAGGCAGTTTTAGTTTAGAGATGCAAAAAATCTGCCTAAGATGTAAGATTCAGAATCTGTGAGAGAATGCATATTAACTAAACAGATTAATTTCCAGAAAGGCACTGAGGTATCTATTTGTCATTTATATGTCTGTTTTTTACACTCCTTCAAGTGCAGTAAACCAAATATTTGTTTGGTTTTACTTTTCAAGGTTGGTGATTCAAATATAAATAATTCCATACCTTGATAAACATAACTTCCAGACATAAGTCATCCCAAGATCTTTTTATACTGAGAGTCTTCCTGAATTTCCAGTATAATTAAAATTCCTGTTTATTATTTGGTGTAAAAATTAGGAGAAATGTGCTGTTAGGGTGCTGATTAGTCTCTAGTCTAAGATTAAGCTAAGAGAACGTGGCATTAGGTACAATGAAAAATGACATGAGAAATTGCCAGACATGATAGATAACCATGCAAGAAACTGACAGAAATTACAAATAGTGCTGTGAGGGATACCTCAGTTTCAAAACTGGTTACAGAGAAGTTCTATGAGAAGCAGTTGAACTTCCCAAGTTGTTGAAGGGCAGTACTGGACCTGCCAGGTAATAGGCACCCGTAGGGCTAATACTACTTAGACAGCCAAAAAAGTAGTGCTTTATATATAGATAAACAAGATTATTTTTTATAATATGAGAAGTATCAAAAGTAGCAAAATTAGGAACAATGAGAAAATTACTTAGAAGGTATTTTGTTTGTTTGTGAGGGTCCTGGTGTGGGGAAAGAGAAGTCCAAATGTGCTGGAAAGGAGGATGAAAAAGTGGGAAATGGCAGGATAATGTGATATGATGGGATGGGATGGGATGCTTCCCAGGAAGGAAGGAAATGCTTGCATTCCCAGATGCAAGGAAACTGCTGGCATGGCAAGCACAAACATGTTGGCATCGCTGTGGCAATGCTTGTCCCAGACCTTGTGATGTTGGCATCTGTTGTGGTCTGGGACGAAACTGGCAGTGCAGAAATTAGACGGCTCCAGGGACCAAAGTACATTTAGTCATGGACATCTTTAATGTTGATGAGAGACTCAACATCCAGGTCACACAGTGAGGAAGTGCCCACTTCAGGAGGGAAGAGAGCCTGACATGTGGCAGGAGAACAAGGCAGCCCAGGGAGATGCTGGTAGAGTCAGCACAGGTTTCTCAGCTCCTGGTAACACCTGCCATGAACCCTTGGACATTCACATTCACATTCACTCCCTGTGGTCTCTCCATGCCATGATGCTTTAAATGGCTACTTAGAAATAGAGACTAGACAGGAATAAAGGAGGTATTTATTTGAAAGGATTTCAGCGGTACACTCTGGAGTCCAGAGGGTCTTGCCTCAGTGGATCCCAAAATGGACGACTGGTTACAAGTTCTTCACACTTTTATATCAGCATAAGTTCACCAACCAGAACCCAGCCAATGATGGAACTTCCCCAAGCTTGACCCCCTCTCCCCAGGATGATGGTTTACAGTTCTTGGGCCTAGGATGGTCTGGGTCTCCTTGGAGAGCAAACTGGAGAGGCTTTGTTATGTCTGTCTGAGCATGAGAGAACAGCACTTAACAAGCTACAGGAAACTTCAGAGTTACACTAGCAGTACAGGATTTAAAAAATATAAAAGTTAAAATCTAAGGCATCAACCAGACCCCATCACTTATGGAACTGGGCAGAGAATACGCATTACCCAGGTTCTGATTGGTTGAACTTCCCTTGGCACCTGATGGCTGCAATAGGGCATTGCTGGATTATTCTCCAGAGGGTTCTCTGCTCTGTGGCAACCGCACTTTGACACTCATGACTAAGCCTGCTATTGAGGGCTTAGTCATGAGTGGGGCATTGGAGTGAAACACTGTGAAACGCATCCTAGACCTGTGCCCAAATGGCACAGCACATCCCTATCTGCCTCCAAATGTGCCTTGGCCCTGCAGCTGACCTGGAAGCTGTCACCTTGTGTGATTTTAGAACATGCATCCCTCAAGGTTTTAAAGTAGGGACACTGTTATAGAATTACAGCCGTTCCCTATTTTTCCAAGGTTACCTATTGATCATTTAGCTAGTAGGAACATTTACTTAACAATATATGTCCAATAATGAATGTTCAGTTAACTAATTTTATCAAAGACCAGTAACTGCATTCTCTAGAGAGGGCCTGTACCACTCCTGGAGAGCACTCTCTTTGGCCCGTCCCTCTACCTGCTATCCTCTGAAGGACAGGAATGTTCACAAAAGACTAGTTATTCCTGGACAGACAATTATTTTCAAGTACTCATGAGATATCCCAATTCACCGTGTCTGGTTTGAGAGAGAATGACCTTGTTTTGCCAGTGCATTTGGCTTTGTGTGTCCCAGACAATGGTGTGCGATGGCAGCAGTGTAAGGCTTGAAGGGCTGGCTCTGCTACAACACCTTTGCCTTCCTGTGACATACAGGTCAGCTCAGCACAGTTATGCCAGTGCAGGGAGAGAGATAACTGCTACCTTCCCCCTGATAAATGTGCCCCTGAACACCATATATTAGGATTCACTAGCAGGATTTTTCAGTGCCTACATGACAGGATGACATCCTGATTAGTCTGTTGTAATTTTATTTTGGGCAGTTTTTTTTCTGGCATTGCCTCCTTAGCTTGAATTCACCCCTTCTTCCTCCTCTGATTATGGAGTGCAGAGACTTATCCTTGTTATAATTTTCTCAACTGGTTCTACTAATAATGAAAAGATATATCATCCTCTTTATTCTACTTTTGTGATGTCTATCTATTTTGATAACTGTCCGATTGTTTTCTTACAATGTTTAGAATGTCATTTAAATCCCTCTCTCCTGAAGTCACACAGTAATGTAATAACCTTGCCTCCCCTTTAAAAATATTAAAAGAAAGCAGATTTCCCATTCCCTTGTGACTTTAAGAAGAATATTGAAAAGCTTAAGATATCCTGAATAGCTGTGAGACAAAAAGAAGCATTTTGTTTAAAATGAGCTTAACACATATTATTTCAAGGAATGGGTCCTGATATCCAAATGCTCAGTGTTGCCAATACTCTAAACATCTGATCAATCATGCAGGCTAAAAATAGAAAACATTTTTAGAAAGAATTATGAGCTGTTAATTCCTGGGACGAATAATATTTGATTGGTATTTCAGTTCAGGTCATTAGCTTGAGAAGCAGATGCAAGTCATCAAAAAGCTCAGGTCATGCCTGTAGGTTAGTCTTACAGCTTTTTCTTTGTGTGTATGTGTGTGCGTGCCTTCAAAGCAGACACTGTGATAGCAGCAATCAATGAATATAAACGTTCCCCAGCTGAACTGTTGGGATCAGGCTGTCCTGGTTTCAGGTATGTGATCTGTTCCTTCACAAAAGCTATGAGAGCTCGTGTAATTGACAGCAAGAGTGGCGTTTTGACAAGACGTGAGACATGCCTACCTTCTGTATCTGAACTATGGATGTGTGCCTTGTAAATAATGTGTGTGATAAACAACAAATAGCTTAAACTCTTGTTTCCAGTCAGAGCTAGCTCAGATCCATCTGGCAGTGCTGAAAAACAAAAGCAACACAACAAAACCCAAACAGATGAGGCATTGTAGTTTTGATTATGTTCTCTTAAAAAAATATAGCAAGAAGGATAGGAAAAGATACAACAGCTATCCCTAGAGAATTAAGAAAGAACACAGATTTCCTTAGGCAAACTCTCTATTTTAAAAAGTACACAGTAGTGTAAAGAGTGACTCTTATTTTCTTTTTTCTTTTTTTTAAGAATAGCCCATTTTTACACCAGTTTATAATGCTGTTATAATACAGTTTTTAATACAGTTCATAATGCTGACATTCTTGTCTAGTTCTTCAGAGCACATCACAGAAGGTGACCAGGGTTACAGAGATATTGCATAAATTTTAACAAAGCGTTTAGCTGTGCATGTTTGCTAAATAAGGTGTCAAAATTAAAACCCTCAATAAACTGGTCTAATTATCAGGAAATCTTAGAATGGTTTCAACCAGAAGAGGCCTCAAAAATCATCCAGTTCTAACCCCCTCCCCAGGGCAGGGAACCTCCCACAAGATCAGGTTGCTCAAAGCCCCAACCAGCCTGGCATTGAACACTTTTGGAGATGGGTTATCCACAGCTTCTCTGTTCCAGTGCCTTGCTACCTTCACAGCAAAGAATTTCTTCCTAATATCTAATCTTAACCTACTTTTTTTCAGTTTAAAGCCATTCCCCTTTGTCTCATCACTACATGTGATAAGACTTTTTAAAAAGTCTCTCCCTGGCTTTCTTGTCGGCCCCTTTTAGGTACTGGAAAGTGCTCTAAGATCTAAATGACTCTGTATAAATAGATTGCTAAAATAGCTAACAATATCTATGTAATATTATGTACTCCCTTGACACCTATTATACAATGGAACTTGATAAAAATGCACACTACTGTTCACGGCAGCCCTTCCCTCCACAAATAATAAATTGCAATTTTTTTCACTTAAAATTTCCACTGAGAACCTGAATTTCTTCCATGTCTTTAACAATCTCCAATTCCTTCAATTACTTGTAGGGAGTAATACTGTCACCGTAAGTGAACATTTCATTCATTTCACGGCTAAAGTAGCACAGAGAGTCAGGCTGGGCTACTAACTTTTTCCAGGATTGCTTATATTGATGCCAGGATGATTTTTTTGTCTTTTCTTTTATACCTCTCTTATATACCCTTTTATATAGTTTGATGTATTCTTAGTGCTTTTAGCCAACATGCTTGTAATTTTCCAAGCCTGATAACTTAGCTAAGACCCACTGCACCATTAAACCAGAAGACCAAACATCCTGGAAGCCCCAGACGCCAAGGTCCTCTCCAAAACAGATTTTTGCAAACTTAAGATAGGGCCATCCATGGGGAAGGTTTCTCAGAACGAGGGGTTCACTCGAGCCTCTCACTGGGGAATCTCTGATAGATATGCTAATTTGCAAGGCCCATAATTGTGTGCATTTTGGTGTGTGGGGGGACAGTGTGTGCATTTTCGGGGCATTCCACCTGAATGAAGTGCTGCACCCAAGGATGCTGAAATAAATACCGAGGTAAAAGCCCCTTCTCCCTGTGTTTTGGTTTTGATTTTAAGACCAGGGAAAGGCAACAATATAGCCTGTGTTCCTCCAATCAGAGATCTTCTGGCCATAAGCAATAACACTGAGGAGATGGCAGTCCTCAGACAACAACATGTTTTGATCAGACTTTATACCTGCTCAGTGACACTGTTGTCAGTTTTATGGTTTTAGAGTTCTGCAGCCTGAGCAAACTCAGAATTTCACAGGTATCTGCAGGCCAAGGTTAGAGTCACTGCTCTTCCAGAGTAAGGAAGACTGGCTTTTCTATCAGTTTGAAACTAGACAACTTTTTCACTTTTGAAAAGATCAGTTTTTCAAATCAAAAAGGGAATTTTTATGATCACTCAGTCACTGGATGTGTGGATTGGGTAAAGGAATCTTCATTTGTTCAGGAATTTGGCTTAAGGAAATAAATCCTCCTCAAACTTTAATTACTCAATGACTTATTAGCTTGTTCATTCAGCTTGGCTTGTTGGGTTTCCCCTTAGTGCTCTTCACTCAGAACATTGTTTTTCAATTGAGGCTTTGGGGAAAATCTTAGGTTTCTTATCAGAAATATACTGCTGTTGAATTCTTTCATGCTCTCCTTCTGTACCACTTTCCAAACACACCCAGGAACCGAACATCAGTACTACAAGGATCTAGCCAGCAGGGCATAGGATGTAGGGATTTGGGGCAACAATGAGAATAAGAGAGTCTGGAATGGCAGATGTGTTGTGATTCTCACCCTGTATCTTCTACTTGTTTCTATTTTGTAGCATGTATCCTTTTGCGATATCTGGATTGTCCCCATCAGGATCTACAAAATAAGTGAGGGAATTTTTCACCTTTTATATTATTCTACATAAATGAAAGTTAGGTCGGGTTCCATGTGGAAAATATAGAACATAATTTGAGATAAGAAATAGGTACCTTGTCCATCCTCCTGCATTGTGGCAGAATGGAGTTGATTCATTTTAGAATACAGCTGCCAGGCGTCTTTACTAGATTGCACTTGCATCCCTAGTGAAAGCTTTAAAACTAGTTTAGAAACTTGTTTTCCTGCCTGAAGCACTAATCCAGAGATTTCCACCCTCCCAACTCCCCCGTTTCCGCTGAAATATGTAACCTAAATGCAGCTGACTAAAGCTTTGTGTCACTGTTTCTGCTATTGGCAGCTCAGTAACAGAAGTAACTAAACCTTGTCATAGAGTCCCTTTTCTGTCTTTGTGAATAATTATTTCCCATCTTTTCTCTCTCATCTTCCATTCTCAATTGGATCTTCTCATGTTCCCTCACTTGTCTTACTTTCTAGATCATTTTATAACATCTCAATTACAATTGTGTTGTACATACACAGATCGTAGGTTTATAACACCACGGGAAAGACTATGGAATATGCTTTTGCTTCTACAGAAAAAGCTAAAAAATTTCAAGTCTTTTAAAATATTAAAGTAAATGTATTGTAAATGTATTGTTTGTATGTATTGCTTCCCCCTAAAAGCATTTTTTCCTTAGTAATAAAATCTAATTTCACTTTGCTAGTTAATAACCAGAGTGTTATTTGAACTTCATAAAACTAACTAGGACCACAAGGCAGATATAACTTTATTTACCAACTTTGTGGAACAATAATCAGGCATCAGCAGCTTTGAATCCTAGTCATAGCTACATTCACTTGCCATTTGCAAACTACTGGGATATAAGTTAAGAAACATGATTTTAAATATACTAAAAGGGTCAAGAGTATTAAACAGAATGTGATAGTAAGGCTTAAGAAAAAATCATAGCTTCTAAAAAGCATCTATTTTATTGTTCTCTGCTTTTCAGCTTTTTATATTTCTATATTTTTCTTCCATATTATGATAGTAAGAGACAATACATAAATAATTATTTTTCTTTTTAATTTTATAATCCATTTTTTATCCTTTTTTTTTGTAGTCTTATTTTAGTAAGATAGAAGTTCTGTTCTATTCAGAAATAGTGCAAATAATTTAGGTGTCTCAGTACTGATGTGCAATTAAATAGATTACACTTGAAGCAATGCCATGTAAACTTTGTTTGCAGATGTGTTGAGGAGAGGAAAGCCAATCTCCAGTAACAATATTGTCCAAAATTTAGTTCTATCCTAGTTGCTTTTTAGGGTGGCCAGTTGTTGCTGTTATAGAGAGGTGATACATAGGTTTGACAGTTGTCATGAATGAATGGTTTAGATTGGTTAAAGAATCACTGACGAAGGTATCAGCAAAAGCAGGTTTAATATAAATATGTGAAAGCATGACTTAATAGTTTAATGGCAAATTTCCCTCTATTACAACATGGATAAAACACGCAAAGAAAAATCATGTTAGAATCAATTTAGAATGATTTACACAGAAAGCAAAGACACGAAAGGCTAAGGGAAATCCTCCTGTTTACTCACACGTTTCAGAGTGGACCCTTTGCCTTGATGGGTCTTAGGTAAGACTAAATCCAATCTTAGTCTCAGACTTGGCCAACATTTCCCATCTAAAGGATTAATGGCACTTAATCTTAAACTAATTTAACTTTTACCAAGTGATTAAATAAGATTTAGTACAATGATAACAGTGACAATTATAGATCTGAGATGGCAATGTTCATAATGTGCTTGCTAGAAAGTGTTTGAATCATTCACAGTTATGCAGACAGACATGAAATTATTTATAAGTATGTATATATATATATATATATATACACACAAAGGTATATACCTGTTAAAAATTCCTCTTGAGTTCAATATTCACATTGAATGCCTTTGCATTCCTCAGAGGGTGAGGGTGGAGCCTCCAGAAGTGAGGGGACTAGCTCAGCGATGGTCCTCTGATGATCACGTATGTGAGGGTTGACGAGGTCAGAGATGTGTCCCACTAAGATATATATGCTGGTTACAGCCTGCTGAGGTTCAGGAGAGCTCAAAAGGCCTTTCTTAGGACTTCTGTTTATAAGGTCATGAACTGATTTGCTTTAATCATCACTCAGTTTCCAGCCTGGCCACAATACAAGTCAGTAATTATGGAATTTTTCAAAAGCCTGGTAACAATGGTATAATTCCACTACGGCTGCAATTCAGGTAAGTATTTTTCCAAGGCTATAGAGGATGGCAAATTATCTCCCTTTTTCCTATCTTGGCCAGGTGGCAGGAGCTCCTGGTATGGATAGTGCCACCCGTACCTTTGCCATGCAGGTGTTCCCGATACGGTCAAGGAACGATACGGTAATGCCCAACTCATTACACAAAGGCCAAGGCCAAGGCCTAATGGGAATTCCTGAGGTCACAGAGCAGGCCTGAGGAGCAGGTGGAGGGCAATGCCCCACCACAACTAGGGGATTCAATTGAAATAGAAGAAATTGAGGAAATAATGGAATTTAATCCAAAGGGTTTTTCTGTGAAAACTTCTATCTTTTAAAAATAGTCTGTAGTCCATGCATACACAGGAACATTCCACAGTGCCTGAAAACCTACTCAGTGTCCCACAGTTCAAGTAAAGGTTTAGGTAGTAAAGATTAAAACCCCAATTTAGAAATTTTTTATTTGATTATTTGAAGGTTTGAGGAGCTGACTTTGATGGAGGGTATCCTGTGGGTATCCTTACCAACACACAAACAGTGTTAGTCAGATTTTTAGGACTATTTATTTGTATGGTTGCTGAAAACTGTACACAAAGCCACAGTATCCTAAAGGTAGCTTTAATGAAATATCTCAGTGGTACACAGTCATCACCTGTGGCTTCTCCCACTGCTCAGGGAGAGAGGTCATTCCTCTGCTGCACCGTGGGGTCCCTCCCACAGGAGACAGTTCTCTGTGAACTTCTCCAGCATGAGTCCATCTCACTAGCACCAACTCCCTACGACTGCTGACCATGAGTCCCTCCCATGGGCAACACCACCCCCCAAACTGCTGCAGCATGGGTCCCTCTTCCACAGGGTGCAGGCCTTCAAGTACAGGTTTGTGGGAAATGTAAAAAGTGAGAAAGCTTTTCATTTGAGTAAGAAAAGCAAGTTTCAAAAATAAAACAAAGACTTTAAGTTCAGCTGCAGCTGCAAAAATCAGAAAAAAACCCAATAATCTAAACTGCAAAAACATTAAAACAAAAGTTAGTGTTCCTAAGTTTAGCTCAAAAAAGTATTGAAGCTGCAGAAAATGTACTTAGCAAAGACACTGAAGTTTTAAGCTTAATAATAAAATATTGTGCATTGTTATTACAAGCATACAAGCGAGTATTGTTTGTAACAAGTATATGTGTGCTTTTTAGTGACTAGTTAGAACATTTGTCTGTAAAGTTTAAAAGCATGCTATTAGCTGAGAAGCTTTTAAGAATGTTCTGTAACTAAGAAATCTTGAGTTGTCAGCAGTCGTGAGCCATGTACATCTCTTGTGTACATGAAGCTGATGCCTAAATAAAATAAATAAATTAAAAGCTCGTGGAACGTCTGCCTGCTCCCCTATCCTGTTAAAAACTGTACTCCGACACAGGTTGTTTCAGCCTGGGAGCAGGGCCTCTCTCTCCACGGGTTTCCCACAGGATCACAGCCTCCTCCAGGCATCCACCTGCTCTAGCGTGGGGCTCCTCCACAGGCTGTGGGTGGATCTCCATGGGCTGCAGGGGCACAGCTGCCTCACCATGGTCCTCACCATGGACTGTAGGGGAATCTCAGCTCTGGTGCCTGGAGCATCTCCTCTTCCTCCGACTGCACTGACCTTGGTGTCTGCAGAGCTGTTCTTCTCACATGTTCTCACTCCACTCCTGTCACGATTAAAACTGTGACACCTCTTTTTGTTTTGATTTCTTCTTGACTATGGTACCACCATTTCTGATTGATCCAGCCTTGGCCAGATGCATGTCCATCCTCAGAGCCACCAGGGATTGGCTCTGCTGGACACTGAGGAAGCTTCTGGCAGCTTCTCATGGCAGCCACCTCTGTAGCCCCCCTGCTACCAAAACCTGGCCATGCAAAACCAATACAACTGATTAGCTGCCACACATAGCGTCAACATTTTGCAGTTTTGTGTGAGACATATTTTATATTCTTTAAAAAAGCACAGAGAGGGAAAAAACATGTTTATTGAAAACTTTTTTTTCAGTTTTCTAATATTATCTCTTTTTTTTTTTTTTTTAAGTATATGTGATTATAAAAATTCCTATGGAATATGTAGAAGTGTTTTGTCTTACACGGAAATAAGAACATATAAAATAAATGCTTCTGTTGATTGGTTTACTTGATTTGATTCAATCTTACTAAGGAGGTGTTTAAAGATATTTTTCTGTGCTAAAGAAATTACATTTAACCTTGCTTATTATCAGGGTGAAGAACTTTTATTATGCAGTTCAGTTGTATTGAAATGCTATTTCAGGTGCTAATTACATGGACTGAGGATAGTCAGCTGAAAAACCTCCTTTTAATTATAACCAGGAAAGCTATTAAGCTGTTATTCTGTTTGAACTGGAGCTTTCCATTTCTGATGTTTAAAGCTCTTTATTATAGGTTCTTTGTATAAAAAAGTTTGTGCTGCACCACAGAAACACAGAAAATGGTCTAAAATGTGATTTTATCTAGTGGTTGGGTGCTTTTGTTTTTTAAACCTAGCAATTTTCTTGCTATTTTCATGCTATATTATGATTTCTGTGTACTCATTTTAAAAGAATGATACCTCTTTCAAAATGACTGTAGTTCTAGTACGTAGTTAGGTGAGATTTAATACCAAATTCAATTCTAGAAAGAAATGCTGGGAAGACATGTCATATTCCACTTTAAAGACAATTCATAATTACAGCAATGTAATAACATCTAGAAAAAGCAATTATGTACTATTAATATGTACTAGAAGGTGCTTTTTAAATTTACTGTTACAACAACAGAACATTTTTGCAAGGGTCTGAGACTGCTTTATCTTCAAATCCTCAAATGGTGTAAGAGAGCCTGTCATATTTGATTAAAAATTAGTACAGTAAAAATATGTTACTCTTTGCCATGACAGGACACCTTTTTAAGAATCTCTCTGTTACTAAGCCATCATACAGTTTGCTTTGCTTAGCTCTCAGAACTTTGAAGTACTGAAAGCAACATAATTTTATAGAAGCCCGGAGCTAGAAATGCCATACAATAAACAAATGCAGGGGTGGTTATATGCATCTTATCCTCCATTAACACAGATCTAAAAAAGAAAGCTTATGAGCTTCTTTTATTACAAATGAAGTTCGTACACCAGGTTTTGTCCTAATTTTTCAGAAAGCCTAAGGAAATGTTGCACATTGACAATACTTCTGTTTTGCTTAGCATGTTACAGTTTTGTTGTCCCATGAAGTCAGTGATGCTTTAGGCAGAAGTAGATTTCCACCTACGTGGAGTTTAGAGGAGTGCCAGTGCGAGCACTGCAATACTTCAGTGTTACTTCCAGGAATATATTGTCTCCTCAAGAAGATAACTCTGAAGAGGCTTGGAGAAGATAAGATGAGAAAGAAGATTGTATGGCAGTTTTGAAAATGTTTACAAAAAGGAAAGAAAGGGAGAAGGAGAGAAAGGGAAAATAAAAGTGAGTTTTAGAAAAAACAGCATTGTTTTTGTAGGTGAATAGCAATCCTTCAGAAGCCACATCTGCCCCTCCTCGTTTTATTAACATGAATATGAATTTTTTTGCATTCAGATTTAGATCATATTAGACGGGAGACAGAAATATTTTTGGAGGGCTGATTACCCAAAAATCAAGAGTTTGGTCTTTTTTGGTTATTGTAGGACCAGTGTTTTCTTGCAATGGTAAGTTAAGTAAAAATAACCCAGCCCCCAAAGTCCAGTCTGGAAAAGTCTGGGCTTTTTTTATATCCTATCTAATTTTTTATTTAGTCAAGTTGTGAGTTACAAAATTCTGAAGGGTTTTACATTTCAGGAGGGGAAAAAAAGAAAAATATTTTCATAAAATAATATTCAGCATAGAAAAACATTTTTGAGTTATTATTGTAGAACATGCCTCACAAGCATGTTCTAAATATCTTTAAAAATTTCTGTGCTTGGCAATGGGCATAATCAATCTCAGAAAGGGGAGAAGTAGTTTCCAGCTAAATCTCGTGGTGATACAAATAGTCTGATTAAACACTGTTTGTTCATTTAGATTTTTATAGGGCACAATAGAGATAGATAAAAAACGGTGTAAAATTTTTGTATATTTACAATAAAGTTTCTTACTGAATTAAAAAAATAAAAAACAATTGTTTTGGGCTAGGCTTTGATTCCAAATGTGAATTTGTCTCTTCAGGGGAGAAACTGGCTGTATGATTCCACCTACCTTCCTTTGAATTCCCCAACAGGATCAGTTTAATACTTTTTATATCACTTGTGGCCCCAAATTAGATTCAGATTTATTTCCCTCTATAAGTGACCCTTCATTGCTGTAGCCAAAAAAGATGCAACTGTTATCCAACCATATTTCTTTTCCTGGATTCCTCCTGCTCCTCATGTGGTTATGCTATAATCTTAATTGTATGTAATGCATGGCAGTGCTCTATGACGGGGAGTCTCATTTTCTTTCATGGTTCCTAGGAGTCTGTTTGCTATTTTCATGCCACCTTCTTCTGAAAGTGCTTTTGTACCCTGGCTCTAGAACTGTACTTTGCTTCCAAGCAAAGACTTGGTAGTATCTTCCTATCTCTCTGCGAAACATAACCTGCAGTGCCTCATGCAATTGCCACTGCCATAATTTCTTTCATATTGAAAAGGCAGTGGCTGTACATACTTGTTTACACTTTCTGTGAACAGAAGACTAACTGTACGTTCTGAGTTCCTAAGTTTCATTCTTACTTCAATGTAGTGCACATTTTCTATTCCTCTGTTCTTCACTTATTCGTGTACTCCTCCTGTTTGGGTCTAAATGGACTGTGAAATTTCTGTAACAAAGATACAATTTGATTGGTCCTTTTCAATTCTAAATTAAGAAATTGTATCTATTCTTCACTCCTAGTACATCAGTAGTGTGCACATTCTTTGCTTACGACGCAGTGTTCTACCTGTATCGGCATTTTTCTGTGCATGGTTTAGATATTTATCAATCCCCTACGAAGAAAATATTGGAAAAAAATTCTGATATAATCTGTTTCACAGATGAAACATTCAGCCCTCATTCTGCACAAATAAAAATACACAACTTCATTAAGTAGCCCTTCTTAATAGTGATGATTTTTCACAGTTCTTCAACAAAGGGTGCAAAGAAACAGAGATGAATAGTGGCAGCAAAAGAGAGGGATGTCATAATTAAGAGGTATGTTTATTTACATAATGTTAAAGAATTTCAAGAAATCTATATTCATGCAGTCTTTATAGACTTTTGATTAATTTTAAGCTTATATTTTACAATGATGCTTTTGGTACAGCCTCATGACTTGTAGCAGAAATTTCAAAATTTCCAAAGTATTTGTGCTATTTCTGAAAAAAAATCCCAACTGCTTTTGCCTGTGAATGCAGCCTATCACATAGTTTCAAAACTTCCAGGTACTAGGATCAAACTGTTAGATGGAATATTAGTTAAGAACAGAATGCTGCTGGTAATACTAGCAAGGCAGACGTGAAAATGTAACCTCACCTTTTTTCTCAGTGGCAAAGTTGGTGATTTTCTCAGGCAATACTGGTCTTTTAAATGCCTTGAATTCATTTTCAAAATCTGAAAGTTGGAAATACTGGATTCCCTCACAAAAATTCCCAAAAACATTTCAAAACCAAACAAAAGTCCAAAGTAAAAATTTTTGTACAGAAGCTGCTTGAAACATTAAACTCTAAACAGAGGGAAAAATTCTGAAGATTCCTTTTGGAGTCTTCTTCACGCTCAGTAGGACTGAAATGAAATCACAGTTTTAATTTCAGTGCTGTCTTCCGTAAAAATTCAAAATTCCATCCACCTCCACAAAGCAATGAATATTTATGTCAGAATTATATAGGTTTGATGTTAAAATCATGAACTTTAAATCTCAGATACACATGCATTAATAGATTTAACACTTACAAACCTTTTAGATGACAAAAAATGGGATAATGATTATACAATTATATCATCAAAGTCTGAGGACTTCTTCCTTAAAAATAACCCTATGAGGCAGGATCTATAATTTTTAAAATTTTATTCAAATAATTTCCATATTAACTGGATTTGGAACTCTTAAAACAACTAATATACTTCTGAATAATATAAACTTTTGACATATTTGCAAATTATTGCATATTTACAAATGCATTCACTTCCATATATATTTTAATTTGCTGCCATGAAGTATGATTTGCATGTTTTAATGCAAAGTGTACATATAAATCCATACACATATCAGAAGTCTTTATAAGACAAAAATGACGTCCACGGTGACTTTTTAAAGCGTAATACAGTATTGTGGATGTTGCAAAATGAAATTAGCACTGCATGCTTGTTGATAAGGCATAATTGCATTAACTTCACAGACTCATAAAGAAGTTAATTGTAAACAGGCATTCTGTTACCTGATTAAGTCTTGACAATGTTTTGAATGACTGAAATCCATTTTTGTGCATTTTAAAAGGTGTTGATTGCATTGGGTAACCCTGTCTGTTTTGTCTGTCGTTTTTGGTCTGCTTTCGTTTGCTGAACTGTCTGGATTTGTGAGTAATTGTATTTTTCAGACTGTTTTCCTGTTCTTCTGGTGTTAATGCTATACTAGCACAACACGGAGCACTTTTAAGCTCTTCATGACTAGTAGGTCTAACAATTGTTACCCAGAGAGGGTTTTTTTCAGAATTGCATAATTAAACACATCATGAATTATGGTAATAACATTAAAATATTTAAAAAGCTGTAGGAAGTGTAACAAATGTATCTAGAGAGACAGTAAAATGTTCAGCCACTAAAGGTTCATCATTACTGATGACAGATGGAATCTTTGTGCACTTCTGGTATTTTTCATGTGTCTATTAAGTTTTTTCCTTTATCCTCTTCTGTTAAGGGTGAAGTTGTTTCATAACCTATAAATACATGGCATATCAGATATTGTAAAATGAATCTCAGTATGTACTTTATATTAATAAATTAGAAGGTTTTTTCCTTGTCAAATGCAATAGATAGGGTTTTTTAAGCTATATCATCTTCAGTATTTAAGCTTACTAAATTAAAAACAAAACTCCACATAAGAGCACAATTTGATCTTTTACTTAGGTTATTATTCTGTCTATGCCAAAGTATATCAACATTTGGTTGCATTTTAGACATTTTATATACTTTGTGCACATGAGCATAATATGTTTTAACTAGATAGGATACGGTTTAACTACTGTTTTAAATCTCTCAAATTTGAATGGAACAGATGCACCTATATCACTGTGATGAAGAAAAGACCTTTCCAGTTGATTCTCTTTTCACAATTTGTTTTCTAGACCATTAGCTGTGATTTATTTGGGTGATACCTCTGATGAGAGTCAGATTTATAAACATCAAAATATACTACTGAATCTCATCATGGTTTGCAACTATGCATTGAGGCAGAGCATAGCCTTGTTTGATGTGTAATTCTAAATGTCATATGGCTGCTGAAGTCACAGGATATAGATAACTTTATGCCATGAAATACAGTATTAGAGACAAAAGGATGACAACTTGATATTTCATCAGATCAACTTTATTGCCTTATCACCTTCTTTATACTGACAATACAAGAATAATCTCTGGAATAAAGCAACGTCTTTCTTAAGGTGACATGCATGACAGCTCTTTTTTAATTAACTTCTTAAATGAACTAAATATACAAAAATTGTTTCTGACAATTCTGGAAAAAATTATCCTTTCAAAGCCTTTATTATGTTTTTGAGTAACATAAGCAATTATCCTTAGATATTCTATATTGTTCATACATGTTACTGAGAATGGCTGAAAAGACTGGTATTGTGACAATATTTGTCACAATCATTACTGGGAGCATTTAAATACCACAAAAAGAAGTTTGATATAAAACTTCAGAATGGCATGCAGTAAGTGTGCATTACAATAATAGAACTGTTTTCAAGAAAGAAATGAGGATTTGTTAGTGTATTCAGATTTTAAGCAATGAACCATATGAAGCATATTAAGTTGTTTATGATTTAGATGAATACTCAGAAGCATTCATAAATGGGTTCCAACAGGCATCTATGAATAATGTCTGCTGCTGTTGTGGTGGAATGAATCAAAGTAATCAGCATGACAACTCCTCCCTATTTTCATAATTTCATTGTCATTTATTCCTCCCCACCCCAGTCTTGCTTTATCTTGAATATTTGTAGCAAAGCTGAAACATGACATTCAGTATCTGCTGTTCCTACTGATTTGAAAAGTTGTCTTGGAGAATCGCATTAAAAAAAAGGATTTTTTTCTTAAATGCATTTTTCTTAATGACATCATCAATAAGCAGCACTTGAGAGTGCAAAGGGGTATTTTTCTCAGGTGACACAGGGGCACATTTAATATCATTTCAGTGTAGATGAATACATAAGACATATTGATTTGATAATGAACAAGATGGCTGTTTACCTATTTCCACCATATAGCCAAAGTTAGAGCAGGTGGCATTCTCAGTCCATTAGGTACACAAAGCTTCACTACAAGTTGCACATAGGGATTCATGCTGATGGCTGGCTTTTCAGTGGTTCACCTCTTACTGTCTGGCAGAAAACTCAAAGTTTCCCTTGGCTTTTAACCAGATATATAAGAAATATTTCCAGCTCTCTCAAACAAAGCAATTAGAACTGCAATAGGTCAATCTGTCAGTTTCATCCCATATCATGTATTTCAGAGTTCACACTTTGTTTATATTTCATTTCATCTTTTGGTAGATTTCCCATCTACTGGGTATTGATTTTGAATAACATATTTGATAATTCAGGCTACGCTGAACAGACAGTGATGTGGTGCTTGTCAGAGGGACTTTTTACAAGGGCACATAGTGACAGAACAAAGGTAAATGCCTTCAAACTGAATGACAGGAGGTTTATATTAGATATTAGGAATAAATTCTTTGCTGTAAGGGTGGTGAGGCACTAAAACAGGTTCTCTGGAGAATCTGTAGATGACCAATCCCTGGAAGTGTTCAAGGCCAGGTTAGTTGGGGCTCTGAGCAACCTGGTCTAATGAAAGGTGTCCCTGTATGCATCATGGCACTTAGAACTGGATAATCTTTATGGTCTCTTCTAACACAGGCCATTGTGTGATTCTGTGATTATGTGATTCTGTGAACTTACACAGAATGTAGAAATGAGAAATGTAGAATAAAAAAAAAAACAGTTTAAAGCAAACAGGGGGACTTACTTCTCCTTCTTCTTCCCTTCTAATTAAGTTAAAATGAAATATATTTTAATTCATTTTGTTTTAAGGAAATGTTTCTCACATAAAAATAGTTTGACTAGTAAAAACTCATTTCCATATAGGGTTGAAAAACAATGTAATTTAAAGGATTACTCATGATAAATCAAAACATGAAAATCTGTTAGTGTTTCAGACCATAAACATTTCATAAGAACATAGAATAGTTGAGCTGGAAGGTACCTCAGATGATTGTCTTGTCCAACCTCCTGCTCAAGGCAGTTGTACACAACCATGTTCAGTCACTTTTTTAATATCCCCAGCAATGGAGATTCCGCAATCTATTTGGACAAAAAAAGCTCTTCCTTTCAAGTAGATCGAACTTCCTATGTTCCTGTTTAAGAGGAATGCATACTTTTTTCCTCCAAATCCCTGATTTCCCCTAAAAGTAAAACAAATAGCTCCTCCCAGAAAAGTATATTACTAACAGCCAGTTATTTCCTGGTTATACCCTGATAAACAACCTCTCTAACTTATGTGTATAGCATGTTTTGTTTTACTTTTTAGACATGGATGAAACTGAACTGAGAGATGTTCTGTTAATGGAAAGACAGGTTGGTCTACAGTTTTTCCAGAGGGAGAACTTTGGGTTTACTTGCCCCTCCCAGATAGTCCAGTAAAAGTAACTGGAATAATGAAATCACTGAGGCATGAAATAAGCATGTGTGCTTATTTATTAAGCAGTTATTCGTGCTAGCTGAAGGTTTTGTTAAAATATTTCTTACAAATTACTTTAATTCATGTAGGGAGGAAGGCAAAATGTATAAAATATAAGCTACTAGAAGGAAGTACACTGTTCTAAAACTGTGAAAGAATAGGAATAGGCATGTAACCCTGAAAAGTGTGGAAATAAGGACAAGGCTGCATATATTCTCCATAGATGAAACTATTTTCTTTAGTAAGCCAATCAGTACAAAATATGCATTCTGTCCATTTGTTTTGAGTTTAATTTAATATTACCAGACTGAGCACCAAGAGACTTTTATAATCCAGGGTGTTTAAAATAAATGAACAGAAATGCACTGTCATGTCTGATTTTTTAATTAAGACAATTTATTTAAAAGATTCCCACTGTGTTTTCAATTATTTTTAACCAGAGAGGGTTTTTTTCAGAATTGCATAATTAAAGACATTATGAATTACAGTAATAACATTAAAATATTTAAAAAGCTGTAGGAAGTGTCCCATTTGGTTAGAAAAATCATCATTTTTTACAGTGATATGGAATTAGAAAACAGTTTTATAGAAAACTGGAAGTATGTTATGAAAAGCCATAAGAAACAAACAAAAATAAAAATAAATACCAACATTATTAGAGAATAAAGCAGTAGTTCTGCAATGAGTTCAATAGATGTTTGAGCAGATATGTGATGCTATGAAGGAATTTGGACAAATCATATGCTGAAAGTGGAGCTCAGATGTGATTGTTTGCAATGCTGAGACCTGTGGTTTTTTTCTTCTAAACTTTATCGTCTTACTTTAATAATGCTGAAATAAATATTTTCTGTCCAGGTAATTTTCAGTATGAATCTAGCCATGTTAATAATGGGCTGTTACACATTCAGATAAATATTTGTGGTACTTGAAGACACATGCCATGGTGGCTTGACATAGTTAAAGATAGAACACAATATGTAGAAGAAAAATAAAAGAAAGACATTTTCATGCAAACACCAAAGAAGAAATATAAATATTTCCTTAGTAGAAAATATGTAAGAAATGCATATTGGCTGAGAGGTCTTTAGGCAATAACATTATGTGTCATCCCAGGAGCATCCCAAGTTTGCACCAAGACTGCAACATGTAAGAGAGAGCTTTGTTTTAGACTAAAATAGCTTGGTTTAGAAGGCTGTATTCAAACAAACATTCCCTGGGATTTTGATAAGAGTTTGCCTAAGAAAACAGTGTGAAGGAGGAAAAAGTTGATAAAACAATCTCCTTTCTACATACTTCCTAACCAGGTCTCATGTCCCGTCTGAAATGAGTGACAGAGCTGAATGCTACAGAGCATCCTTTGAAGCCACCCCTTTGAGCTGGTATAGCTGGGACAAATGGGAAGGCAGAAGTGGTCTCATGAGATACAGAGGGACCAATAAAGACTTCATGAGAAGCAGCAGAGTGGTGGTGAAGAGCTGCGGCTCAGAGTTCTCCAGTCCCCAGCGCACTCTCCAAATATAGCCTGCAGTGGGACTATAGACTGCATGTTAAGGACGTTTCCACAATCCCTAAAAGACTTCCCTAGTCCACATCAGGGGATTTGTTGCTCTTAAGCATTTTTTGTTTAATTTAATGTTGTTCCGTATTATTCCATTAGGCTGGAAAAGATTCCAGCCACACACAACTCTAGGGAGTTTCCTAACTGTCAGCACAGAATTTCACAGCAACAGCGGGGGCTCAGTAGTGATTGACGTGAAGAAGGAGGGAGGAAGTCTACAGGCAGGTCTTTTGCAGCCACAGTTGGTCTGGATGGCAGAGACCCTCCCTATCCCTATTTAGATTATTGGCTTTAATATCTTCAAATGTTTTAGTTCCTCAGCAAACCAGTTTCTGTCCTCTAGTAAGAGCAAATGATGGTGTCTGTCATAAGTTCTGCTCAAAATGACCATGAGGAAGAGGAATTCTGCTTCCTACGTTACATTCTGTTTACACACTTTCAAAATTATGTATGGTATCTTTCCTAGGTCCCCTGCTACTTCTATTAACATTCACAGCTATAAGGTACATAGGCTCGATACCTTAACCATATTTAATGCACCACTTTGATCAGACATGATGCCTCTAATCTTACCCTGTTCCACAATTTTTAATTCGCTCCACAGGAAAATTTACCATTCCTCTCTCTGGGGTTTGACTGTCCATTTATTTGCGTGAAAAATGAAGCAAAGAATTCTTTCAGGCTGTCAACTACAGTATCTGTCACTAGCTTCCCACTCATCCCTTAATGGCTCAAGTAATTTCTGACAGAGCTCTTGGATTTTTACATATTTAAGTAGCCTGTCATGATTTATATTTAATTCCCTTGCAACACTGTTTATTATTTTAATTCCCAATTTTGTCATTCTGCGTTTCTCTTGCATATCTGACCACAGTGAAAGAATCATGGACATAACACTTGGAGATGTAAAACCTTAAAAAGTGAAATAAAAAGGAGAAGTGTCATAAAGTAAGCAATCAGAGTAATCAGAATCCCTGTTCTTTATCCAGGTCCTTAGGCATTCCATGTTGACAGTAATGAATGAAGAAGCATTTCAGATAAAGTCCTCCCAAACCCTCATATATTTCTATTTTTGATTATCTATTTAATTAGATTCCACAGATTTCAGAAAATCTTGCAAAATAACTTCTTCTGAGCTTGACATTAATTCAGAAACTTTCAGTAGAGTTTTTATTTGGTTTGCTGCCACGTATTCTGCAGAACACCCAAGTCTCTAAGAATAGTACTCTTCATAGTAAGGACTGACTTCACATCCATCCTGCACTGCTTCACAGTCAGCCAGCACTTGTTCAACAAGAAGCAGTCCTCCAGGAATTTCTCACATTACGTTTCAAGGAATAGTCAATCTCCTTGTATGAGTTTCACCTACCCAGGGTGTGTTTGCCAAAACCTGTAAATCAACAGTTTTCCCTCTGCTGCTCAGTTATACACCTTTGAGGGAAGAATAGATATAGTAATCTACCAAAAAAAGACAAAAAATATTGTACATTAAAACAGAACCTGTCTAGATTTAGTGTGATTCAGTTTTCCAATCTCTATGCATAATAGTAATGTTTATTACTCTGGATAGAATTATTAAAAAAAATACTGAGGCCATGATAGTTTTTAGAGTCCTCCTTATTCTTCTCAGTTATTATAATGTACTTCATGTTACTTTTTGACAGATCTACTACACACTTTTTATAAACTGATACATATATTGAATTATAAAGCTATAGAAAATTAGATATAATCATATGATCATAGAATTGCCTGGAGTGGAAGAAAAAAACGATTGTCTAATTCCAAGCTCCCTGCTGTGGAGAGGGACATCTTTCACCAGACCAGTCGAAGTCACCATCAAACCTGGCCTTGAACACTTCCAGGGGTGGGGCATCCACAGCTTCTCTGGGCAACCTGTTCCAGTGCCTCACCACCCTTACAGTAAAGAATTTTTTCCTAATATCTAATCTAAACCTACTCTCATTTTGAAGCCATTTCCCCTTGTCCTGTCAGTACATGCCCTTGTAAATGTCTTTCTCCATCTTTGTTGTAGCATCCCTTCAGGTACTGGAATCCCTCAATTAGGTCACCTCACCAGTGCAGGATCCACAGACCTGTTGGATCAGAAGAGGGTCATGAAGATGATCAGAGGATTGGAACATTTCTCCTGTGAGAACAGGCTGGGAGAATTGGGGATTGTTAAGCCTGGAGATGAGCTGGCTCCAGAGAGAATTTTTGGTGCCCTTTCAGTACTTAAAGGGGCCTACAAGAAAGCAGAACATGAAATTTTTGCGAGGGCATGTCGTGATAGGACAAGGGGAAATCGTTTTAAACTAGAAGAGCATGAATTTGGCCTTTATATAAGGAAGAAGACTTTTACAATGAGGGTGATGAAACCCTGGAATAGATTATCCAGAGAGGTCCTGGATTGCCCTATCCCTGAGCAAACATTGACGGTCAGGTTGGACAGGGCTTTGAGAAAGCTGGTCTGGATGAAGATGCCCTTGCTTATTGCTGTGGGGTTGTGCTAGATGATCTGTAAATGCTCATTCCAAGCCAAACCGGTTTATGATTCTGTTTTTATATAATTTCTCTTAAAACCGCTCCCTGGTGCCAGACCAGAGACTCTATCACAGACGACGATGAGATCTGATACTCACTGGAAAAAAGCTTCATATCTACAAATGAATGCTCTTTCTTTTTTTTTTTTTTTTTTTTTTTTTTAATTTAATTTGGTGGTGGGGGAAATT